>CM046877.1:306876459-307476459 GCA_025667525.1 Glebionis coronaria
TAGGGCAGTTTTGTGATTCCAACCTTGAGGTTGCTTTTCGACAACATACTTGTTTCATCCGCAACTTGGAAGGAAAAGATTTGTTGAAGGGATCTCGTGGTGCAAATCTTTACACTTTGTCCTTACAAGACATGATGGCCGCCTCTCCAGTATGTCTTCTCTCTAAAGCTTCTAAGACCAAGTCATGGTTATGGCATCGCAGATTATCTCATCTTAATTTTGATGCTATTAATCATCTGGCTAAAAACGAGTTAGTTCGTGGTCTTCCCAAGCTTAAATTTCACAAGGATCATTTATGTTCCGCGTGTTCAAGGGGGAAAAGCACCAAGAAATCTTACAAACCCAAAGCTGAAGACACTAATCAAGAAAAACTTCATCTTTTGCATATGGATCTTTGTGGACCGATGAGAACTGAAAGTGTGAGCGGTAAGAAATTCATTCTCGTCATTGTGGATGATTTCTCAAGGTTTACATGGGTTAGATTTCTACGTACAAAGGATGAAGCTCCGAAGGCTATCATCACTTTTCTGAAGTTCATTCAGGTACGTTTGAATACCACTGTCCGCCGTATTCGTACAGACAATGGTACAGAGTTCGTCAACCAGACTCTTCGTGATTATTATGAAGGAGTTGGTATATCACATGAAACATCCGCTGCACGCACTCCACAACAAAACGGTGTCGTTGAAAGACGGAATCGTACACTTATGGAAGCTGCTAGGACCATGCTTATTTATGCGAACGCTCCATTGTTCTTGTGGGCAGAGGCTATTTCTACTGCATGTTTTACCCAAAACCGTTCTATCATTCGGAAACGCCATGGAAAAACACCTTATGAGCTTCTACATGACCGCAAACCCGATGTTTCATTTTTCCATGTGTTTGGTGCTCTGTGTTATCTAAACATCAATAGTGAGAACTTGGGTAAGCTTCAACCAAAAGCCGACATAGGTATTTTCATTGGTTACTCACCGTCCAAAAGAGCATACCGAATCTATAACCGTCGTCTTGGCAAGATTGTAGAAACTATGGACGCTGATTTCGACGAGCTGACAGCGATGGCTTCTGAGCAACACAGCTCTGAACCCGCGCTTCATGAGATGGGACCCGGTGCTATAAGTTCCGGATTAGTTCCCAACAATCCTACTTCTACATCATTTTTACCACCATCAAGGCCCGAGTGGGATAAACTGTTTCAACCGTTGTTTGATGAATTCTTCGATCCCCCGACTGATGAAGTTCCAGTACCTGTAGTAATTGCTCCAATACCTGAAGTGGTTGCTCAAGTTAATGAACCTTTATCTAACGCATCTACAATTCACATTGAACCGGATGCACCTTCACCAAGTGATTCTCAAACTACACCTGAATCATCACCCCTACTTGTGCCTAATGATGTAGAAGAGGATTCTACTGATCACGACTTGGAATATGCTCACTTGCAAGAGCTTCCTTTCTTTGGTGTAGCGATCCCTGAAAACCCTTCAGCCGCGTCTACCTCAGAAGAAGCTCCATCTATTGTTCACTCCAGACCACCTAGGATTGAAAACCATAGCACTAAATGGACAAAAGATCACCCAATTAGGAATGTTATTGGAGATCTAGATCGACCAGTCTCTACACGCCATCAACTACAAGAGAGTGCACTATATTGTTACTTTGATGCATTTCTCTCTGAAGTTGAACCCAAAAATTGGCAGCAGGCTATGACCCAATCATCTTGGATTGAAGCTATGCAGGAGGAACTCAATGAATTCATACGACTAGAAGTATGGGAATTGGTTCCTCGCCCTGACAAGGTTAACATCCTTACTTTGTTATGGGTTTATAAGGTTAAACTTGATGAGATGGGTTCGGTATTGAAGAATAAAGCAAGATTGGTCGCTAGAGGATATAAACAAGCCTTGGGTATAGACTTTGAGGAATCTTTTGCTCCTGTGGCTAGATTGGAGGCGATTAGACTATTCCTTGCGTTTGCTGCTCATATGAACATGATCGTCTATCAAATGGATGTGAAGACGGCATTTTTGAACGGTGAACTAAGGGAAGAGGTTTATGTTAGTCAACCGGATGGGTTCGTGAGTACGGAGTCTCCTAACCATGTGTACAAGCTTAAGAAGGCTCTTTATGGGTTGAAACAAGCTCCACGCGCGTGGTATGATCTCCTGTCAACATATCTCATGTCGGAAGGCTTCTCCAAAGGCAAAGTGGACCCCACTCTATTCACTCTCAAAGACGGCAACGACATGCTTCTGGTACAAATTTATGTTGATGATATAATTTTTGCTGCCACTAACATAGAATTGTCTAAACAATTTGAGAAGATAATGTCCACACGCTTTCAGATGTCGATGATGGGAAAAATCTCATTTTTCTTAGGATTACAGATTTCTCAGAATCCCAGAGGCATCTTTATAAATCAATCCAAATATGCTCTAGAATCTCTTAAGAAATATAACTTTGAGAATTGTGACCCCGTAGACACTCCAATGGTGGAGAAATCCAAGTTAGATGAAGATAGGGATGGGATTATTGTCGATCCGAAACTTTACCGTGGAATGATCGGCACCCTTCTCTATCTGACTGCTAGCAGGCCTGATTTGCAATTTGCTGTATGCATGTGTGCCCGGTATCAGGCTCGGCCTACCGAAAAGCACTTACATGTTGTGAAAAGGATCTTTCGGTATCTAAAAGGAACACTTCATCGTGGTCTATGGTATCCGAAAGATTCCTCGATTGCTTTAATATCATACGCAGATGCCGATCATGCTGGATGTCAAGATACGAGGCGTAGCACTTCTGGATCTGTGCAACTCCTAGGAGATAGATTGATCAGTTGGTCTTCAAAAAGGCAGAAAAGCGCTGCAATATCAAGCACGGAGGCTGAATACATCGCCATGTCCGGTTGTTGTGCTCAAGTCCTTTGGATGAGATCACAATTAACTGACTACGGTCTTGGATTTAACAAAATCCCGATGTATTGTGACAACAAGAGCGCCATTGCCCTTTGCTGCAACTATGTTCAACACTCCCGGGCCAAGCACATTGACATTCGCTACCATTTCATTAAGGAGCAGGTGGAGAACGGAGTGATCGAGCTGTATTTTGTCACTACCGAGTACCAGCTGGCGGATATGTTCACCAAAGCCTTAGATCGAGGACGAATCGAGTTTTTGATCGACAAGCTTGGCATGAAATCATTCACTCCAGCGACTCTCAAAGAGTTGGCAGAAGAATCAGCTGAATAGTCGTGGTAAACTATTCAGAGTATCCTTTGGTTGTGATCATGTATATTATCGTAAATATATAAACCACAAAAGAAAATACAAAAATATAAAACCAAGAAAAACCATAAAAACTATAAAACCTAGAAAAACCATAAAAATTATAAAATCAAGAAAAACCAAAAATATTTTTCGTTTTAAATCGGGCATGTCTTTTAGTACGGTAATATTTATGGCCTTAGAAATGTCGATCAATATTGACACGGTGCCATAAATAGAGTCCGTATAAAAGTTGTACATTTTTAAAACATGCCCATTATGGCTTGTAGTTATTTCAGACTGCAACCCGGTTTTCATATTAAAGTCACGTATTTCTTTGGAAAACGTTGGCTCAGAACGGGAATTAATTTTCTCGGGCGTGATTTACAAGCCAAATCATGCAAAGGGATCAAGTTTACTTTATAACTTGGTCTGACACGAATTTGTGTACGTCTCAGTGCATTAATTTGTTAAAATAAGAGAAATCTTATTAAAACCACGAATCAAAATTTTTCAAGAGAAATCGGAAATGCTTTCATCACTATTTGACTCTTTAAACAATGACTACAGCTCTTTAAATAGAAAACGGGTCATTGTTTAAGGGGGAGAAAATAGTAAAATCATCTTCGTCATTAAAATTGATCTTCAAAAGTGATTGTGAAAATTAAGGGCTTCATGGCAATTGAGTGGTTTTGCTTTAGAAAACGACTAGTGTTCGTTCTAAGTGATAGGCATTGCTTTTAGATTTTGGGGATATGCTAATAGATTGTGTTTGCTAAGTTATGTGTAAGTAAAACAAGGATTAAGTGAAATGAAAAAGTTGGAAACAAAAAGAAAATGTATAGATAACTAAGGGACTAAAAGTGTCACTTGTTGAAACTTGGCAAATTTTTGACTAAGTCAAAACATAATCCACCCGCCCCTCAATACTATTCATTTTCACTGTTTCTATTTCATTCTTGCCGCCATTGTTACACACACAAACACGCATTCAAAATCATTCGTCTATCCATCTAGATCCGGCTCTTTCAAACTAAATAAGGTATATTCATCAATATGTTAACTTCTAAATCCACATTTCTTATCATATTATTCTGTTAAAACATGCTCAATTAATCTGTTTAATCCATTTAGGGTTTTTGATTAAATTAGGCTAAATTGATTAGGGATTTATGATGGGATTTGCTCGGAATAGGTTAAATGATGTTTATATTGCCTTAGTTTGCCTTAGAAACTCACAAACGCGCTAGATTAATCATCTGAGTTTAGTTTGTAAAAGTTCCGGATGAACGTGGCTTAAAACTTCCGAATGAAGGATTTCTTCTGAAAAACTTCCGAATGAAGGAAGTTCCGAATGAAGAACTTCCGAATGAAGGAAGTTCCGAATGAAGAACTTCCGGATGAAGGAAGTTCCGAATGAAGAACTTCCGAATGAAGGAAGTTCCGAATGAAGAACTTCCGAATGAAGGAAGTTCCGAATGAAGAACTTCCGAATGAAGGAAGTTCCGAATGAAGAACTTCCGGATGAAGGAAGTTCCGAATGAAGAACTTCCGAATGAAGGAAGTTCCGAATGAAGGAATGTTCCGGATGAAGGAAGTTCCGAATGAATAACTTCCGGATGAAAGAAGTTCCGAATGAAGAACTTCCGGATGAAGGAAGTTCCGAATGAAGAACTTCCGGATGAAGGAAGTTCCGAATGAAGAACTTCCGGATGAAGAAGTTCCGAATGAGGAGAAGTTCCGAATGAGGAAATGTTCCGGATGAAGATGTTCCGAATGAGGAAAAGTTCCGGATGAAGAGTTTGATTATTCTTGTTTGCATGCTATCTATGTACTTGTTGTTTTATCTTATGAAATGTGTTATGCGTAGAAGTAAGAATGATATATATCTATCTGTTTTTGTGCATCAACCTTTCATGTCTTATCTTAAGCAGATAAAATGACTAATCCAACAGTACAAGCTATCCAAGAATCTAGAGAAGCCGATATTGCTAAAGCCCGAACCCTTAAGTTTATACCCAACAACTACCGGCTGAAGCAAGTCTCTAAATCCACTCACCATGGTTTTAAGGTCGCCATAGCCATTCTTGATAACTCTCATTTCAAGAACGCCCTTAGGAGTACAGCCTCGGTGCCTTATGAGTATATGTTTGAATTTTGGGCTACCAAGGAAATTACTTCGAACAAGATCACCTTCACCATCGACAACAAGCAGCAGACACTCACCGTTTCAGACTTCCGTAAGATTCTTGGTATACGGGATACACCCAAGGGCATGTCTTTCTCAAGGGATCCTAATAAAGATGAACTCGCGGAGTTATTTGACGCACTTGGATGTCCGGAAATACGAGTTGCATCTGAGTTTACTACTGCTAAGGTAGGACAACCCTGGAGAGCTTTGATGGGTATTCTCAGTAAATGCCTTACACCAAAAACGAGTGGACATGATGCTTTGCGCAGTCCGATAATGAACCTCTTCTATGGCATGTACAAAGCTGCGAATTCAGATTATGCTTTGTTGATATGGGAAGAATTCACCTTTCAACTCTTCTACAACAAGAAGCTGAAGACAAACTTCTTTCCTTATCCTCGGTTTATTAAGCTTATCATAAATTATTTTATGAAGCTTGATGCTACTATTGATAGGCGTGCAGGAGGTCGCTATCACACTGAAGAAGCTGATGATACTGTAGATCTGAGGCATGAAGGACCGTCTATTGGTGTGATTCCGGGTCCTGTTCCTGATTACCTTCTATCTGACAAAATCAAAGGTTCTGCTGATTACAAGCTACTACAGCTAGAAATCCAGAGGCTGAAAGCAAACCTTCAAACTGGAGAAGACTCATCGACAACGGTTAAGAGTAAGGGTAAACGCAAACAACCAGCTGCGTTACCTGAACCCGAACCAAAGAAGAAGAAGTCAGAGGGTAAGAAGGGAAAGGGTAAGGATTTGATGCGTCTACGTGATGAAGAAGATATTGTTGATCCTACTCTTGATAAATCCGAGCAACAAATGATGAAGATTGCTATTAAAAGGAGTAGGAAAGATACAGGCGGTAGTGGTTCAGGTGCGAGGGTAGATATCGAGGATGAGTACGAGGAACCACATGATGTTGATGAGTTTGGGTCACCTGAAAACTATTCCACTTCGAAGGAGCCATCAATCCCTATTTCAACAAGTGTGGAAAAGGAACCTGTTGCTCCTACGATCATGGTGACAACTCAACCTTTGGCAACTCTACCACCACCAATCCAACCCTTAACAACCCGACCAACCCGACCGGCTTCCACACCATTTCTTCCACCACCCATAATCCCCATCCTTAGTACAGCAGTAACAACCGAGCCTATTCAGTCAACCCAGAGCAGCTCTACAACATCTGCAATGGCTGCATTAGTGATGGCCGAAATGCTTGACAATCACAAACGCGAAATGGATGAACTTCGCCAAGAGTTGCAAAGACGAGCTCAAAGGGAAGAAGCATCTCAGAAAGCTCAAGAAGAGTTGATTGCCAAGTTCGCTGCAGACATGGAAGCTACACGTAAAGCTCATGCAGAGGAACTTGCTCGAGTTAAGCAGGCTGAGACTGATAAGCATGCTGCACGCATTACCAGACTTCAAGCGATGAGGGATAAATATAAGGAACAAAAAGAAGCACTTGAAGCATCTGTGAAAGAAAGAGTGCAAGAATCCGTTGAATCCTTAATGCCTAAGCTTCGTGACGAGTTGAAGACACTTGCTGCTGACAACTTGATGGTTAAATCATCCAATCCTTCAGAAGCCGCCTACAAGATTGCTTATGACCTGACGGATTTTGAATTGAAGAAGATCCTTAAGGCTCGTATGGTGGAACTTGGGTCATTTAACAAGTCGAGGATTCAACGGGCTCTATATAAATCCCTGAATGATGCTATCATGGAGGATGATAGATTATTCAAAATGTTTGGAAGTGTGGTACCATATCACATCTTACCTGAGGAAGAAAGGGAAGAGAGTGAAGAAGAGGGTACGGGTGAAGAAGAGGAAGAAGAAGAAGAAGAAGGTGAAAAGGAGAAAAACGATGACGAAGGTGGTGATGATGATGAGGATGATGAGGATGATGACGAGGATGAGGATGATGATGATGGCGACGATGGTGGTGATGAGAATCAGGAGAGTGTTAGGGATAGTAACGGGGATGACAATCAGGATGATGATGGGGGTGAACAACCGAAAGAGGGAGACAAGGTTACCAGCTCCAAGAAGACTGCTACTAAGACTGGAACCAAGTCCACAAAAGATGCAGGACAGAAGGACAAGTCGACATCCTCAGAATCAAGACGAACTAAGTGGCGCCACGATGTGAATGCCACTACAGCGTCATCGGTTCCTGGTATCTCTGTCGCTGTATCTTTACCTATTACCACTAACCCCATTAGTTCTGCTGTTGTTCCTCCTGTGATCGCAGAATCAGTGACGGAACCCGAAGCTGCACAACACTCCCCAGTTCACGACACTGCTGAAATGCCTGAAACTGAACCAACAGATGTTCGCACTTCAACTCCTCAACAACAAGTTCAACAATCTACGGTTCCTGAACCAAGCATTCGTGCCTGGGAAGACACGTTGGAGATAGACGAGTCTGCACCACCACAAGCTTGGATCACGGCAGCAGCACAATATGATCCGATCACAGATGCTGACAAAGATGTGCTGTATCTCCGTATCCGAAGTCCGATTGACTTATGTGCATTTCTTGCTCATGAGTATAAGACTTCGGTTACTCCATCCTTGGTGAAGAAAGCACTGAAAGATAAGAGACTGCGTGCCAAAACCCGATTACCCCGAATGGAGCTCGAGTACTATGCCGATGAGATCCTGAAGGCTTTGAAAACCGTTCAACGGCCAGGACTTCATGAATAAGAAAGAGCTCCACCTCCAATGGATCATGCTCAAGATAATCAGATTACTCTTGACTTCTTCGTCACCAATGATCTTGAGTATCTTATGAAGGGGTCATCAAAGTATGCAACATCCCTGACTTTGTTGAAAGCTGCCAACTGGGGGACAATACCCTTCATCGAGGAAAAGGTAAATCGACTCTGGGTCCCAAAAATGAATCGTAATTATGATATGTATGCTGTCATAGGTGCATCTCATTGGGACGAACGAGTCCGAAGGGCGTACAGGGGTTGCTGCTTGGTCAATTCTGGAAGCAATGTTAGATCCGACATCCGTATCTCCAGCATCTTAGGAATGAAAACTGAAGCCAAGAACGGCTACTATCATGTGACGGAGATTCGCTTGAAAAGGGAGGATGACAGGGAATACAAAATCCAGCAAGGAGATTTTTCCATCATTCGCCTTGAGGATATTGAAGATATGCTGCTTCTGATGACCCGAGATCAACTTACACACATTCCTCGTGAAGACCTGATTGCTTTGAATACAGCACTTCGTATGTTCACACGAAGCGTTGTCATCAAGTCACGAGTTGAAGATCTTCAGTTGGGAGTCGAAAGCTATCAGAGGAAGCTCAATTTAACCCGTCCTGTGAATCAAGTGCTACCTCAACATGTAGAAAGATGTCCCTATACCGGCATTTCTGTCCCGAATTCCGGCATTTTCTACTTGAACAGTCGAGGTTTGATGAAGTTCATGAGGGTGGGGGAGCTTCACAAGTATAGTGATGGAACTCTTATACAAGTCAGAGGTAAGTTGGAGCATCTGAACTCGGGTGGAACTTTGCCAGAGATGACGGAGGATTGGCATCCGGGTTACCGGCAGATGGCAAAGTATGTGATCAAAAAGATCGATCAAAAGCTCCGGGAACGTAGATTGATGAGGAGCTTGGAAAGATTCGTGGGTGGAAGACCGTATTTAGTGCACCACAAGCTACTGCAACGATCCATCTAATGGGTTGTACATTTCAGGTCACTTTATATTGGTTTTCAATTGTGAATATGTATATTTGTGAATAATGTGCTTGTATGGCTTGCTGTAGTGTTAAGGTATGATAATTTTTCAAGAATTTCTCACGAGATTCTAAATCTTTCAAAATATGTCATACCAAAGCACTACAACTATCCCTTATTAACTTAAGGGGGAGCAATAACTTGTTCTATGGCCAAAACATCGATTTCATTTTTACCCAAAGACCGGTTAATCCATTCAATATCCCAAATATTAATGGTTAACATTTTGGATAAGGGGAGAAAATGGGATTAAGGAGACGTAAGTGATACTTGGCTAAAAGATGAAAAAGACTTAAAGATTATCCAACTTAATATGTGTAAAGCACGTGTTAAGGGGGAGCGTTTTTGATGAACAAAACACCTAAGGTACAAAACTTTTGATGTCAATATCACAAGTACTTTAGGTGATTTTCAATGATTTTTCATGGTGGCAATTCCTTCCCAAAACACGCTTAATTCACGACGGATGTGGTGACAAAAGGGTGGTAGGAATAGGTTTAGTCCAATGATTCATCAGAGCCGATGGAATCTTCCCAAGGACAATTCCCTAGATAGAATTAGAAGTCCTAGGAAAGATGGAGAAAGAATGTGAACGTAGCTGAATGCCGACCAAGTACTTAAGCTAGCACTGGAACAATCACAACAAGGTGCTAGTGATGACGTATTGGTAAGCATTGAAGGGGTTGAAGAATGAAAAAGAAATGTAAAGATAAAGGGTGTAAAGAAAGAAGCCCTCCTTACAACTTTAGGCAGAAACCGGGTCAATACATATGCTATTGAGGTCATTTTTGTTAATGATTCTCGGTATTGAAGAAAGACATCATGGACCCAGTGATGCAATGCACAACCCTTCCCCAGCTAACTCAAATATCTCTCAAAAGGTATTTGTTTTAATCACACGGAAATCAACACGTTATCTATTGGTTTATTCACTCTGAATAAACTGGTATTGAAAAGGTGGCACTCCTCTCCAGCCATCGCTCACTAAATCAAAACGCACAATCGAGTCTAGAGCCAAGAGATCATCAAAAGTCTCATTAGGACACTTTCCATTTATTCCTTGCTTTCTCACACACTGTGAAAAGTAAGAGATTTTCATGAGTCCTACGCAATATTCTTGTAATATTGCCAGAACATCCGAGTAATACGTAAGTATTACAATGAAGATGGAAATCCTGCTTGAGCCAACATCAAACAAGCTCATGGTAGGTTACACGTGCAGTTCTTTTAGAACCAATCTTGTGAAAAACTGGAAGGTAACAGTGGTTTAATTCTTAATTGAACTTAAACTCGTTCCAGGCCTCTTCGCATTATCATATGATCTTGCCAGAACACTCAGAGTGACTCTTTATTGACCACAGTGACGAGTGGAAATCCTTCTAGTGTCAACATCAAACAGCACTTGGTAGGTAACGTGCAAGATTCTTTATGAATCGAGCTCGTGACAACTGGAAAGCAACGATGGTGAAAATCTTAATTGAAATTCACTTGTTCCAGGTTTCATGAATTGACGGCTTTTAATCACAAGGATAATTTATCCAAGTGATTCACTCTTTATGTTCGCAGTCAGCTTTGGACGGTCGAATAAAGAGAACGGGTTTACCCGCGAAATCCTGTCAGGAAGTTACTTAATTGAAACTATCCGTCACGGGTACGATATCTAATATCGTCCAACGGTCTTCACCGACCGGAGGTAAAATGCTACCGAATTAGAATAAAATGTTCAAAGCCATTTTATTCGTGTCGTTGCTGTGTACCTGCTAAAGACGGTGGCGTTGCTGAGTACCTGTTGAAGACGGTGGCGTTGCTGTGTACCAGTGAAGACGGTGGTGTTGCGGTGTACCTGTAAAAGTCGTTCCCACATGCTTATGTCTTTTGCAACAAAAATTCAAGAAAGTACAAGATGAAGTCTTCCGCTGTACCAAACTCTGAAGCTTTCAAGAATCCAACAAAAAGACGTAAGTGTGTGGAACATGAAGTCACGAGGAGGCAAAGTTCACAAGAAAGGCAAAGATCGCACGTGAAAGGCCAAAGAACAATGCTCTCAAGTCAAAGCCAAAAAGATCAAATCAACATATTCACAACAAAAGAAACAAAAGAAGAAAAGACTACGAGCTAAAGAACGAAGACTTAGTATAGTATGCTAGGTTTAGAACTTTGTAACGTGGAGTGACCTCCCTTAGGGGGAGATTGTTAGAAATACGTTTTAACGTATATTAGAAGTATCGGTCACTCCACAATATGATTTATGTTGTAATAGCTCGTAGTTAGTAATTAGTTATTATTTGCTTATTAACTTAAGTAAGAACCGGTCCATGGGCTTGTCATGGACCGGCCCAAGTCCACTTATGACTTGGAACTATATATACCCCTTTCCACCATGGAAAGGGGTTGGTTGTTATCATTTCTTTGTTTCCACTTAATAAAATTCACATAGTTTCTCTCACTTTCTCTCTCTAACTTTCTCTCTCTAGAAATTAACAAACCCCTTCATAGATTCATTGATTATCAATATTCTACAATTACGATTACGATTAAATTACGACGAAAGCTAAAACGTAAAACGTACAAACGTGACGGAATTAAAAATTACTCTAAAAATTCCCAAAAAATCACAATAAATTCCTAAAAATCCAAATAGAGTTTACAAATAATCAAAATATTTCAAACGTTTTATTTAATTAATAATTAATTTTTTAATGATAATTAAAGCCCTAAAAATCAATTAAATTAATAAAAAGCACAAATAATTTTTTTTCAATTTGTAAACCTCCAAAATAACTTAATTAAACCAAAAAGTATTTTTGCAGAATTTAAAACCAATTAAAACTATTTAAAATGATTATAAACTAAAAATAAATATTAAATTAATATTAAAAATTCAAAATTTATAAAAAATTCTAAAAACTTGCAAGCTAACGTATTTTAACTTAATAAAACCAGAAATGAAAGTGAAATGACCTAAACACCCCTAATGGGCCTCCAAACGGGCCAAAAATGAAAATAGTCCAAGTTAAATGGGCTTTTTGGCCCAATAAGCAAAAGGTCAACCAAATAAGCCCAAAAGTTCTAATCTAGCTTAAAACTGGATTTTAACCAAAAAACGCTAAAGGCACAAAAGCTGAAAGTGAGCTTATCACAGCTTATCAAATACTCAGCTTATTCTTAATGGGCTTTTTGGCCCATTAAGCCATAAGCTGGAATTTTACACACATCTTTCTCTTGAGTTTATAAAGCTGTTTGTAAAAAGAAATTTGGAAAAAGCTCAATAAATAAGCCTGAAATAAGCCAACACTCTCTACACAAAATGACAAAATAGTCGTTTTCGAGTTCGAGGCAGGTACAAGAGCTGATTCAACTTGCAAAATGTTTCAAATCACTTAATTAAGCCAAATAATCAAAAAGATTTTCAATAAGCACACTCAATAAGATGAAATGAAGAATAAGCACTTTTGAAAAAGATAAACAAGTTCGTTTTCTAGACAAACCCTAAAGTCAAAAGCTGAAAACTTCCAGATTAGCTAATTAGGTAAAATAAGCAAGATTGATTACAACTTGAAAGTTGTTTCACGTTGGAATAAGCTAAAATAGCTTATTAATAAGCTGACCAATATTTAACACTAGCAGTGGGAACTTTCAGTGGGAAAGGAGTTCCCACTGATGATGAATTGATTATGATTTTTAGTGCGATTCACTTGGATTCTTTGGACAAACAAGGCACCCCTATAACCAGTGAGTGGTAGGGAGTCAAGAATAAGCAAGAAAACAACAATCCACTTAGCCAATTAGTACAGTTAATTCAATCAATGCCCAAACATGGAAAAGAACAAGGTCTGATGGAATAAGCAACTTTTAAGCAAGAATAAGCCAACCAAACTTCACCAAATGCATACAACAGCAATTTCTAACTTACTTAAGGCCAAATAAACTGGTTTCATGCAATGGTTTACAAATTAGAACTAGTAAAAGTCCTATGTTACTTTCTGATGTAAATTATGAACACAAAAATCCTTTGCTGATGTACTTGACCAAAAGTTGAGTTTCCTAAGATCAAAACAGGTTAACAAGTTGCATAAATTCAAGTTATAAAACACTCAACCCTAGATCTAACCTATAGTTACTAGTTGATCAAACTTGAGTTCACATAAACTCAAATCAACCTTGTTTTAGCTATTTGTTCAATCTAGGTGTTTAAAACCACAAGATATGCAGGTTTTAAAGTCTTAACTTCACAAAACTAGAACAAAAAACAAGTACACTCTTAACACCTACTCAATGTTATCCAAGCTTGAACAAAACAGCAATCCCAAACACCCTTTTAAAATTTTGAATCAAATATTAACAGAGCCAAAACATTTTTTTTATCCAAGAAACCCTTAAACAAGTATCACAATAATACTACTATGGCCTAAGAACAAGATCTCATGCATCAAGTAACATCATATCATAGTAGACACCATTTTCTCTTAGCACAAATTTATTGAAAAGTCTTAAAAAAAAGAGAAGAAATGCAAACCTCAGGGATGTACTATCCAAACCCCCGAATTTGGAGCTTATGTTCTAGCTAAACAAGAACAAGCTTCCACTAAACAACCCTGCTAAGAGGTAACAAGGTTAACAGTAACAGATATATAAAAAAATGAAAATGAAATCAGATTCTTGGTGATTTTGGTGAGTTCTCACAAGGCCTTTCCCAAACATAAACATCCACTACACCATGGGCTTAATCATGGTGTTATGGTCACCTTTATGCCCAAACAATCACTATGCAACACACTCTCTTAACCAATGAACCTCAAGCAAATTTTAAAACAAATATTCCACTTTTTTTAGGAACTTAAAACAAGAAAATTTTTAAGACGAATCAAAAAACACTTTCAACCAACACAAACTTAAAGCATTAACTAACAAATATGTAAAGTAAATATGGGACCTGTTTTCTTCAACAACACTTAAGCAAATTTTTCATTCATAGAAAAATGGGCTTTACAAGGCTTTGAACCATGAAAACAAGAACAAGAGTAAATGAATGAAGTCCTATGCCTTATATAGGCTTACAAAGTTTCTAGAAAATGAGATAAACAAATGTAAACCCTAATGCTAAAGTCCCAGAAATGCCCTTGTGAAGCTTGAATTTTCAAGTCCATGTGCTTAGTCTTGGCGTTTTGTAGATGCAAAGCTGTCTCTAAATGATCTTATACGTTCATCTTGTGTGTAGGAATGAAGCATAGTTTTGGGACGTTGATTTACTGGCGTCTTTGTCTTCTTCCTAAAAGTTGTAGCAGGGGAGGGTCCATGTGACTCATTTGGATGAGGTGGCAGCATGTTTGAAGGTGAGGTTGTATTAAGTGAACCCTTAATCAAAATTCTAGAAAAGATTAAGGTTTAATTTCAAAGGATTAGTGAAAGCCCAATTGTGTTCTTGGTGTTTAGAACATGGTTTTGATCTGTTTAGGAAGAGTTTTAGGTGTTTAGCGCCAAGTTTAAAAATAATTATTAATTAGTTTAAAAACGGGTTAGTGGGATGGGTGAGGTAGAAGAATGGGAGGATTTGAGTGGTGGATTGTGTTAATGGGGTGATGTGGCAGCCACTAATTGGTCTAGGTATGTACTGTTGTCTGTCATCTTTAGTCCCTTATTTCCCAAATTGTTTTCATTTGAAGTTTGGCAGCTTAAAACTCGACATCCTTTGTATTTGAAGTTTCAAAGTTTATACTTTGGCCACAAAATATTTTCCAAAGTGTTATAAAGGACTTGTTTTGTAATTTCATGATATTTGAAGGGCCAATCTTGACATGTATTCATACTTTAAGGTCTTCATTTGTATGATTGACTTTGTGGAGGACTAAAAGTGACAAGTATTCATTTTGTAGGGACCATTCTTGCCAATTCTTCAAAGTTAAGGGTACTTTTTGTACTTTTGACAAACTTTAGGGACCAAAATTGTAATTATGAATATACAAGGGTATAAAGTGCCATTTCTTCAATAATGAAGGACCCTTCTTGTACATCTTCAATTCTTCAAGGACTTTTCTTGGAAATTCAACACTTGGGTCCGGTTCATTGTGCGGCTTCTTTTCCCATGTTCGGTTTTGATTGATTTTTGTGATCTTTTGTCATTTTCTCGATATCCATACCTAAAATACACATTGAACAAACACAAGCATATATTTGGCACTTTTTTGATATTTTTACCATTTTAAGCCCGTTATGGACGATGAGACTATGTATAAAAGCAGTCTCATCACTCCCCCATACTAAACCATTGTTGTGCCCTCACGCAATGCTAGAATAAAGTATCTTATGGTGCGTTTAGTTGGAAAACATTTCCCATCATTTTCTATTTTCTATTTGTAGAAAAAGAAAAGGGATTTCATTTTCCACAAAACAGTTTAAAATTTAGAAAACGCGTTTAGTTGAAGAAATATATGTTTTTGTTTTCCATATTCCAAAACTAGAAAACATGCTCAAGTGTGGTGTTTTCTATCTCCATTCTCTATACATTTTTGTAATATAATAAAAGACATTTTCAAAACATGAAAACATAGGGGTGTCGAAAAAGTCAACCCGAACCCAAACCCGACCCGAACTCGAACCCGACTTGACCCGAATCGATTCCCACCCCTGCATGTATCATAATCTAACCAAATAAATGATAAATAAACTAAAAAAATTTTATACGAGAAAGTAAAAAAATAAAAAAAAAACTAAAATTTAACGTTCACGAACATGAAAAAACATTCAAACGACTACGATTCAACACAAAAAAAATTTGTCATTGAACACACCCACGATCATATATATTTTACGATCACCCTTGAAAAGCCCTAGCAACACGGCGACTCGTATATCTTTCCCATAACTCATCTGTAATTGTATTTCTCACTTGAACCATCTCATCGTTATTCGTTACGCCTAACGGAATTCCTTCTTCGACAGTGTTGGGACCTTGGGTTGAAACTTCGTCATTGTCTTCACCATATAAGTCAAAGAGTCTGTCAGCCCTATCTTCCATCCGAATGTAATTATGCAATGCACAACAAGCGTGGGGGATCAACATTTGACGTCTCAAGGGATAACTTGGTATATCTTTCAAAATATGAAATCTCGCTTTGAGTACACCAAAAGCCCTCTCAATTACATTCCTAACCGATGAGTGCATAAAGTTGAATAACTCACGTTTTCCAGCAACTCCCCCACGACCCTGCCAATCTGAACGATGATAACGTTCGCCTCGATATGGAGCCAAGAAACCCTTGAGATTTGGGTACCCACTATCAACAGCATAGTAATAATCTGAAATATTCATTGAAAAAACAAGAAAAAATTTGGTGAACATAATACATATTAATAAAAATAAGTTATACTAACAGAAAGATACCTCATGTGGGCATTGGAAACTTGTTTTCGGCTCTAAATATAGCATCATAAAATACACGTGAGTCATTCGCTGTCCCCTCCCACCCCGTATATACAAAGGTGAACGTCATGTCATGAGAGCACGTTTTGAGTAACAAGTACCGCTTGTCTACCTCGAAATGTCTTTTGTTTTGATAAAGGCGCCCATGCTACTACATGCGTACCATCAATAGCACCAACACAATTTTGCATATAAAAATAATTGCTAAGTAACAGAAATATGTTAATCTTGTAACTATGGGATAGTCTCGAGTTTACCTTAAAGAACGGATACCATCTAGAATCTCATTGAATCTGAGGTTGAACTACACCCCTGTTAACATGCTTAACAACAGTAGGTTCAAATTCCTTCAATGCCGTCAACACTTTCTTGAACCAATAATAAACCGTCCCAATAGAATGCTGAAATTGATCCGACACCATTCTTTGTCTTGTCCCATGACATAAAATACGCAAATTCATCGCCAAAACTTCCTCGAAACTTACAATCCTAGAATCTTTCATTAAGCCTAATTGCTTCATTTTATCACATAAGTTTAAAAAAACATGAGGCTTCATTGTAAAAGACTCGTAACACTGTGTAGGGTTCCCGCATACCACTTCTCTAATGTATTATTTTCCACTAAGTACGGATGTTCTACACGGGAATCTAGCAACAAAAATATTTGTGTGCTCTTTTAAGAACATTAACATCATTAGATCATTTTCATCGTCTTCATCGAAGCTTGAGCTACTACTTAAAATTGACATTTTTCGCCTACAAAATTTATCATATATTTCAAGAATATGTAATATAGAAAAAACAACCAAGAATATCTGAAATCACGCAGAAAGTCCACCTAAGCATATATTCCATAAGTAAAGTAATGTGCCAATGTGGATACCAGGTACAAAAACGTAGCAGTGCAAACACACAAAAACAAACCTTAAAATGCAGCCTGCACTAACTGAACCTTAAAACAACAAATAGATAGTGCTATAGATAAGGGAGATACTCTCTTAAATGGTGTGCAAGAGTGGGTAGACAAGGTGGACACTGATATAACCAAGATAGAAGAATTTATGGGAGAAGCAAATCTCTCATGGTTTGGAAGGTGTTGTAGTAATTGGTACACCCTTTATCATTACAGCAAGACAGCAACAGAATTGTGTAGTTTTCTTATGGAGCACCAAGCACGTGGAAAGGGTTATGAAAGTTGTGTTTCTGTTTCTACTCCTGCAACCGGGCGACTTGACGTCTATGAAAACAAGAATCTTTTTGATATAGTTACCTAAAAGGCATGTTTGGAGTATATCATGACAGCTATTGAAGATGAAAGCAAACAGATTATCAAGATCTATGGCTTAGGAGGTGTAGGAAAGACGACATTAGCCATGGAAGTTAGTGAAAGAGTAAAGCATCAGTTTGTTGTGCTTGCGTTTACAACTGTTTCGCAAACTGTAAATGCTGAGAAGATTCAGAGAGATCTTGAAGTAGCCAGAAAGCGGATAGTTAAAGGGGAGAAAGTTATAGTCATATTAGACGACGTATAGGAGAAACTAAATCAAATTTATATGCAGCTTTGGGTAGATGGGCTGATGTTGCTGCAATGAGACTGAAGATGAGGGACACGGGTGTAAAGAAAGTCCCAGCTTATAGCTGGCTTGAAGTGCAAAATAAGATCCGCGCGTTCTTAGTTGGGGATGCGACCCACCCATAGACAGTTAGGATATATGTTTATCTTGGAGAATTGGCTCTTAGATTAAAGAAAGAAGGTTACATTTCTTCACCTAAATTGGTTCTACATGACGTGGAAGAGGAAGATAAGGAACATATGCTGAGGTACCATAGTGAAAAGTTGGCGGTCGTGTTTGGGATCCTTAATATACAAGCTGGAAGACCGATTCGTATTTAAGAACATAAGGGTATGTGCTGACTGTCATAATGTCATCAAACACATATCAAAGATTGAGGGTAGGCTGATAATCGTGAGAGACTCCCAACTGTTTTACCATTTTAGGGACGGTATATGTTCTTGTAGGGATTACTGGTGATAAACAACAAGGGTTTAGTCGTCATGTAGGCGGGGTGATCAGAAGCCTAGGTATGTTCTACTAATTGTGTTATATAGGTAAACTAGTGATAAAATGTAATATTAGATATATGGTTATTTGTGTTATCTGTTTCTAAGTTAGCCATGTCACCATAACACATTTCTTCATCAATGTATCAAAAGATTTACTAACGTGGAAGAGATTGTCATATCTAAAACTGTTATGTCACCATTAGTGCGTATTTTGTGAATTAAGTAATTCGCTAAGTATTGCTTCTATTAGTATCTGAGTCTAGAATCGAATTATTCATCATAGATTAGCTCAAGTCTAATTTGGAGATCAACTACAGTTAGGCAAAGATTTAGTAAAATTACCATGTAAATAAAAAACAGTCTGTTGTCGCATTTTTCGAAGCTAAAAGACGCGACTTTTTATTAACGAGAAACCTTGGAAAGTAATGTTGGGAATAAAATGAAGCCAAGACACTTAGACGCTGACAAGAGGAAATTGGACGCTGATAGGAAGAAATCAAGCGTTGTCAGGACAAGCGTTGACAAGAAGAAGTCAAGCGTTGATAAGAAGAAGTCAAGCAATGATAGGATACTTAGTCTACACGTTTTATGTTTCTAGTAAAGATATGTTCGACAATGTATTTCTTATGTTTATCTTTACCTAAAATAGATGATACGTAGACTCTTGTATAAGGTTCCTTAATCTATAAAAGTAGGCCTTTAGGTTTTAGTTTAATATATGTTTTACACTTTCATTGTACGCAAGTTTGATTAATCAATCAAAGTGAAAGTTTGGTTTATTCTGTTTGTGTGTTCTTGTTTAAGTATTAATTCCGCATAATACTTAGATTGTGTCAAATACAACAAAGTTTCTCTAAGTGTTTAACTTGATTCATTCTTGTTTACACAAAGCTAAATCGATCTAAGTTTGCGATCAACAAGTGGTATCAGAGCTTGTTGAGGAACTTTGATCTAAAGAACACAAAACCCTAAAAACCCTAAATCGCCAAAAACCCTAATTTTTCAAGAAACACTAATAATCAGACAACATGTCTACTCCAGAGTTGACCTCCTCCTCAAGCCATAACCTAAAAATCCCAATGCTAGACCCTGACAACTTTGAGCTATGGAAGTTCAATTTTAAGCAGTACCTTTAAATCCATGATCACACCCTATGGGAAATTATTGAATATGGAAACACATTCGATAAGGCTGCCAAGATTCAAGCTGCTATTACTTTAAGATCAACTCTAGGCTCAAGTGAATCAGATCGAAAGGAAAAACCTACAGACGGGAGAGCTGTCTCAACTGAGGACATTGCAAAGAGAAGGAAAGACATGAAAACTCTAAGCATCCTCAAACTTTCTTTGGGACCAGCCAATCAGCACAAGTATAGAGGTTTTGAGTCTTCCAAAGAGCTTTGGGCAGCCCTTCAAGTCATTTATGGTGGTAATGATGATACTGCCTTAGAGAAAAAGAAGCAACTCTTGCATGAGTATGCTGTGTTCAAAGCTCTTCCCAATGAAAAGCTAAATGGGGTGAGAAGCAGACTTCTTGACATCACAAGCAAATTGTCATTTATGGGAACAGTGCATGATGATGCTGATATCATTACCACTTTCCTTAAAAGTCTTGGTGATGCATGGAAGATTGAAGCAAGGTCTATAACTGCTACTAACGCTCACAAAAGTTCCACTTTTGATGACGTCTACAATAAACTAAAGATTGTAGAGAGTGAAATCCTTTTGTAACAAGGAAGCAAAACTACCAATGGAAACATGGCGTTCTTTTCACATAGTGAAGGTAAATTTGATCAAAGGGAGTCATACATGCACCCCGTTACTGGATCACCTTGTGTCAACGTTGGATCAAGCTTTGTCAGCGCCCCACATTCAGACGCTGACACATACAATGTTGACTCACCAAGGATTAAGCCTGCTGGTATTGATCTAGATACAGTGTGTGCATACATTGCTTCATTGCCCAATGGTTCAGTGATTACATATGAGGACCTTGAGCAAATTAGTGATGAGCATTTGGAGGAGATGGACATAAAGTGGAATATGGCACTTGCAAGCATAAGGGCCAATAGATGGAGTAGGAGATTCAAAAAGAAGATGACCTTTAATGCTAAAGACACTGCTGGGTTTGATAAATCCAAGGTTGAGTGTTATAACTGCCATAGAATAGGTTACTTTATGAGAGAGTGTAGATCTCCAAGAAGATCTGATGCTGGAAAGCCTTCAAACCAAATCATCAAGGTTGAAGATACAAAAGCTATGGTTGCCATGCAAGAGATTGATGGTGTTGGCTGGGACTGGAGCTTTTTGGCCAAAGATGTGGAAGAGAACAAAGCTTTAATTGCAGAAAAGGAAGAAGAAGAGCATGTTCACTATGCTCTTATGGCACATTCTTCGTCTTCATCAGACAATGAGGTATATGATGATGCATTTTGTAGTAAAGGTTGTCGTTTAAACACTAAAAAACTTAACAAAGAAATTTTAAAGTTAAAATCAGATGTTTTTGATGAAAAATGCAAGTTATCTAATTATCAACTTGCACTTGTTCAAACTGAAAAGACTGTGGCTGAATATAAGAAAATGGAGCTTGACCTAAAAGATCAAATCAACGTTTTGACCTATGACCTTAATGCTAGTATTGAGATTAGAGACATCTTGGAGAGATCCAAAAGGTGTTATCCAAGCTAAGTTGGATGAGGCCATTAAAAGCAAAGATAATGTAGGGCTTAAAATTCAAAGATTTGATAAAGCTTCTCAAACCCTAGAAAAATGTGTTAGTAAACAAAGGGATTCTAGGGATATGACTGGGATTGGGATGAAAGAGTATGCTAGTGTTCCACCACCTGCTGAGAACTTCTATGGTGTCCTTAGAAAGGATTTGTCTTCGACTAGTATACCAGAACTCCAAGAAAAGGAATTTATTCCTCCACCAAGAGTTCTTACTCCAGTAGAGGAATATAAGCAGAAATTGACTAATTTGGACCAATGGAAGAAAGCCAATCCTACTTTGTTTGTTAAAGGTGGCATGCTTAATGAAAGCCCAAATGAGTCTACACCCATAAAAGTGACCAACCCCACTATTGGAAAGACTGTTGACCTTGGCTTAAACATTGATAGAAAACCTAGTATTAAATATGTAGAAATGTTTAGAAAACCTAGGTCACCAAAAAGTCAAGTTAGTGATAATGGGACAGGTTTCTTTTCATCTAGACCTAGATTTATGTCTAGAAAAGCTTGTTATACTTGTGGGAGTTTTTCACATTTGGCTTATAAGTGTGTCAATGCTTTAAAAGTCAACGCTGATAGAAAGTCAACCATGGTCAAACCCAAACCTTTCGTCCAGCAAAGTCCACAAGTCATTAGACCAGCTCCATTCTTTAATAAAGAGTCTAATACTTATGGACAAAGACCTTTTGAAAAGACCAATACATGGTCTAACAGACAATGGGTTCCTGTAGCAAACCCTAGTTTTGGCGCTGACAAGTGCAATTTCAGCGTTGTCAAGAATAATTTTAACGTTGACAGGAATCTTTCCAACGCTGTTAGACCAAGTAATGCCAAATACTTGCAACCAAAGGGAAAGGGGTCTAAAGCTTCTTCTAGCTTAACTTGGAGACCTAAACAAGACCAAAACCTTAATTTAGATGGGATTTCTATGACCTGTAACAAATTTATTGTTGGAAATACGTTTTACGTATTTATGAAGGATCGGTCGCTCCAACGATAATTATGTAATGGGCTCGTGGTCTACGTTATAATGTATAGTCCATATAGCCCACATGTAGGGTGGGCTATATATATACCCCTCCTAGCATGTTAGGAGGGGGTGGGTTAGTTCATTCATTCAACATTCCATCATTAATCTAATCACTTTCTCTCTCTACTTTTCTTCCATCTCCTTTCTCTCTCTACACCTAATCTCCTTCTTCCCCATCTCTTCCACCAAATCCATAGATCTAATCCATCATTTACCAAATCCTTAGAATACGTAGGCCTTCAATTGGTATCAAGAGCCATGGTTGAATCTTAGGATTTGCTTATTTTTTATCTTTTGATTTGGTGGTAAAAATCCTTTCTTTTCTAATTTTTTTATCCATTTTTTCATCATTCGATCAATTTTTTATCAATTTTTTTAAAAAAAAAAAATTAAAAATTTATCAATTTTTATTTTTTATTATTATCAGTTTTATTCTTTTTTCGTATGTTTTTTACCATCAGTTTTTGATTATCAGTTTTTTAGTATCATTTCATCAATTTTTTTTAAAAATAATCAGTTTTTCTTTTTCAATAATAAGTTTTTTATAATCACATTTTTTAATCCTTTTTTAATCAGTCACTTTTTAATCATTTTTTAATCAGTAGTTTTCTTCTTCATTTTTTCATAACAGTCCATAACAGTCCATGAGTCCAAATATTATCCAAATCAGTCCATAAAAAGTGTCATCAGTCCTTCCATCCTTTTTTTTTATCCAAAGTTATCAGTTTTTCGTATCAGTTTTTCCATCTTTCCGCATAGACACGACTTTTCGTATGGTTTTCCGAATTGACAAAGTTTTCCGCATAGAGAGGATTTTCCGAATAGAAAAAAGTTCCGAATAGGAAAAAAGTTCCGATTAGGAAAAAAAGTTCCGAATAGGAACAAAAATTTCCGAATAAGAAAAACTTCCGAATAGGAAAAACTTCCGAATAGGAAAAACTTCCGAATAGGAAAAACTTCCGAATAAGAAAAAGTTCCGAATAGGACTTTCCGCATAGAAAAAGTTCCGAATAGGACTCGTCACAAACACAACTCACAATCCTACACTCGAACCCAAACACACTCGACTCCCTCATCTCTCAACGTCCAACAACAACACACTCGACTCGACCCTCTCAAAAACTAACACAAACTCTCGACTCACACTGACAGACTCCCTCGCCCTCGAAATCTCCCTCGACTCTCACATCCCTCGACTCCCTCTCTCGACAAACACTCTCGAACCGCTTCACACAAAAACAAACAACACACCTCTCGACCTTCACACACCTCACTCAACTCTCGACTGAAAGACTCACTCACATCAACCCACTCTCGACAAAAATTTTATCAAGACTCCATTTTTTTTATCAAAACCCATCATACTCACAATCACCCTCGTCACGTACACATCCCCCACATCTACACTCCCTCGCAAACACACCCACACAACACAGACTCCCCCTCACAAACATTCTCTCACTCACAAACCCTCGACCCTAGCCTCGACAGACGACACCACTCACACCCTCGACCCACCCTCATCAGAACAGAACCAAAAAACAAACACTCACCCAAACCATCTCGTTTCTACAAACCCTCACCAAATCCTAGACTACACAAAATACTCGAACAACAATAAACCCACACTCTCAAAACCATTTTTTTTTAACCACAAAAACACAGACTCGACAGAAAGACTCTACAGAAGAGAGAGACTCAACAAAAAGATTACAAGAAAACCTACCCGAGATCCTTACAGATCTTGATGCCTTCATGATTCTCCTTCGTGGGTTGCTAATACGAGTTGGTGGGTTTAGGTTATAGATTGATTGGATTACAGTAATCAAAACATTGGAAAGGTTAAATTGAGGAGTTTTGATTAAGGAGTTGGTTTCTGCGTTTTTTGGTTATCTGAGTGATAAGAGAGAGAGAGAGATTAAATGAGTTTTGGGACGGAGGCGTTTTAGTTTAGGAGAGAGAAAGAGTAAGTCAAACAAGAACAGAAGAAGTAATTAAGTGAGGGGCGGATTTTACAAGAAAGGAGGATTTTTGTTTTATTTAAACCTAAGTGAGATATTATATATATTACTGGGTGGACATTCCAATGTTTGAGTGATAGCTGTCAAGCCACGTGGGGCGGAGAACACAAAGCCTGGGAACACGGTTTTTGCATTAAATATTTTAACTACACATTGAGTTGGGCCACTTGACATTCATTTTTATTTTTTTATTTTTATCTTTATCTTATTTTTTTTATTTTTAAAGTTACTGTGTGTTTTTATTATTTGTCATTTACTATAGTAAATTTTGTATCGTAAATTTTGTTTAGTAATTTTTGGCAAGTCGTGTCGAAGCGGGTATTTTCAAAGTTTAACGTGCAAAACATTTATCGGGTTAAACGTTATTGTGGCCGGATTTGAAGTCAAATTTACGAGTGAAAGTGACGGGATATATTTTTAGCAATTACGGATTTTTGATCGGGTTTTATTCATAATCTTTTGAGCTGATAACAATTTTTGAGCCGAGTCATATTGTTAAAACCCGACAACAACAACAGCCACATCATTTTTCCTCGATTACCAATGGAATCGTTACAATCGACACTTAAAGAGGGAGACTTGCTTCGAATGCAAGACAAAGCTAGAGAAAGTGGTTTAAATTCATTTCGAATGCTTCAATACCATCTTGTCACTCTTTCGGGGATTCAAGGAGGGAGCGAATTCGTGACAATCTTTGGACAAGATCGTCATATATTCATCGACTCCATTTTTACCGCTTTGACCCAACTTGCCGAGCAACTCAACCATGGAAACTTTAATCACTCTGCATCGGTACTTGCATATAAGGCTCTTGTGACACATCTCACGCCTTTCCTCCAATTCAATATCATTAAGCCTGAAAGTTCAGTGATTTGCCAATCATTTCTTCGAGATACACATACCGAGCTTCGAGTTTTCCGTGATACGATTTTGAAACTCATGTCATCGGTCTCGTCTTCGATTTATGAAAGATCTCGACTTCAGCAAGGGTATGATAATGGCGTGCAAGACTCCTCGATGCAAGAGGATAATGGTCATACGGTTGACAACTTGGAGCCTAACGATGGCACGAGCACAGAATCAGGAGGACAACATGATGCCAGTGGCACGTCAGGGAATGTTCACGAGATTTCTCTTGATGACACCTTACCCATTTATGACGAAGAGCCTGCAAACATGGTACAATGTGATGTTGGTTATGATGTATATGCTGATGATATGCCGCATATTGACCATTCTAAACCTAATTATGACAAACATGGGATGGAAAAGAGTGATAGCAATACCACTTCTGATTCATCCGATGTAAGTTATAATGGGGGAGAGATTGTTCAGAATGCTAAACATCATGATAATTGTCCTATAACTACTTCATTGTTTGCTTCTGATTCCAAGATTAGAGAGCTCGAAACGATTGTAGCTCAACAATCAAAAGATCTTGAGGATGCCAAACTTGAATTTTCTAAAAAAACGGTCAAATTTGAAACATACTTTGAAAAACTTGAAAAATTAAACGTTGTTCTTGAAAGAAAATTGGATCAAACTGTTTTAGATTCTAAAGCTGAAAAGGATAATCTTTTGAAACAAATTCAACCGCTTGAATCTAAGTTGGCATCCCAAGATAACGTGCTCAAAGAGAATGAGAATTTAAAAGCCCAAGTACAGGAAAAGGTCTTTGCTATAGCTGCGTTGAAAAACGAGTTAAGGAAAACTAGAGGACCTAGTGTGGACACTAAGCTTGAAAAACCATCAATCTTGGGGAAACCGCCTACAAATCAGTTCGTCAGACAACCGATTGTCAGACAACCTACTGCATTTAGATCCGAGCGACCACAATCCTCGAGACCGCGGTTTGCCTCCCAAGTTGATTTGGTTCATCTTATTAGACCAGTCACTCCAGCAACTAGGCCCAATGTGATCACTCCAGCTTTAGCAAGACCAAATCATATGATTGCCTCTAGTTTCCCTAAAAATACCAAGACCACGTCTAGAACTAGTTCAAATGACGTTTGCCATGAATCTGATCTTAGGGAAGCTAAACAAAAGACACATGTAAGAGATAGGAATTTCAAACCTAGTCAGATGCCTTCTAGTTTACCCAACACTGCTAACCGTAGCATGTACAATCCTAGGAGCATCAATCAATCATCTAGGGATTCTAGATCTTACTCGGACATTAAATATGCTACTTGTAAAACATGTAGAAAATGTGTCTTTACGGCAAATCATGATGCTTGTATCAAAAAATTGCTTAATGAGGTGAACTCCCGTGCTAGACTTAAATCCCAGTGGGTTGCTAAAATCAAACCCGTTGGCAAAATGTGGCACCCCACTGGTAGAACTTTCACTCTTGTAGGAAACGAGTGCCCTTTAACTAGGATAGTCTCTGATTCTACGAAGACTACTAGGGAGGAAATTGCAAAGGATGATACATCACTTAAGCCTGAACTTAAGATTTTCTATAAAAGGAAACGTTTGCCAACTAAGACAAGTGAATCATCCCCTCAGGCCATCTCTGACACAAGTAAAGCCAACTGTGAACCCCCACGTGCTTCAAAAATAGATATCTCTAACCCATGCAAAAGTATACAAACTCCTAATGAGATTGCAGGTACCAAAGTTGATGTTCCAAAAGAACGAAGCGGTCCAATCGTTGTGTACCGTTCAACTAAGGACACTCTTAGAGTTTGGTTGCTGAAGAAGCAGATATCAGAGAAACAAATGTCTCAGGGGATTCATGGTTAAGCTGCTAAAGGACTTACAGTCACATAACAGACTGTAACTCGATCTCAAAAGACAGGAAAGTTCATCCCATGATGACTTATCCTAAAAACGAGAAATTCATTTTTCTCGGGCATGAGCTTATTTAAAAACATTCCACGTTTTTAAGCTCATGCACAAGGACTTATAGTCACATCACAGACTATAACTCGCTCATCAAAGAAAGGAAAGTTTATCGCTGATGATAAACTTATCCTAAAAACGAGAAATTCATTTTTCTCGGGCATGAGCTTATATCAAAAACATTCCAAGTTTTTTAAGCTCATGCATTAAGGCTTATAGATAAATGACAGTCTATAACCCGTTCTTCAAAGGCAGGAAAGTTTATCGCCGATGATAAACTTATCCTTACAACGTGAAATTAATTTTTCTCGGGCATGAGCTTATATCGAAAACATTCAAAGTTTTTAAGCTCATGCACAATGACTTACAGTTAAATGTTAGACTGTAACTCGAACTTCAAATAAAGGAAAGTTTATCATTAATGATAAACTTATCCTCATAACGAGAAAGTCAATTTTCTCGGTCATGAGCTTGTCTTAAAACATTCGAAGTTTTAAGCTCAGAAAGGAAAGTGTATCTTTTAAATAAGAGAACTTTTCCTCATAACGAGAAATTAACCTTTCTCGGTCATGAGCTTTCCGTTAAAACAGTCAAAGTCTTCAAGCTCATGAAAACGACTTCTAAGTAAATGTCAGCTTAGGACTCGTTCTTCAGATAAAAGGAAAGTTTATCGCCGATGATAAACTTATCCTTAACAACGGGAAGTTTACAACTTCTCGGACTTGAGCTCGTTTTATAAGATATTCAACATCTTAAGCTCAAGTAATTGGTTTTCAAAACTTTGAACACAATTTTTCGAGAATTTCTCAAAAGGTTTTTCTAAATCTTTCAAAATTGTGTGTTCAAAAATGTTTTGATAAAAAGAGCATGTCTTCTGGAATCGATAATATTAACGAACCTAGAAATGTCATTCAATAATGACACGGGGTTGTAAATAAAGTTCGAGCAGAAGTTCAAACTTTTAAAACATGCTCAAAATGGTTTGCTATTATTTCAGATAGCAACCCGCTTTTCATAATCAAGTCAAGCATTTCACCGGAAAGCTTTGACTCAACAACGGGAATTAATTTTCTCGGGGACGTGACGAGGTGACCAACATTCGTGAACAAGAACCATGTGCTTCTTTCATATGTTGTTCTCCATTATTCAGGTCCAACCTCGTAAATTGCTAATCTTGTGAATTCATTATTATATCTGATCTTTGCACGTAATAAATACCTTACACTTGTGTTTAAAAGGTATTTAATTTACGTTTCAAGTACACCCTCATTAATTTGAGGGGGAGCTTGTTAAATTCATGAAGATAATTGGATTTGCATTTTTCTTCCCAAATTTTCTTAAAATGCTATTAAATCAATTGATATTAAAAACATCGATTGGGTTAATATTTTTAATATGGGGGAGAAAATGTGATTTAATATGGGATATGATCAATCATAAATGGTTTGACTTAACGTGTTAGCTCATCCCGACATGTGCGAAATGTTTTCGGATATCGTGGCATATGTTAAGGGGGAGCAAAATGGATTTGCACTTCAAAATAGATTTCATGGCAATTCCTTACCCAAAACATCTCTATTCACGACGGTGAAGATTGTGGTGACATAAGGATGTTAGGATAGGTTAAAGTCCAATGATTTCTCTAGAACCGAAGGAATCTTCCCAAGGACATTCCATAGCTAGAAATAGTAGTCCTTAGGAAAGATGGAGAAAGATTGTGAACGTAGCTGAATGCCGACCAAGTACTTAAGTTAGCACTGGAACAATCACAACAAGGTGCTAGTGATGACGTATTGGTAAGCATTGAAGGGGTTGAAGAATGAAAAAGAATTGTAAAGATAAAGGGTGTAAAGAAAGAAGCCCTCCTTACAACTTTAGGCAGAAACCGGGTCGATACATATGCTATTGAGGTCATTTTTTGCTAATGATTCTCGGTATTGAAGAAAGACATCATGGACCCAGTGATGCAAGGCACAACCCATCCCAGCTAACTCAGATATCTCTCAAAAGATATTTGTTTTAATCACACGGAGACAACACATTATCTATTGATTTATTCACTCCGAATAAATTGATATTGAAAAGGTGGCACTCCTCTCCAGCCTCCGATCACTAAAAATCCAAAATGCACGATCGAGTCTAGAGCCATTTGAGATCATCAAATATCTCATTAGGACACACTTTCATATTTACTTGCTTCTTCACACACTGTGAAAAGTAAGAAAGATCTTAAGAGTCCTACGCAAAATCTTCATGATCTTGCCTGAACATCCGAGTAATACGAAAGTATTTACAATGAAGATGGAAATCCTTCTTGAGCGAATATCAAAAAGCTCATGGTAGGTGACTTGTGCGATTCTTTATGAATCAAACTTGTGATAACTGGAAAGCAACAGTGGTTTAATTCTTAAATGAATTTAAACACGTTCCAGGCCTCTACGCATTATCATATGATCTTGCCAGAACACTCAGAGTGACTCTTTATTGATCACAGTGACGAGTGGAAATCCTTCTAGTGTTAACATCAAACAGCACTTGGTAGGTAACTTGCAAGATTCTTTATGAATCAAGCTAGTGACAACTGGAAAGCAACGATGGTGTGGTTCTTAATTGAATTTCACTTGTTCCAGGAACATGAATTGACGGCTTCAAATCATGCGGATAATATTATCCAAATGATTCACTCTTTACGTTCGCAGTCAGCTTTGGACGGTCGAGTAAAGAGAACGGGTTTACCCGCGAAATCTTGTCAAGGAGGTTCTTTATTGAAACTACCTGTCACAAGTACGATATTTAATATCGTCCAACGGTCTTCACCGACCGGAGGTAAAATGCTACCAAATTAGAATGAAATGTTCAAGGCCATTTCATCCGTGTATATGGTTTGTTGCTAACTGTCTTATGCAGCGTAACAAGAAGGTGGCATTGCGGTGTATAATCCAGAAGAAGTCGTCACCACATGCTTATACTACATACACTTAGTACTTCAACAAATTCAAGAAAGTCTGAAGGTCAAGTCTTCCGCTGTATCAAACTCTGAAGCTTTCAAGAATTTAAAGGTATAAGTATGTGGAACATGAAGTCACAAAGAGGCAAATTTCACAAGTGATGAATGCACAAGGTCAAGGCAAGGAAACATGCTCAAGACTAAAGTCAAAGATCATATCAAGCATATTCACAAGAACAAGATCGAAGACTCAAGCATAGTATGCTAGGTTTAAGATTTTGTAAAATGGTGTGACCTCCCTTAGGGGGAGATTGTTGGAAATGTGTTTTCCCAAAGAAAGTCTCGGTCACATCATTATTAGCATAGATCACGAGCCATAGAATATTTAGAACTTTGTAACTTGGAGCGACCTCCCTTAGGGGGAGATTGTTGGAAATACGTTTTACGTATTTATGAAGGATCGGTCGCTCCAACGATAATTATGTAATGGGCTCGTGGTCTACTTTATAATGTATAGTCCATATAGCCCACATGTAGGGTGGGCTATATATATACCCCTCCTAGCATGTTAGGAGGGGGTGGGTTAGTTCATTCATTCAACATTCCATCATTAATCTAATCACTTTCTCTCTCTACTTTTCTTCCATCTCCTTTCTCTCTATACACCTAATCTCCTTCTTCCCCATCTCTTCCACCAAATCCATAGATCTAATCCATCATTTACCAAATCCTTAGAATACGTAGGCCTTCATTTCATTATATTTCAAAGGTCATAACTAATCCAATTGGGGTTAACTGGGTGTTTAATCCAAAAAGGGATGAACAAGGGGTTGTTATAAGGACTAAGTATGTTCTTGTTGAACAAACAAATGAATCTAAGTCTGCTCAAGCTTGGGATCCCAAAGAAAACTAATTTGTTTTCTTTATGTGCAGGGCATTCAAAAGCAGGTAAATGATCATGGCTATTGGGATAGTGGATGCTCCAGGCACATGACGGGGAAGGAAGATTATTTGACAAACTTTACCCCCATTAAAGATGGTGACAAAGTGTACTTTGGAGGAGGATATGGAACTATCACTGGCAAAGGCACTCTTATCACCAACAATTTACATTTTGAAAACGTATTTCTGGTAAAAGAGCTTGATTATAATTTGTTTAGTGTATCACAAGTTTGTGATAACAAAAATAAAGTTCTTTTAAATGATCCTGAATGCTTGGTGTTAAGCAAAGATTTTAAAATACCTGATGAGAACTTCATTGATTATAGAACACCTAGGCATAAGGACATTTATAATGTGAATCTTAATGGAATTAGGATGAATAATAATCTGTCATGTCTATATGCTATGGCTTCAGTTGATGAGAGTAATCTTTGGCACAGATGTAAAATCCATGATTTTACCATGATTTTATGTAATGAAGTTTCACCCATTAATCCTAGAACACATAATCATATGTATATTCCTATAGCTTGAGTGTGAACTTGTTCATTTAGGTACTTATACCTTTACATTCATATTTGTTGTAAATAAGTTATGTAGCTCAACCTTGTACTTAAGACTAGGAGAACAAATGATAAAAATGTATAATCAATACTTGGCTATACACAACACTAAATCAAAGTTAGAAAACATGCTACATAGTGTATGTAGCCGTGTATGTGTGCAAGTGTGTATAGCACAAACATGTTTTAACCTCCTTGGACTAGCCCAAGACTATACTCCTTATGTACTAGCCCAACATGAGCCCAAGCCAAAGCTCATTGCCCCCTTTTTGGCTAGCTAGACACGGCACCCCATATGTGGAAGAAGAAGGGTTGTCTTGGTTTTGGAAAAGCCAACACATGGCATAATGGTTCTTACCAAGGCAATCATGCCTTTTGCCTTCACCCTTCTCTCTCCCCTTTTAGCCGAAACACACACATACATTCTCTCAACCTCTCATGCAACCAAATCTCATTCTCTCTTCATCTTTCTCTCTAAAATCATTCGACATTAAGCCACAACAATCCAAAGTTGTTCAATAAATCTACTAAACCCTTGTCCCATATTAACTACTAATCATTTGGTAGAATCATCATCTTTTGAATCACTATAACAAGCCCTAGCCGGAACATTAAAGGTCACGGCTTGGTTATAGTTAGGGTTTCCATCATCTTCTTGATTAGATCTCTAATCTTCTTGTTCATCTAGATCTTCCTTGGTAACTTTTAAGAAAGAAAGGTATACACTACTTATTCTTCCATTTCTTCATGCATGCATCATCATACATCTATAAACACAAGTAAATAACATGTTAAAAATCAAAGTTTGATAAAGCTATGACCATTATAGGTCACGACATATTTATAAAAATAATGTTCATGATTTAAAAATCTTTAGTAAGAAACATATGCTTTGTATTCCATATTTTAAACTAGATTTAAAAACCATATGAAACCTTTTATAAATCTAAATGTAGCATGAGTTATGAATCTTGTTTTATGGGACTTTGGTTAACTAATAACCATAGATCTCATAAAATGAATTTGTGAAACTTAAAAGTCATGAAAACCATGACGTTAAAGGTCACGGCTAAATTAAATGGTGACCATATGATTCATCAACTTAGTTTTAAAGATGGAATATGAAATGTAACATACTAAATGGAATGTTAAAAATCACAAATACAACTTATGTGTATAAATGTAGCCGTGGGTTACACTAGACCTAAAATGGATTAGATGTACATGCATGCTTATAAAAACCTAGATCTAATGATAAGTGTTCACTTAACATGATACACATAAAATAAGCTAATAGATCTTATGGGAATATTGGGAGAACCAATATAGCCGTGGGCTATACATTGTTTCTTGGAATAATAGTAGCCTTGGAAACATGCATGTAACCTAGATAATCATGATGTGTGTTTGTGAATATTTACAAAACATAAAAACTAGTTAAAGGGATATCTTGGAAATACCAAGATCTAAAAATATAGCCGTGAGCTATATATGAGGGTACATGGGTCTATGTTTGATTTTTAGGTCTAGACATAGTTTAGATCTCATTTTGAACTTGTGACTTATTTTCTTGATGTGTACATAGTTAGATCTAATTTTTTAACACATATAAACTACATGCAACCTTAAAATAAGACTTGACTTATCTTAATAAGCTATAACCAATATTAGCCGTGGGATATAAGCTCCTACTAAGGCTTATGACCTACTTGTAACATTATAACACACCTAGATCTATATTAGTATAACACATAAAACATGATGTAAGTTTTATTCATTTAGATTGGAAAACTAAATATTAATAAGCTCATAATAAGCTTATATGAATATCCTAGCTAAAAATATACACAAAAATTGTAAATTAATGTTAATGGACTAATTAAGTCCATGAAATGTTAATTCAAAACTTAAATAGACCCAATAAGCCCATTTTATAAATTATAGTAACTTAAATGGACTTAAGATCACAATTAGGCCCATTTAACTAATTAAAGGACGTAAAAATGTATTAAGCCCAATAAATGATTTAAAGGCCTATTTAAATAAATTAGTGGACTTGAAATATATTTAAGCCCACTAAAATATCCCATTAGATGTTTAGCCCATTTAATGAGCCCCTATAAAGTATAAATGTTAAAATAAAAGTTTTTATAATAAAATATTACTTATAAAAACTTTTTGGATGAAAATGACAATTCACAAAACTTAAGGACTAAAACCGTAACTTATGAAACTTGTTTTGATAAACTAGTAAACACAAGGACTGAAAATGTAAAAATCCAAAAGTCTAGGGTTTAAATAAATACTATTCGTGGCAAATTAAACCCTAGGGACCATTTTGGGAAGTTTCTAAAAGTTATTTTGCCATTTTAAAACCCTAAGAACTATTTTTGTCAATTGACAAAACTTAGAGAAGCCCTAGGGGCTGTTTTTGTAAATCTAGTAAAGTTACAAAATCTAGATCTAACTTGGGGGACCAAATCTGCCATAAGCCGAAACTGTAACAAGCCCTAGGTACTAAACATGTAAAATCCGAAAGTTATACTTGTTTAAAAATATAAAGGGACTAGTTTTGCCATATTCCAAAACATTTCCAAGCCCTAACCCTAAAATCTATTTTAATTATAATAAAACATAATTAAAATACTTAGACCATAAGAATTAAGGTATAAATTCTTAAGTTTAAATTATTTTATAAATTTTAAAATAATTTATGGAAACTTTAAAGTTAAATAAAATATTTTATATATTTTTTTATATAAAATATTTATATTTACTTTAGGAAATAATTGTATAAACAATTATGAATATGTATTGTTAATACATGTAGTCATAGACTTTTAAGAAATAAAATTATGTGAACGTTAATTAAATTAAATGTTACTACGTAAATATATTATAAGTAAAACCCCCTTATGTTTACTTAAATATAGAACGTGGTTATAAAATTTAACGGGATGTTAATGATACAAGTACTATAAACATAGATTAATATTTTAAGTGAAACATTTTCTTTTATGTTTACTTAAACGTAAAACTTAATTGTAAGATTGAATGATTACTATAAATACATGTATGCTAACTAATATTAATAGTTAAACATTTGATGTGAACTTAGAAATGAAACTTATGTAAATAAGTTAAATGAATATTGATGCTACTTGAACTATGGTTATTTAGATAAATACCATAGTATAAATAAAATGAATAAAATCCGTATAAGCATACATATATGTTCTTTGTACTATCTATTAAGACTGTACTATCTGATTAGGCATAACTTTGGTGTGAGCTTTAATTGGATATCCGTATTAAACAAGCAATTGCCTACTCACAGGTGAGTTTACAGCCCCATATAAACTTTGATAAAACTTTCCCCTTTTGGGAAAGAAAATATGCAAACATATATTGGACATAACTGGATTGTATAAACTGGATTATGATTGCTTACTATTGAAACTGTTAAATTGTTATAAATCGCCCGAATGTTATAAATAGATCTATTAGGGATTGACCATCCCCATCTGGGTGAGTCATGCTCACTCTGCCTTGGCCGTGACAACAGACGTATGCCATGTTGGAACTGGAATGGGTGTCTTTCTGTAAGACACTACGTCCTCATCTGTTGAGGACTATGAGGTTAAGCTTCAGTTTCTAATAATAAACAAATATTATTTACATTTTAGTAAGAATACTTTATGCATTATTACTTCTATGATTATTGTATGTCCAAACTAATTAATTGTTAAAAATCTGTAAATTCACCAACTTTATGTTGACCCCGTTAGTATGTTTTGCACAGGAATATGAAGTTAGTATGTGGTGTGTGCATGGTCTCCAGCATCTTAGTAATCTGCATTGTAGGACTCGTACGGGGTTCTATTTGGGAAACTCAAACAAACACTCTTCACCATGTTTAAGACAATTTTTATTTATTTGTTTAAATAAACATGTAATATGTTTTGACTAACTCTTTATCTTATGCTCTATGGACTATATGCTATCGATCCACCCTTGTGACATCTCCGTGGATATATTCCGCATATTTTGACCCTACCCGGGGTGTCACAGAGAATGGTATCAGAGCATTAGTTATAGAGAACCAGATAAATTTTTAAATAAACTAAAAATAAAATGATTTTTCTTTTATTTAAAACTGAACTATAACTTATAAAAATCTTTTTGGGATTTTATTTTGGGACCGTCTTAGTTAGGCATATAGATCTTAGGGCATTTTTTGCTATGTGAACTAATTGTATATATATATGTTTACTACACTTAATTATTAATATTGCTTAGTAAGGTATTGCTATATGTTAGACGTGCTAAACTTGAAAATTTTACATTACATAGTAAAATACCGAAACGAGAATATGTGTAATATTAAACTAAAACTTTACACTTACTAATCGATAAATGCACTACTTATATGATAATACATATATATGTATAAGTATAAATATTTGTAACCTTAAAACATTCTAATAATTGTTTAAAAATGGGTATATTTCATAAAGCATGTAATCTAAATAATATTGTTCTTTGTTTGTAAGCTTATACTCACTTCAAACTTAAAATAATACTATTTCAGAGCGTCATGACTCCGCCTACTGCATCTACGACTCTTCTACCCCGAGTAGCTCCTACTCCAGTTGTTTGTTCATCCCCACGATCGACGTAGTGTGGATGGTTGTCAGCCTCGGATTCAGAGGATGACCCAACCACCGAAGCTGTACTCCTAGAGGACCCTTTTTCTATCTCAGCATCAGCCACGCCGGCCCTAACCTCTATGAAGGAGGAACGGGTCCCTTCTAGCATACCATCTTCCATGCCTCTGTCCTTTTCATCAGGCTATTTCTCCGGACCCGCACCCGTCTCCACTTACGAGATCGGGGAAGGCTCCGGGGCAGGACGTGTCGATTCCGTCCAGGCTCAGATCTCCGCATTGGCTACAAGCCATGAGCGAGAGATATTCGACCTCCGCAGCCAGTTGACAGTCAGTCAACAGAGCCATGCCATCATCTATGAGTGTATCGACACTCTTTTTCGCACTATGAGGGGAGACTCCCAGACTACAAAGGGCATCCAGGCTAAGACGGACGAGGCACTGAAGTGGTTATTGGATGAGAACTACCGCCTCCACCAGCGCATTCAGGTCATGGAGGGTCTGCATCATCAGGCCCATGCTACTCTAGCTGGTCAGGAGCAGTCATTGTCCATCTTCTTTGATCTCGCCACTGTCCGGCATGATGGGGTTACTGGGGAGATGGCTTACCTCTGAGGGGTCTTCGATAGGCTCCGGAACCAGCTATTGTCTGCACTCCGTACGCTCAAGGATACCCGAACGACAGTTCGGACTTTATGGAACACCGGGAGGAATTCTGCAGCCCTACCAGCTCCATCCGCACTGTCAGCCCCGACATCATCTAGTGGACCATCCAGGCAGGATTAGCATAGATGTACTAGACTTCTTGTACATCATGATAAGCTCACGGGTTGCATCCCGGCTATCATGACATAGGGACTTTGTACTTTTATCTCTTGTTCAGCTTTTTGTGATGTAATCCCGTACTTTATCTTTTCTTTCTTTTGGGACATGTAACTTTAGGATATCATGTTTTTAAAGACTGTGTGTATCATTACTTTGGATTAGGCTCGACCGGCCTATGACTTAGATTGTGTTATGCTAAGATGACTGTTAAATTTCTCATGGAAATAACATGTAATCACTTTCTTTATTATATCTGCTATGCAATGTATTATATTATGAGATTTTAACAGGTTGTCCAAATTGTTATGAAATCAGTGCATAAGTTTCCTCGTGCAAATAATATAAAAACTATACTAATGCTTGAACTAATAATCTCATTTTGTATATGATTATAGACAAATGGTGATTACGAGGTCAAATCCCAACAATACAACCACTTCTAATGCCGACAATGCTGAATCCCCAGAAGCTACACGAAATTTCACTGCCGCACAACTGCCGGAAATGATAAGTGAAGGCATCACAGCAGCAATGGCAGCCAGAGGAGCTAACCTAAGTACAAACAATGATCCAAACTCCAACGCTCGCAGAAACAACACCAACAGGGGTGGCTCTTACACCGACTTCTTGAAATGTAAACCCTCATACTACCGAGGGAAAGAAGGAGTTGTTGAATTGATGCAGTGGTTTGAAAGACTAGAGACAGTCTTCCGCATCAGTGGTTGTGCTGACGAGAACAGATTTAAGTTTGCCACGTGCACCCTACTTGAGAGTGCCCTTACCTGGTGGAACTCTGTGGTCGCTATCCTTGGACATGACACTGCTTATACTCTCACTTGGGCCAAACTCAAGGAAAGAATGACTGAGAAGTACTGTCCCAGAGGAGAAATAAAGAAGTTGGAAGTCGAGCTGTGGGATCTCAAATGTAAGAACAATGATATCATTTGGTACAACCAATGATTTCAAGAGTTAAGCTTGATGTTCACCATAATGTTTCCTCTAAGGAGTGACAAGATTGAAAAGTATGTCAGCGAACTCCCTGACAACATTCATGACAGTGTGCTTGCTTCACGACCCACCACTGTTGAAGGTGCCATGGAATTTGCGGCTGAGCTGATCAACAAGCGAGCCCGCAATCTGTCTGAGAGGCAAACAGACAACAAGAGGAAATCTGATGAAAACTCTCATAGCCAGCACCAGCAGCCTTCCAAAAAGCAAAACGTTGGGCAAGCAGATGACACTACCCCCACAACCCGCACCAAGAACTACTTAGGGACAAAGCCCAAGTGTTCGAAGTGCAACTACCATCATGTTGCTGGAGGACAATGTCAAGGATGCTACAAGTGCGGCCAACAAGGCCACTATGCTCGCGAGTGTCCAAACAATGTTGCTACCCTAGGTCGACCCAACACCAATCCTGGAAACAGCAACAAGGGCAAGTCCAACGCACGAGGGAGTGGAAGTGGTCAACCGGGAAACCGAAACCCCACTGGGGGAAGCGGTAGCGGGCCGAAGAAAGCTGTGGTATGTTACGAGTGTGGAACCCCTGGACACATGAGACCTGATTGTCCCAAGTGGGCCAACCAGAAGAAGGACAACAAAGGAACTCCTTCGCAAGTGTACATGGCTGGCAATGCCCCAACAAACCCAGGCTCCAGCATCGTACCTGGTATGTTCTTACTAAACCAGTGATATACATCTACCTTGTCTGATACATGTGTAGACCAAAGTACTACAATTGCTAAATTTAGTAAGGTAATGGAAATCCCTCCGATAGTTCTAGACTCCTATTATACTATGGAATAGTCGACGGAAACGTTATGATAGTTAAACACCATCATCCGAAGTTGTTCCTTAAAAACTTCCCGAGTCAGCCGTTTTACACCAATCAGATCCTAGAAAGCCTTGATAACTTTGATGTCGTTCTTAGCACAAATTGGATAGAAGTAACATGCAATTATCCCTTATAGCCAAAAATGGGTTTGTGTACCTTGGTGAGATGAAACCTTGATTATACTGGGGAGCCATAACCCCGATATAGTTAACACTAGATTTAGTGTCATCTCTAGCACCAACGGGATAAAGAATATTTGGTCCGAGAGTGACCCGTTTCCCTAACCTGTTTCTTCCCTGCCTAAACCTGAAGGACACAACCAACTCACAATGGGTGTATTTTGTAGGGTTACTTTCGCCACCTAGACAACCCTAAACCTGAAAGGCACATCCAACTCACAATGGGTGTACTTTGTAGTGCTACGTTCGGCATCCCCCGTAAGGAGATGTTGAATGTCCTATGTTTTTGGACATTCCTCCTTCCTCTTCGGGTCCAATTAGTTCGACAACACCATCATCCATTAGACGTTGGGAGATGAAAATTCCTCTCTTTAGAAGTCAGAATTTGTACAAATTTTGAACCAGTAATAGTGAATGTATGACCCTTGTTACGACACCCTGCAAGGCGCGCACGTCTTTATTCTTGGTATCTTCTATTATTTCCACCATTTTAGGTACTTCTTTTCTACGCTCCTCTCACTCAGCCTCACGACAAAGGAAGCAGATTCTTTGCAACTTCTTACGCAAAAGCCATCGACAATAATCTTAACCTCTTTGTTGGGTAGAAACTTTAGTACCATTAACTAATGTTTGTGTCCCGCTGACTTGAGGTAAAGATCGTAAGTCTTTTCTTAAAGATGTTAATATAGGAGGGGTTAAAGTTAAACATTTTTGTTTTACCTTCAACCCCTAATTTTTCATCCGCGGGTATGGAGATATAACTTGTATCTCACCCATGAAAAGGATGTAGAAATAGTGCATCCCCAGATTCCCCAGCGTATGAAATATGTTGGCGTGTCCTCCTCATATTAGAAACCATTTACAATGGATTTGTCCTCCTAACCAAATCTACAATGCCAATGGTCCTCTCCTAGATCCAGGAAAGGTATGACTACAACACCCATTGAGAAGCCCGCGCCTATCCATCCACTACAGCAGTCTCCTCTACTGCTCAATTGGATGTATAGTGCGATCCAGATAAAGATCTCTTTGCATTCCCCGCCTACCCATCCACAGCAGCAGTTTCCTTTACTGCTCAATCGGATTGTTGGGTCTATAAGATATAGATCTTGCAGCCTGTCAGGACCGGTGAATGACTTCTGTAATCACAAGTCAAATCACAAAGAGACTCTATACACAATATGAATGTAGAATATAAATATAAACAAGAGAAACAGAATAACTATGAAGACTTGATCCTTTCTAAGGATTTCTAATATTAATAAAGACTAGAACTACGTTTTGTGAATCTGTGTCTAACCCTTCTGCCTCAGGTTCCTTTTATACTACAAGGAAACCCTAATACAGTTTACAAGAAAACGTGTAAAACTGATATGCATATCTTCTCCTAATATAACTCATGCATATCCTAACAGAATATTAAGTAAATAACAATGTTTGACTTTGACTAGGACCAGGAGCAGGACTTGCTCCTACTACGACTAGGACCAGGAGGAACTACATATCTCCTAGTCTACCTATTACATATAACTATTACAATGGTCCTAACAATCCTCCCCTAAACTTGAATTTGACCTGTTGAGTTCAAGTTTCCTGGAAAACGCGCAAATAAAACCCGAGGATTGTAGCAGCAAAACAAACAGCAGCACCAATAAGATAAGAATCAGAAGAACAGCCGCACGAACCACTAGAAGCTTCTCCAAAGCTTGTAACAAATCAGCATCGCGTTGAATCTTTTCAGCAACATGAGCAGATTTGATGAGCCTTTACCAAGTAGCTGCTCGCTCTTGGGCTAGCTAGTCATTCTAGTGGAATAAGCATCACCCTGGGAGACTAGAACCCAGCCCAACTCTTAGAACGTGAATCAATGGTGAGTGGGGGTACCCTGATGATTTTAGGCAAACCATCACAGCCGTCAACGGATTTGATGCGTCTTTACCAGAAGTCGTACCCCTCTGGACTCGCCAACTCTTAGCAATTAAGCATCGGTGAGTTGAACACCCTATAGCTTTAAGCAAGCTATTACAGCTGTCAACGGATTTGATAAGATCTTTACCAAGAGCCGTACCCCCTTGGATTAGCCACTTTTCAGTCCAATACTATGGCAAGTGAAAACCATCCAGTTTTAGGTAACCTGGCAACCATCAACGGATTTGATAATCGCACCAGGAGCCGTACCCTCAAGGTGAATCAACTTTTTCTTGTCGATGAGACATGGTAAGTTGAGAACCATTTGTTGTGTGGACCACGTCCAACACCAAGTGAAACCAAGTACCAGAACAATCGTAAACCAGGAACCACATTTCGAACCATCCAAGGGATATTATGTACAAGTATAAAAGCTAAACTGTGTTAAAGTATAAGCAGATATTATATAAAATGTATATATATTTTTTTTTTTTTTAATTTTTTTTAATTTTTTTTTTTTTTATGTTTAAAACTATAAAGAATAAAAGTCACCAATCACTATACATATTGGTGAAAAGAATCAAAATAAAAACAAAAATCAAAGTATAATTACTTACAACCCATTCACCTTACATACCAGAAGCTGCCTTCTTATCCGCCAACAACCGTGCTTGAATACCCTCGACCAAAGATGTGGCCATACTCGACTCATTCCCAGAAGGAGCAGTAGAAATCTGCAAATGACTTGCCAACATTGCTTCCATGGAAGAAATAGTCAAAGGATACACAACATCCGTCAACATAAACGCCACATGACCAGAACCTAACTCCAACACATGTACTCCACAACCAGCATAGAGCTTCCAGCGAACAATCTCCCATTGCATTTGATCTTGCCATACACCCAAAGGAGTAGCAGATGGAGGAGGATCCAACATAAGCTTTAGATCAGCCCACAGACGAATACCAGGCCAGGAAGACACCGCCATTGGGTCAAATGGCATACTAGAATCAACAAGCCCAAACAATGCCATAAGATCCATCCGGTCAGCCCATGATAACACACCCTGCAAACTCGTGACCAATCGCACAGTCCCATCACTCAAAGTAATCCGATGAGAGACGCCACCAGGAAGTGTTGTAGACCTCTCAACCGTATAACCCGTAATACTTCCATTGCCTAAAGGTAAGTCAGAATCACTATCCGAAGCTGCATCAATTAAGTTTTCAGGATCACGCTTCTCAAAAGGAACTGATTTACCGCGGCGAACACGACGAGTAAGTTTCTGGCGAGTGGAACGTCGAGGCGTGGGAGCCGAAGGAGTGGATTCAACCTTCACCTGAACTTCAGCAACAGCAGGAGAAGCAGTAGGAGTAGACTCAGGAACATGGCCACCCAAAGAACCACTAGGAGCTGCATCAGAAGTGGGAGTAGGTTGTGTTGCAGAAACTTGTGGTGATGAAGATGGCACATCAGATGGAGCAGCAACAGGTATGGTGGAATCAACAAAAGTGCTTGCAGGAACAGGAGCGGTGGAAGTACCAGGTGTGGTGGGGGAAGCATGAGTGGTGGTGGTTGTCACAAAGATAGTAGTAGCAGGACCAGTAGTAGAACCAATAGGCGCAACCAAGGGTGTAGTAGAAGGACCAACAGAAACAGCACCAGAACCAGAAGAACTACCATTGGAACGAGGAATGGGCATGGATGAAGAAACAGTAGAAGTAGCAGGCATCGAAGCAGTCACACCACGAGGATGGTAAACAAATTTTTCCGGTATAGGTTGACTCGCACGCCTCACCATATTCTCATAAAGTTTCTTGAGCTCATCAAAAGTCAAAGCCCGCACCCGAGCCCAAGTCCAAGGAGCATTGAAATGAGCAGCAGATTGAAATTTGACATAACGTTGCATCTGCTGGCGCTGCTCAGCCTGAGAAAGAGGTCTGTTCCTACGCTGTTTCTTGAGTTCCTCAGCAAGAGTCAACTGATGCTTACGCATCATTACCATAGCACGCGGAATGCAGTTGTGTTCATCAACATCATCACCCAACAAATCTTTAAACTGAGCATAATCCCGAGTGAGAACAGTTAACACTTGCATCCATTCGCCATCAGTCCAATGCATAGCATCATGCTGAATTTGCGCACGCCTTCGCTCACGGAGCTCTTCCTCAGCAGCAATGTCCTCCGCATCAAGCTCAGCCTGAACTCGACGAGCAGCCTCTTCACCAAGTCTGTCTTCTTCAAGCTGGCGACGAGAGCGCTTGCGGGTTGGAGATGGAGGATCAGTCATTGGAGCTTTGCCCTTTGGATCATGAGAGGGATCAGCATGAGAACCAGCAGCAGCATCAGAAGCACCACCCATAGAAGGGGGAACAGTACTAGAAGAAGGAGCATTGGAGGACATTGGAGGACCAGGCAGATCATCATAAACTTTATCAGCAAAGGCAGCCTTTGCCAGCAACGTCAAGCCATCCTCAACATTCTCCGAACCCTCATCCTCAGACTCGGAAAGAACCACATGCTTCTTTCGACGACGCTGTTGATTCTCCAATACCTTAATACGATCGGCCAGGGGAAGAACAAATTCCCGTGTGAGCTTCCGATGTTGGTTCAAGTCAGCTTCCAAGCAAATCATCCTCTCATGTTACCTGTGCATAAGATCTAGCAAAGATGTCAGAGTAGTAGGCTCCTCTGCCTGCCCACCAAGAGAGCTTGGATCAGGGAAAGCATCACGGGAGCCCGAAGCAACATTGGGGTCAACGTGTGGTGAACTAGCAGCAAAGGGGATATCAGTCGAGTGTGGGGTAGGACTAGGAGGTGGAGTCTCCACAAATGGAGACCTTTGTGGAGCCGAGGAAGGACCAGCCTTGGGAGGGGATGGTTGTTCAACCACCACCTCCGCAACTAGCTCCTCCTCTACCACAGGAGTGGCATCACCAGCAGGAGCCTCCTCCTCCTCCATGGGGTCATCATCTAACACAACCAACTCAGGAGCCTCCTCCTCCTGACCTATAGGACCCTGAGCCAAACCCATCATGGCTTCAGTCAAGGGCCTCCAATACCCAGTAAACCCATGCATCATGTTGTAATACACTTTTGCTGTCAGTTTAGATGGTACATGCTCAGCCCTATCACGTGGAAAGCAAACAAGTATTTCTTGAATAAACCTAGGATACATAAGAAACTTTTTCCTAGAACCAGCAGTTGACAAATTACTAGCCATCACCTCAAAGATATAATGTGAAAAGTTAAACACTCTACCCTGGGCTAAACATACAAGACCAGTAGCCAAAGGAGTAGGGAACGCATCCCAACTCCCCGACTTGGGACTCAAACAATGGATTAAATAGTGAACCAGAAGCTTCCACTGAGGAGAAAACCTATTCTTTTGGAAGTTAAACTTCCCCCCATGTTCATAACCTATGGCAGCCATACCCTCTAATACTTCCGAATTTGGAAGTGATACAACACCCCCCTCATCCTGAAGATGAAGAGAAGATCGAATAGAGGCTTCAGTGACCACATAAGCACGTCCATCTATGGTAGCATGGATTGCTCGTGGACGTCCAGCCACATTTACAAGTTCAGCAGACGCCCAAAATTGCCGTACCACACTATCATATATGGTAGGACAAACAGTAAATGCATACCTTAAGTTTGAAGCTTCAATATACTCCAAGATATCAGCAAAATGTTCACTATTAGGACCATCCCCCAGATAAGCAACACGATTATGAGCAGGTTGATAAGCAAGAGCAGCCATGGATCTTGATGAATGGATTGAAGAAGGATTTAGATTGGGATGAGAGGAGTAGAAGCGGTTTTTGTGTGTGTTTTAATTGTAATGAGTGTATGTTGACCATATAGGAAGAAAATAGTAACTGTTCATTGACCCCTATTAATGGGGGGTTGCCCTTTCAAATTAAGCCATAATGGCATACTAACCACTTGCCCTTTTTAACATAATAACTTACCCCCAATTTATTGGATGAATTCAAACTTGTAAATATCAGAATTGGAAGCGTTGACCAAAAGTCAAAGTGCACAATAGTCGGACCAGGAGCAAAACGTGATTAGTAAAGGACAAAAGGAATGAACAGTAGCCAGACCAGTACCAGCACCCATAGCCAAACACCACTAGACTGGGAAGGATTTGAGACCACCAGAAGGCATCCAATCATAACTAGAAGCTGACCAAATAGGACCAGAAGCCAGTCATGTAAGGCCATATCCATCAGAAGAGAGCAAAAATCCTTCAACAGAAACCCCACACACCACCAGAAGCAAGAAAGTATGATGTTAAATACTACGAATACGTTAGACGAACCTAATATGTACACAAAGCCTCCCCTTAGGCTTTGCCTCCCCTCAATCCTAGACTTCAAGGATTGACCATCCCAATATGAACCACCAAGTGGTTAAACCGAGGACCATCAAAAGCTTTAGTCAGCAGATCAGCAACATTGTCATCCGTATGAACTTTAAGAACCTGTATCAGCTTCTTTTCATTGGCATCGCGTATAAAATGATGCCGAATCTCAATATGTTTCGTCCGCTGATGAAATACAGGATTCTTCACAATACAAATAGTGCTTTGATTGTCAATAAAAATTTTGGTATTCATAAAATTGAACCCATAGTCCAACATCTGATTTTGGATCCATAAAACTTGACCACAGCAACTAGCAGCAGCCACATATTCAACTTCTGTTGAAGAAGTAGCGACTATTGTCTGTTTCTTACATTGCTATGAAATAAGCCGACGACCCAAAAACTGACAACCACCAGTAGTTGACTTCCTATCATTATTAGCACCAGCATAATCACTATCACTGTAAAATGGGGATTCTCGAGGATACCATAGACCCAATTTAGGTTGAGCCTTGATATACTTGAAAATCTTCTTAACTGCATTTAAGTTCGAAACCGTTGGAGTCACCTGGTGTCTAGAACAAGCACTTACTGCAAACATAATATCCGGACGTGATGCAGTCAAGTACATGAGGGAGCCAATCATAGACCTGTACATATGAACATTTACGGGTGGATCTGGCTCATTCTTAAGTTTGATTTTAGCAACTTCATAAGGAGTTGCTGCTGGTCGAAGAGGATCCATGTCAAACTTTTGAAGAATCTCATGAACATACTTATCTTGACTGATGAAAATCCCATCCGATTGTTGCTTGACCTGAAGGCCAAGGAAAAATGACAGTTCTCCCATGGCACTCATCTGAAATTCGCCTTTCATCAAGTGTTCAAACTCATCACACCACTCCTTCCTAGTAGAACCAAAGATAATGTCGTCCACATAAACCTGAACAAGGATAATATCCTTGGAATTCCGCCGAAGAAATAGTGTTTTGTCAATAGTACCTATTCTATAGCCATTCTTTAACAAGAAAGTGGAGAGACGCTCAAACCAAGCTCTAGGAGCCTGATGTAACCCATAAAGAGCCTTGACCACCTTGTAGACTTTCTTTGGATGAAGTGGATCAACAAACCCATTAGGTTGAGTAACATACACTTCTTCGTCAATTTTTCCATAGAGAAATGCACTCTTGACATCCATCTGGAACACCGTAAAGCCAACATACGAAGCAAAGGCCAAAAATAGACGAATGGCCTCAATCCTTGCAACAGGCGCAAAGACTTCAGTATAATCAATGCCCTCAATTTGAGTGTGTCCTTGTGCGACAAGCCTAGCTTTATGCCTGACCACAATTCCCCGTGCATCCTTCTTGTTTTTGAGAATCCATTTGGTATTGATAGCTGTCTTCCCATCCGGTAAGTCAACCAGAACCCAAACATTCTGAAACAAGAATTGCTGCATTTCCTCCTGCATAGCCTCCACCCAACTTTGATCCTCAAGAGCATGAGAAACAGACCGAGGTTCCACCTGTGAAAGAAAACAAGCAAACAAACAGTGTTGAAAGTCCGTATGATTATTACGCTTTTGATCCTCAATATAGCCCACAAGAGCCTGATGATCAGACGAGGCCTTCTGCTGCATTCTGCGTGTCTTGACGGTAGAACCAGGATCTCCAATAATTTGAGTGGTGGGATGGTCTTTATGTGATTGCAAGACTGGATTGGAGGTAACCTCCACTTCTGGTGCCATGTTACCGAGATCACCAACGAAATCAGCATCATATGAAGCATGTTGGAAAATCCCGTCTACTGGTTGTTTATGAATATCATCCAGCTTGGTAGAAGACTTCTTTTCATGATTCCCCAAATCAGAAGGACTGGAGAAACGTGTATTTGAAGCAGACTCACTAGCCGGAGTACCAGTAGGTGAGTGACTAGCACTAGGAGCAGAAGCTGGAGTACTAGGAGCAGCTTTGTCAGTAGGCTCAACCAAGGGAAACTCAAAACTACCTTGAGCCGCCGCTTTAGTAGCTTCTTGTTGTTGCTTCAGAAGTGTATCAAGAGCTGCTTGGGAATCCTGTACTTCCAATAGAGTTGCATCACTTGGAGGAGTAGGAGAAACCGTGGTGGAATAGGATGGAACCACAAAAATGTCATCCTCATCATCTGAATCAGAAAGACTAGAAGGAACACCAGTACTAGAAGTTGCAAACACTTGTGGTCCTGCATCATGGTTAGTTTTGAAACGAAAATATCCTAACGAATCACTAAGATAATCAAGATCAAAATACCATTCTGGACCTGTTCCTTGAATGTTTGTCTTCTCCTCAAAATACCTGAGATTAATAGTTTCAACTATCCGTTTGGCCTGAAGATTGTAGACACGATACGCCCGAGAATGAGCTGAATATCCCACAATATATCCTTCATCAGCCTTGCCATCAAACTTCCCCAAATAGTCACTAGTATTCAGAATGGTGACTGGACACCCAAACGGCTTCAAATGAGCAATATTGGGAACTTTGCCCGTGAGCAGCTCATAAGGTGTTTTCTTGTGTGGATTGGTAATAGACACCCTATTCAAAACATAACTGGCCGCATTAACAGCTTCTGTCCAGAACATGGTCGGAAGCTTGGAATCGGCAAGCATAGTCCTTGCTGCTTCTATTAGTGTCCGGTTCTTTCTTTCTGCCACACCATTCTGTTGAGGAGTCCGAGCAGCACTATAATCTCTTTTGATGCCCTTAGCATTGCAAAGTGCGATGAGGTCTCTATTTTTAAACTTGGTTCCATTGTCGCATCGAATACCTTTAACTTTCTTGGACAACTGATTCTCTATCAAGGTAAGAAAATCTCGAAGAATTGAGTAGGTCTCACTTTTGGTAGCCATGAAAAACACCCACGCAAACCTGCTATAACCATCAGTCACCACCAGACAGAATTGCTTGTGGTCGATGCTTCTGATGGAAGTAGGACCAAATAAGTCCATGTGTAGAAGCTGCAATGGTTCAGTAATGAGACTTAAAGCAGTAATGGCCTTGAAGGATGCTTTGTGTTGTTTGCCTTTGCTGCAGGCAACACAACTTATGTCATTTCTAAACGTCTTGGGAGGTAAACCAGAGACCAGATTCAAATTGGCAAGTTTGTGAATGGTCTTGAAGTTCACATGTCCCATCCTTCGGTGCCATTTTGTGGCTTCATCTTCCGAGGCTTTTGCAACCAGACATGCTAGTTGACCAGTAGGATTGACTTCATTCAACTTGATGCTATAGAGATTGTGTCTTCTAGGGATTCTGAGTAAAACTTGTGAGTCATCCGGAAGCTTAAAATCTTTGGAGAGCACAAGCGCATCAGTATCGGTGAAGAGAACAAACTGCTTCTTGTCACAAATCTGAGAGACCGATATCAAGTTGAAGTGTTGAAGTGCTTCCACATAGTAGACCTGCTCAAAATTGAGATTTGGAGTCTTTATCGTGCCCTTGCCAGTGATTCTGCCTTCACCTCCACCAAAATAGACCTTGCCCCCATAAAAGGGTACAAAGTTAGAGAGAAGGCCTTTATTTCCAGTCATGCTCCTGGAGCAGCCACTATCAACAATGCCTAGACTAGGATCCTGGTATGGAGTAACCTACAACAACAAGATTAATCACAATGCAAAAGTTAGTGTCTTAAGGGGACCCAAACCTTTTCAGGTTTGAGCCTGCCTTGTGGATCATTAGAAGAATGCCAAGAAGATTGATGAGATCCACCATTGTTCCTTGGTTGCCTATTCATCATAAGGGTATTATTATTTGACCAGGAACAACCTGCTGAGGGCTTAACAGCAGTTCCCAAAGTTCCCAAACCAAAATACGTGTGGTCAAAATGATGCGCATAGTTTGGATTATAATTTGGAAAATGATTACTAGTTGTCTGGAATCCATTTTCTCTCCAATAATCAGACATGAAAGGAGAGGATACTCTAGAAGTATGAAACATTGGAGCACTAGGATTAAGTCTTCTAGTAGCAAATGGAGCAGCTCCTGGTGATCCAGGAGCAAGTAAAGCATGATTAACAGATGCATGTGTGTCATAATAATTACAATCTTTAATTAAATGAAAGGGACTGCCACAAACAAAACATGTTTTGAAAGACCTTTTATTAGAATGAGACTGTTTCATACTGCCTACTTTATTACACACAGTTCTAGAAAAAACATTCTTCCTAGGACTCAATAAACAAGGACCAGACACACTTGATTTGACAGCGACTTTCTCTTCACACTTCCTAGCACCAGTAGCAGTATGTTCATTCGACTTGGAGCTCGTAGGTCTTGACTCTTCACTTGAACCAGTAGATGCAGAGTCACCGGCTTTGTCACTGAAAGTACATGAGACAAAGTCGTTAGTATTAGTAGAACTGGTTGGGGACTCAAGCATCTGTGATCCATCCGAGTCATTATGCCATGAGGTGGGCATGAAAGTTCCAGTAAGAGGAGGAGGAACAGCATGCATTTCTGCTGCTGGTTTAAACCTATTGTAACTAGGTTTGCCCTCATCCTCTTTGTCGGCATCAAAGACGCTTGAGAAAGATAAATCAAATACATCTTCAGAATCAATATATTTTTCAAATCCTAAGCCTCTTTTAGTTCTGCCAGACATGCTACTATCAATTAATTTTGAAAGATTTTTAGGTGCCTTTTGCCATTTGTCAAATCTTAACATTGTAGCATCTAATTTAGCTTGCATCTCCTCTTTTTCTTTGATACTAGCATCTCTTTCAGTTTCTGTATATTTAAGCATATTTGTAGTGTTTTCTAAATCAATGCTTAGTATCCTGATTTTATCCTCATATGCACGTTGTGTATCTTGTAACCACTTCTTTTGTTGTTCCAATGTGTTTAATGAAGCTTTATAGGCTTGTACCTCTAAGTAATACTTATCATTTTGTTCATTTACTTCATTAAATTGGGACAACAGTTCTGTGTATTTATCATGACAACCAAGAGGACAATGTTGTACCTGAGGTGAGATGCCCATTAGAGCAAACTCTTCTGCTTCTTCTGCATCAGAGAGATTCCCAGCAATCATTGCCAACACATCAGTCGTTGATTCCGCTGATTCCAGAGTAGAAGCCTGATGATCATTCCAGTTGACCATGGAGTCAACAGATACCAATGCTTTCTTGTCATCTTTAACCTCCTGAACTTTGAAAGCGGAGTACCTGCTCTTCTCCTGATCATTCTTGCTAGGGCACTCTCTAGCAAAGTGACCCTGTTGCTGGCAGTTATAGCACCGTACCTTGCTTCTATCGAATCTTGCTGGCTCCCGAGGGTTGTAATTAAACTTCCTTCCTGCTTTCTTCTCAAACCTGTGAACCCTCAGAGTAAGCATGGCCATCTGCCATTTAAGATCTATCTCATCCAGATCCAGCTTATCAATCTGTTTGAAGTCATCAAACGCAAGTTGTTGTTCAGCAGTAACATCAGCAACAAAAGAATGAAGAATGGCTTCTACCATACTACCAGACTTGGCAGGAGGATCAGAAGCAGAAGACATGGGGCTAGATGCATATGACATGGGACCAGTATGCTGAATAGTATGCTGGATAGTATGCTGGGGAGACACATTATTGCTCTGGCTACTTGCATATGTCATGGGACTAGATGCCATAGAGCTCACAAAGGCTGAATTAGCAGGAGTGGGAAAAGAGTCACTCGGATATCCTCTCACATGAGGTTCGAATGTTCTGAGCCTATGAAACAGATCATCAAAACTGAGATAATCAAGCCCACCTTTGGCTTTAAGAGAGATTACCACCTGGTTCCAAGAGTAGGGTAAGGCATTAAGAAACCTTGCATTAACATCACCATCATCAGGCTTGGACCGAAGTTGATTCAACTGGCTCAGTATCTTCTGGAACCTATCATACCCTTAATTCAGGCCTTCAGTTTCTGAGATTTTGAATTCTGTGAATTCATCTCTCAGCATGGACCTTCGCATTTTCTTTGACTCCTCATTTCCGCCAAACCTTGCTTTTATGCCGTTCCAGATCTCTCTGGCATCATCCAAATGGTAGAAGTCACCCATGTGATCTTCAGGAAGAGATTGAAGAAAAATTGTTTTTGCTTTTACCTTCTTCTGAATAGCGATGATTTCCTAATGAGTTTTAGGGTCAAGAAGAGTAATATTACCGTTCTTGTCTCGTCCAGTAAGCTTTCTGCTGTTTCCATTCAGAATGATCTTCCAAAGATCTTGATCAGTGTTGGTGATCCACCATTCCATCTTCATTGCCCAGTTGTCATATTCACCTTTCTTCAGAAGAGGGAATTTTCCATTCGTGTTGGAAACCGTAGCCAGGATCTGCTGAGGTTGTACAATTTTAGGAGTGCCTTCTTCTCCTGTTTGAGTAGAAGTTGAGGCAGACATGATAAACAGATTGTTAATAATAGGAGAACTTGATTCTTGTTGTATAGAGACCCTCCCAGGCTCTGATACCACTTGTTGGGTCTATAAGATATAGATCTTGCAGCCTGTCAGGACCGGTGAATGACTTCTGTAATCACAAGTCAAATCACAAAGAGACTCTATACACAATATGAATGTAGAATATAAATATAAACAAGAGAAACAGAATAACTATGAAGACTTGATCCTTTCTAAGGATTTCTAATATTAATAAAGACTAGAACTACGTTTTGTGAATCTGTGTCTAACCCTTCTGCCTCAGGTTCCTTTTATACTACAAGGAAACCCTAATACAGCTTACAAGAAAACGTGTAAAACTGATATGCATATCTTCTCCTAATATAACTCATGCATATCCTAACAGAATATTAAGTAAATAACAATGTTTGACTTTGACTAGGACCAGGAGCAGGACTTGCTCCTACTACGACTAGGACCAGGAGGAACTACATACCTCCTAGTCTACCTATTACATATAACTATTACAATGGTCCTAACACGGATGTATAGTGCGATTCGGATAAAGATCTCTTTGCATTCCTCGCCTACCCATCCACAGAAGCAGTCTCCTTTACTGCTCAATCGAATGTATAGTGCGATCCGGATAAAGATCTCTTTGCATTCCCCGCCTACCCATCCACAACAGCAGTCTCCTTTACTGCTCAATCGGACGTATAGTGCGATCCAGAAAAAGATCTCTTTGAATTCCTTGCCTACCCATCCACAGCAGCAGTCTCCTTTACTGCTCAATCGGATGTATAGTGCGATCCGGATAAAGATCTCTTTGCATTCCTCGCCTACCCATCCACAACAGCAGTCTCCTTTACTGCTCAATCGGATGTATAGTGCGATACGGATAAAGATCTCTTTGCATTCCTTGCCTACCCATCCACAACAGTAGTCTCCTTTACTGCTCAATCAGATGTATAGTGCGATCCAGATAAAGATCTTTTTGCATTCCTTGCCTACCCATCCACAACAACAGTCTCCTTTACTGCTCAATCGGATGTATAGTGCGATCGGGATAAAGATCTCTTTGCATTCCTATCCTATCCATCTACAGCAGCAGTCTCCTTTACTGCTCAATCCGATGTATAGATCCGGATAAAGATCTCTTTGCATTCCTCTCCTACCCATCCACAGCAACAGTCTCCTTTACTGCTCAATCGGATGTATAATGCGATCCAGATAAATATCTCTTTGCATTCCTTTCCTACCCATCCACAATAGCAGTCTCCTTTACTGCTCAATCGGATGTATAGTGCGATCCGGATAAAGATCTCTTTGCATTCCTCTCCTATCCATCCACAACAGCAGTCTCCTTTTCTGCTCAATCGGATGTATAGTGCGATCCAGATAAAGATCTCTTTCCATTCTCTTCTGTTCACCTATAATGACGGAAGCTTCCGTAAATACCAGATCAGGCGTATAAGAATAACCTAGGTGTAGACCACTTCGCGTTCATGCCGCCATCCGTACCTGAGAGAGAACCTGAAACAAATCATGTACTTAGAACATCTCTTATTTAAAAGATAACTAGGTTTTTAGTAGCTTTGAGGACAAAGCTAAAATAACAGGGTGGTGCTGTAAAATCCATGATTTTACCATGATTTTATGTATTGAAGTTTCACCCATTAATCCTAGAACACATACTCATATGTATATTCATATAGGTTGAGTGTGAACTTGTTCATTTAGGTACTTATACCTTTACATTCATATTTGTTGTAAATAAGTTACATAGCTCAAACCTTGTACTTAAGACTAGGAGAACAAATGATAAAAATGTATAATCAATACTTGGCTATACACAACACTAAATCAAAGTTGGAAAACATGCTACATAGTGTATGTAGCCGTGTACGTGTGCAAGTGTGTATACCACAAACATGTTTTAACCTCCTTGGACTAGCCTAAGACTATACTCCTTATGTACTAGCCCAACATGAGCCCAAGCCAAAGCCCATTACTCCCCTTTTTGGCTAGCTAGACACGGCACCCCATATGTGGAAGAAGAAGGGTTGTCTTGGTTTTGGAAAAGCCAACACATGGAACAATGGTTCTTACCAAGGAAATCATGCCTTTTGCCTTCACCCTTCTCTCTCCCCTTTTAGCCGAAACACACACATACGTTCTCTCAACCTCTCATGCAACCAAATCTCATTCTCTCTTCATCTTTCTCTCTCAAATCATTCGGCATTAAGCCACAACAATCCGAAGTTGTTCATTAAATCTACTAAATCCTTGTCCCATATTAACTACTAATCATTTGGTATCATCATCATCTTTGGAATCACTATAACAAGCCCTAGCCGAAACCTTAAAGGTCACGGCTTGGTTATAGTTAAGGTTTCCATCATCTTCTTGATTAGATCTCTAATCTTCTTGTTCATCTAGATCTTCCTTGGTAACTTTTAAGAAAGAAAGGTATACACTACTTGTTCTTCCATTTCTTCATGCATGCATCATCATACATCTATAAACACAAGTAAATAACATGTTAAGAATCAAAGTTTGATAAAGATATGACCATTATAGGTCATGATATATTTATAAAAATCATGTTCATGATTTAAAAATCTTTAGTAAGAAACATATTATTTGTATTCCATATTTTAAACTAGATTTAAAAACCATATGAAACCTTTTATAAATCTAAATGTAGCATGAGTTATGAATCTTGTTTTATGGGACTTTGGTTAACTAATAACCATAGATCTCATAAAATGAATTTGTGAAACTTAAAAGTCATGAAAACCATGACCTTAAAGGTCACGGCTAAATTAAATGGTGACCATATGATTCCTCAACTTAGTTTTAAATATGGAATATGAAATGTAACATACTAAATGGAATGTTAAAAATCACAAATACAACTTATGTGTATAAATGTAGCCGTGGGTTACACTAGACCTAAAATAGGTTAGATGTACATGCATGCTTATAAAAACCTAGATCTAATGATAAGTGTTAACTTAACATGATATACATAAAATAAGCTAGTAGATCTTATGGGAATATTGGGAGAAACAATATAGCCATGAGCTATACATTGTTTCTTGGAATAATAGTAGCCTTAGAAACATGCATGTAACCTAGATAATCATGATGTGTGTTTGTGAATATTTACAAAACTTAAAAACTGGTTAAAGGGATATCTTGGAAATACCAAGATCTAAAAATATAGCCGTGAGCTATATATGAGGGTACATGGATCTATGTTTGATTTTTAGGTCTAGACATAGTTTAGATCTCATTTTGAACTTGTGACTTATTTTCTTGATGTGTACATAGTTAGATCTAATTTTGTAACACATATATACTAGATGCAACCTTAAAATAAGACTTGACTTATCTTAATAAGCTATAACCAATATTAGCCGTAGGATATAAGCTCCTACTAGGGCTTATGACCTACTTGTAACCTTATAACACACTTAGATCTAATTTAGTATAACACATAAAACAAAATGTAAGTTTTATTCATTTAGATTGGAAAACTAAATATTAATAAGCTCATAATATGCTTATAAGAATATCCTTGGTAAAAATATACACAAAAATGTAAATTAATGTTAATAGACTAATTAAGTCCATGAAATGTTAATTCAAAACTTAAATGGACCCAATAAGCCCATTTTATAAATTATAGTAACATAAATGGACTTAAGATCACAATTAGGCCCATTTAACTAATTAAAGGACATAAAAATGTATTAAGCCCAATAAATGATTTAAAGGCCCATTCAAATAAATTAGTGGACTTGAAATATATTTAAGCCTACTAAAATAGCCCATTAGATGTTTAGCCCATTTAATGAGCCCCTATAAAGTTTAAATGTTAAAATAAAAGTATTTATAACAAAATATTACTTATAAAAACTTTTTGGATGAAAATGACAATTCACAAAACTTAAGGACTAAAACCGTAACTTATGAAACTTGTTTTGATAAACTAGTAAACACAAGGACTGAAAATGTAAAAATCCAAAAGTCTAGGGTTTAAATAAATACTATTCGTGGCAAATTAAACCCTAGGGACCATTTTAGGAAGTTTCTAAAAGTTATTTTGCCATTTTAAAACCCTAAGAACTATTTTTGTCAATTGACAAAACTTAGAGAAGCCCTAGGGCTGTTTTTGTAAATCTAGTAAAGTTACAAAATCTAGATCTAACTAGGGGGACCAAATCTGCCATAAGCCGAAACTATAGCAAGTCCTAGGTACTAAACATGTAAAATCCGAAAGTTATACTTGTTTAACAATATAAAGGGACTAGTTTTGCCATATTCCGAAACATTTCCAAGCCCTAACCCTAAAATCTATCTTAATTATAATAAAACATAATTAAAATACTTAGACCATAAAAATTAAGGTACAAATTCTTAAGTTTAAATTATTTTATAAACTTTAAAATAATTTATGGAAACTTTAAAGTTAAATAAAATATTTTGTATATTTTTTTTATATAAAATATTTATATTTACTTTAGGAAATAATTGTATAAACAATTATGAATATGTATTGTTAATACATGTACTCATATACTTTTAAGAAATAAAATTATGTGAACGTTAATTAAATTAAATGTTACTACGTAAATATATCATAAGTAAACCCCCTTATGTTTACTTAAATATAGAACGTGGTTATAAAATTTAACGGGATGTTATTGATACAAGTACTATAAACATAGATTAATATTTTAAGTGAAACATTTTCATTTATGTTTACTTAAACGTAAAACTTAATTATAAGATTGAATGATTACTGTAAATACATGTATGCTAACTAGTATTAATAGTTAAACATTTGATATGAACTTAGAAATGAAACTTATATAAATAAGTTAAATGAATATTGATGCTACTTGAACTATTGTTATTTAGATAAATACCATAGTATGAATAAACTGAATAAAATCCGTATAAGCCTACATATATGTTCTTTGTACTATCTATTAAGACTGTACTATCTGATTAGGCATAACTTTGGTGTGAGCTTGAATTGGATATCCGTATTAAACAAGCAATTGCCTACTCCCAGGTGAGGTTATAGCCCCATATAAACTTTGATAAAACTTTCCCCTTTTGGGAAAGAAAATATGCAAACATATATTGGACATAACTGGATTGTATAAACTGGATTATGATTGCTTACTATTGAAACTGTTAAATTGTTGTAAATCGCCCAAATCTTATAAATAGATCTATTAGGGATTGACCATCCCCGTCTGGGTGAGTCATTCTCACTGTGCCTTGACCGGGACAACAGACGTATACCATGTTGGAACTGGAATGGGTGTCTTTCTGTAAGACACTACGTCCTCATCTGTTGAGGACTATGGGGTTAAGCTTCAGTTTCTAATAATAAACAAATGCTATTTACATTTTAGTAAGAATGCTTTGTGCATTATTACTTCTATGATTATTGTATGTCCAAACTAATTAATTGTTAAAAATCTGTAAATTCACCAACTTTATGTTGACCCCGTTAGTATGTTTTGCACAGGAATATGAAGTTAGTACGTGGTGTGTGCATGTTCTCCAGTATCTTAGTAATCTGCATTGTAGGACTCGTCCAGGGTTCTATTTGGGAAACTCAAACAAACACTCTTCACCATGTTTAAGACAATTTTTATTTATTTGTTTAAATAAACATGCAATATGTTTTGACTAACTCTTTATCTTATGCTCTATGGACTATATGCTATCGATCCACCATTGTGACATCTCCGTGGATATATTCCGCATATTTTGACCCTACCCGGGGTGTCACAACAGAAGGTTAGGGCACATAAATTTTAAGAACATAAATAGACTTGTGAGACATGGTTTAGTTGATGGTTTGCCTGAAAACGCTTTCCACAATGACCACTCTTGTGTTGCATACCTTAAAGGCAAGCAACACAAAGTCTCTTTTAAGTCTAAACTGGTGCACTCTAGTTCTAAACCACTTCACTTACTGCATATGGACTTGTTTGGTCCAACTAATATAGAAATTTTAAATGGTAAATTATTTTGTTTTGTCATAACTGATGATTTTACTAGATTTACTTGGACTTTCTTTTTGGCTTTGAAAAGTGAAACTACTACTGTATTGATTAACTTTATTACCCAAATGGAGAAAAAGACTGTGAATGAGGTTAAAATACTTAGAAGTGATAATGGTGGTGAGTTTAGAAATAAGTTGTTAGATGACTTCTGTGTCAAGAAAGGGATTACTAGGCAGTTTAGTGTAGCTCGAACCCCATAGCAAAATGGGGTGGCTGAAAGGAAGAATAGAACACTCATAGAAGCAGCTAGGACAATGTTGGCTGATGTTCACTTTCCTATTGCATTTTGGGCTGAGGCTGTGAATACATCCTGCTATGTTCAGAATAGGGAATTAATCAACAAAATCCACAATAAGACACCTTATGAGCTATTTTTGAATAGAAAACCTAATATTGGTTTTCTTAAACCCTTTGGATGTCATGTAGTTTTTCTTGATACTAGTGATGCCTTAGGTAAGTTTAGTGCTAAAGGTGATGAAGGCTACTTTATAGGCTATTCAGTGCAGAGTAGAGGATATAGAGTTTACATAAAGAAAGAAAAACATATACTTGAAAAGGTACATGTTAGGTTTTTAGAAAGTAAACCTAGTGATCCTGAGAGTGGACCAAATTGGTTCTTTGATTTAGGACCTCTATCTAGAACCTTGAATTATATACCTGTTACTAATCCAGACATTGTGAAAGTAAATTCATATTTTGTAGAAGAACCAGTTTTTGAAATTTCAGGTATACAGGTTGACAAGGAAGTAGAATCACAAGCAGCCAAATCAGCTCCCATACTTGAGTATGCCACCATTCCTATATGGACAGATTCATTTGCTGCTGCTGCTGGAAAGGAAAAAGGTGGTCCGCAAGAAACACCAGTTGATGAAAACATGCATGAATCTTCAAGCGCTGACAAAGGAAAATCTGGCGCTGACAGGCCAAATTCATGCGTTGATGGCTCAAACGTTGACAACCCTAATTCAGGCGTTGACAACTCTTTTGACCATTTATTCTCTTCTAGTTTTTTGAACAAGGTGAACCTTCCACTATGCATGAAGAGGTTTATTCAGGTGATGATGGAGGAGAATTTGAAGATGATATTGGCAACTTGGAGACTGAAATTGAAGACAACACAATTATTGAAGGATGAGTACTTACATCTACTATCAAGAATCATCCTTCTCCTGTGATCATTGGTGATGTGATGTCTCCTGTTCAAACTAGAAGGTCTCATCAGAATCATGGAGGATTTTTTGCCAATATCCACAAGAAGGTTGATACCCCTCTTGTTCAGGCATGTTTGTTTGCTTGTTTTCTGTCACAACAGGAACCCAAAAAGATATTTGATGCTCTCAAAGAACCAAGTTGGGTGGAAGCAATGCAGGATGAGCATCACAAATTTGCTATTCAAGATGTTTGGGAGTTAGTTGTCTGTCCCAGATATGTCAGACCTATAGGGAAAAGATGGGTTCTTATAAACAAGAAGGAATAGAGAGGAATTGTCGTCAAAATTAAGGCACGTTTAGTTGCTCAAGGCTATACACAAGAGGAAGGGATTGACTATGAAGGGATTTTTGCACCTGTTGCAAGGATTGAAGCAATAAGGATTTTCCTGGCCTTGCTTCTTGCATGGACTTCACAGTTTATCAAATGGATGTGAAGAGTACTTTTCTTTATGGCATAATTGCAGAGGAGGTTTATGTTATGCAGCCTCCTGGTTTTGACGATTCTGAACATCCAGACAAGGTGTATAGAGTGAAGAAAGCAATGTATGGACTTTATTAAGCCCCAAGAGCATGGTATGGCACATTGTCCACCTATCTGGTGGAAAATAGATTCAAGAGGGGCACCATAGATGAGACTTTGTTTACCAAGAAGATTGGTAAGGACTTTTTACTTGTTCAGGTTTAAGTGGATGATATCATCTTTGGCTCTTCAAGTCCAAAGATGAGTGAAGACTTTTCCAAGCTCATGACAGACAAATTCAAGATGAGTGCAATGGGAGAGATGAACTTCTTTCTAGGGTTACAAGTTCAGCAGAAAGAAGATGGTATCTTCATCTCTCAAGACAAATATGTAGCAGAGATCATGAAGAAGTTTGCCTTTTCTCCACATGAAAAACGGGCTAGCACACCCATGGATAGGGAACACCCTTGGGGAAAGGCTGGGGATGGAAAAGAGGTGGATGTCAGGCATTATAGGTCAATGATTGGATCATTGATGTATCTTACAGCTTCTAGACCTGACATTATGTTTGCTGTGTGTGCATGTGAACGCCATTAAGTGACTCCCAGAGTGTCATCTTCATGCTCTCAAGAGGATGTTTAGATATCTTAGGTGATATCCCACCTTGGGATTATGGTATCCAAAGGATTCTCCATTGGAGATTATTGCTTATTCAGACAGTGATTATGGAGGTGACAAGTTTGATAGAAAATTCACAACTGGTGGATGCCAATTTCTTGGGAGTAGGTTGATATCTTGGCAATGCAAGAAACGAACAGTGGTGACCAACTCTACAACTGAAGCAGAATATGTAGCTGCAGCTGCTTGTTATGGACAAGTCTTATGGATTCAGAACCAGCTGTTGGATTATGGGTATAATTTTATGCATACCAAGATTTTTGTAGACAATAACAGTACTTTATGCATTATTAAAATTCCTGTACATCATTCTAAAACAAAACACATAGAAATTAGACATCATTTTATAAGAGATTGTTTTGAAAAAGGTTTAATACAACCAAATAGGGTTGACACAAAAGAAAATGTGGCAGATTTATTAACTAAACCTTTTGATACTGGGAGATTTCAATACTTGGTAACAAGTATTTGAATGATCAATCTTACCTAATATGTGTTTTTGGAACTTATTGTAAAAGTATGTACAGGATATGCATTGTTATTGGTCTTTTTACAAAATTAGGTTTTCCACTTTATTTGTCTAACGCTGACAAAGGTTATTTTAGCGCTGACAAGTGTTAAAATGACATTGACAGCAATATGTTAGTTTTGTGGTTTTTGATCTAATTATGTAGGCATTATGAGCATTGTACAAATGGATACAGAGTTGCTTATGGATCTTACATTTGGAGCTTACTTGGAGCATGTTTAAGTTTAGGGATGATGGTTGGAATATTTATATTCCTATCTTGACATAAAAAAAATTTATTGCATGTATTTTATTTGGCAACTTGTATATCTTATTTTAAGGGGAGGTTTAGGAAACCTTTAGGACTTTTTGGATATTCATATGATACTCTTATCACAATTCTAGATTGTGTCCACTGGTGAGTACGAGTTAGTTTACTAAATCGCGAGGCATTGTAGCATGAAAGTTGATATACTTAGCACGCTGCCAAGACTTTTTGACCTAGAATTGGATGTGGTCTGTTGGGAGACTTGTGTAACACCCCCAAATTTATACAACTCAATACAGCGGAAGACTAGTTGGTGTTACGGGATAGCACATTACTCACATCATAGACAATACATAAAAATCGCGTCGTTTAATAATAAATTATTTCCATTCATAAATATCAAAGTTACATCGGTCCCAAGTCATTTTATTTAATACAGGTTTTACAAAGTATTTGAATGGAAAATATTGTTTAAGAGCGGGCCATGAATTCTTGTCGTCTTCCCGAGAATTATCTTCAAGTACCTGAGATAAAACATGTTAAAAGAAAAGGTCAGCGATAACGCCGAGTGAATTCATAGAGTTTAATAAAATCCATCAATATAATATCAGTATAAAATTATTACTCAAAATCATCTTGTACAAATAATTTTAATAGGCCATAAAATAGCCAAAGTCATTTTATACAAATCTTTATCGAAAATCATAATATAGGCATTTGCCTTAAAAATCATTATACGAATCATTGTCGTTAAAAACACCATACAATACGTTCTGCAACGTTGTATAGATTAAATAAAACCGTTATATGAATATGGTTATAAAAAGCCTTAAAAACCATTATACGAGCCAATGTCGTAAAAACGTCATACAATACGTCTTACGACGTTGTATGAAAATAAAAATCGTTATATGAATATGGTTATGAAAACCAAAACACAAACATAATATCAATAGTATGTCCCAGTATTGCTAGTCAGGCAATACATCGTAATTCGGAGCGTCTAGTAGTATTTCGTTAGTTTTGGATTATTATAAGCCGCATGACATTGTTACCTTACTAAACCAACAACGGGTAGCTAACCCGATACAAATTTTGCCCATCTAAAGTAGCGTGTCGTCACAAAGGTCACGCTATGGAAATCTTCTCATACATAAATTCGCTTACCAATCAATGTGGCACGACGGGGATCAACCGTCAAGGCGCGAACTGGGGTGATCGTCCCCAAATAGTACTATTAAATGCACAAGCGTCTACCAAATCCCGGTAGTTCACAATTCATGCTAATGGGACTTTTAGTGACATAACCCAACTTTAATAATACATTTAATTTCATGTATCGGGTCCTTTAATCATTTATCGGGTCATACAATCGGGTCATTCAATCATTCGGGTCCAAATCAATAAACAAACAATCGGGACAAATGGAGTCCTATTTAATAAAAACTAACATGTTATCTCCCTCGCGGGTTTATAAAACATTTATAAAAACATTTAAAAGAGTGTGAGGCTATGAACTCACGTTGATGTGGGAAGGCGGGTTATCGACAATTCGGACGTACGGTACGTGCTTCAATCACGGAAACCTAGACAAATAATACTCGTCTTAGACTTTTGTCCAATGACTTTATAAAAATAACAATTATGCATACATATGATGATTATATATATATGATGATCAAGTGGGTTTACATATTCTCGTTTACTCATTTTAGTGTTATATGTCGATAACGTTTATACCAGTTTACTAGTTTTACCTATTTACGTGTTTTTAAGTCCAATAAACTTATTACAAGTTCTTTAACTTGTTTTAATACATTTTATACCTATATTATCAGTATATACACTTTACAAGTTGGGCCTAAATGGGTTAAGCCCAATGATAAGTTTATAAGTGTTTTAGTCCATTTTTGTTGTATTATTAGTCCAATAACGTTAATTTAGTCTGTTAACGTCCGTATGTCCTATAGTTCGGGTTTTATCGGTTTTTACTTGTTATACATGTCTATATATCAGTATATAAGTTTTATAAAGTTCACATTAGACGGGTCCAACCATCTAAGTTTTATTTAACAAAAACGTTAATTTTACGGTATTAGCCGAAAAAGTCGTAAAAATCATGTTTATAGTTTTATAACTTATAAAACTTAACAAGTTACCATTTTTATAAAATGTCCACTTATTTACCATTGTACATATTTATATAAATGTATTATATAAGTTAGTGGGTTTTATTTATATTTTATACTATTAAATTTTGAGTGCTTATATAATAGTATTATACTTTAATTTCCAAATATCTGATTTTTATCTTCACTTTCATCAAAACTGCCATATCTTGAGTTCTATATGGATATAGAAGCTCAAATTTTTATCACATAAACTACATGATATGTGCTACATTTAACTCTGCTATAGATACTGTTGAATCATCTTCTAAGTATTTTCTAAAAATCGTCCAAAACAGTGAACTTAGATTTGTACCTTAAACTTGTTTTGATCATATCTCACTCATTACAATGATTCCATTGCATGGCCAACTCTCACATGTGTACAAGACATATAGCTTACTGTAAATGGATTCTACTTCATCATTTTATCAGTCCATGACCTGTTTCTTTACTGTTTTATACAGCCAACATTTTTAAGCAAGATTTTAACCTTGTTTCATATGGTTTTTCACCTTTTTAATCATGTTTATCAACAACAAATCCCTACATAACATTTTCATCATCATATAATCATAATATACATATACAATAGGAAATAAAATACATGTTTACATAATCAAAATAACAAGGAGATGAGGAGGACAATCTTTATACCACCAAGTTGATGTAGGTTATGATTTGGACATGGTTTTTGATGGAGAAACTTGTGCTTAGCCAACACCATCTTCAAGACCATCAATCTTCATATACTCCTTGTGGAAAATCAGCCTCAAGACACCAAGGAAACTCCTCCATGGATGTTATAATCACCACCATTCAAGAGAGCTTCAAAAGGGCTTCAACATGTGTATGAATAACACATGATTTCATGGATGAAATTGATCAAGAGGGGTGTTATGGTGGAGATATGGGACGGCATTTTTAGAGAGAGGGAGGAGAAAATGAAGTTGTTTGCATGTTGTGAGAATGAATGATTGGTTTTGGTGTAGATGGTTTTGTGTAGGTGGAAGCTTACTTTGTAAGCTTAGCTTACACATGTAAGTGTTAAGCTAACACTTTGACACATCATATGATGTGTTGTAGCTAAGTGTTGGCCGGTTTTGGGGGTGGGACAAGTGTCCCACTTGTCTCATCTCCATTTATTTACGGGTACTCCTCGATTCTAGTTTCCTCGATTTGCGTGCCCTCGGGTCGTTTTACGAAAAACGTTTTTATAAATTATGAATCAACGTCATAAAACGAATCCAATAAAAATTGTTTCATCAAAAACGGAGTTCGAAAACGTAAATACGTAATCCTAGGGTTTTCGGTTTAGTCGTAAAGGACGTTAAAATAAAATCGTAAGTCCTAATCTCTTCTCGTAAATTTGTGAGTTTATGAACCAACACAAATTTAAAACTCCAAAATAATATTCATGGACAAATTTATTTTCTGAAATGTCGGACTGTCACCAAAGACGTTGTATGTAAACGTAAGCACGTAACGTTGAATCCTCCGGTTTAAACGTAGTCGACGCTACTTCAAGACGTAAATCCAAATTTCTTCCCAAAAATATGTGAGTTCATATTATAACATTAAAATAATGTTTTTAAATAATATTCGAGAATAAAATATCAACCATAAATTGACGGATTGTCACAGCATTTACCCCTAAACAGGATCTTTATCCTCAAATATCATCTTACCTTACTACTCGCTTCTTATAGAGTTAAAGCCATGTGGGTATTTCCTCCACATTCGGTCTTTTCTCACAAGTGTAATCCATTATAATACGCGAGTTTCATCAAACATAACTACGGGAATAAGATCAGGCTAAATGTTGACTTACTTTCTCTATCCATGATGTTCACGGGTTTCTGATGAATGCAACTTTTCGCCGATCTAAACATTACTAAGGAACAATCAGATTTTCACTTGATAGATATTCCATCAAGTTCGATATACGAATCATAATTTACGCAGTCCTTGAAGTCCTAGGGTAGATCCAGCTTATATGCCTTTCAAACCAATCTTTCACATCATCTCAATGGTCCCAAACAACGGGGACTTATATCCCATGATTTGTCAGATCATGAATTCATTTTTCCAAGGTTAAAAATTGTGGCATAACTTCGCTACCCATTTGGCACTTCAAGATCTACATTTCATATTCACATAACCTCTTGCCTACTACCAGCTGTCAATAATCAAATCCTAATTTCAACAATCATTCCAGGTCTCGCGGGTCGGGTATTTTGTAAGGTTAGGTTCGCCATCATAGGAAACCTTAAACCTAAAAGACATGTCCAACTCACAATGGGTGTATGTCGGGTGTCTTTATCTCAACTTCTGCTTACAGATGCTCTAATATAGATTCTAACAAGATTCGATTTCAAACCTAACAAGATGATTATCAATGATAATCTCTCCAAAGGAAAACGATTATACGGTCTATTACCAAAGGTCAATCATTCAAACATAAAACAGCACTTATATTACTTTGTATCGTTACTTTACCTCGTCCCTTCGATTTGGGGTGGTACATAATACTCTCATCAAGGTTCGTTCTTATTGATTTCTGAGCAAATCTCTAGAAATTCGATGCGAAGCGAGGATCTTGATATATAGATGATCGATACAAGCACACTATGTTTACATAACTCTTTTGCATTTATCATTAACGGGAATGATATTAGCAGATTTGGTCAGTCTGTCGACGATGACCCAAATCGAATCAAATTCAGATGATGACCTTTGCAATAGCTAGACGTTTACTAATGTATGAGGCGTTATCTGCCTTCATAATTTATCATCAGTACAACTCTTCAGACAAAGATACTTTTTAGTCAAAAATGACATACATATAATACTTACACTTACAAATTCCAACATAACTGTATCTCACAATCTCCATATTTAGACAATCACAAATGGACTTTTAATCATTTAACGCCATCGGCTCCTGATTTCTAATGGTTCACATTAGCCGCGAACCCCCTTTTTATTATCTATATTATCCATCTTACAAACATCGTTTATTTTTATATCGTTCGGCAATTTATTTTGCACCTTCATTATTAAGGAACACGTCCTAACTGGTTCTTTATCTTTTTTACATAATGCGTCGGTATCTATATTCAATTCTCATAATGATATAATTATCATGTCCACAATCCACTCAGATATTCTTTCTATATTATGCGTCAGTAATTACGTTCACTTTCTCCTGATGAAATAAATATCATAACTGTATTTATTCAAAATTCTTTCTTCATATCTTTTATGTTTCAGTTTCGTCTCAACTATCATTTTTATCAGTTTTTCTCAATCCAGTGTCTAAAGCGTCGATAATTATTATATGTAAATTAACAATAATTATTTAATTTTTATGAAACGTAAACGTTAAAAGTTTAAATTTCGTAGTTCGACCAATTATATAAAATGTTCAAAATAAATTTGGATTTAATTAACAAGATTTTTGTTGATTTATCGAAAATATTTAATAACATTCGTAAATGTTCGAAAAACCTTTGGTTGTACTTTGGTCAAAGTTTTCTTAGTTTGAAAAGCAAAAATTGTCGTTTTAAGTTTTCAGGTTATGGTATAAATGGTATTACTCAGTCCTTCTTAAGTTATCTTGAGGTATACACAAACATTTACCCCTAAACAGAAGTTTAGTTAAATGGTTTGTGTATAAGGGAATAATCCCTTTAGAAATCCTTTGTTAAAACATTTGTCAAAACATATTTCCATTTCTTTTTGGTAAAATCCAAAGTCTTAAAAGGGCTCTTAATTTTTAAAGAGTCAATATATTCCATTATCTTATTAGTCACATGGTCAAATCATGTAAAGGATTTAGTCTTTAATTACATGTTAAATATTTAAGGTATAGGTTTTCATTGTTTAGCCAATTCAGGGCAATTTATAACTAATTATTAACTCATTATTATTCTTATATACAAACAATTGGTCCTTAATGATCTCAAGCATGAATTTATCAAATCACAGCCTACACACGTGATTCACCAAATTTATGAATGCTACATGTGCATTGGTCAATCCAAACGACATCACGTGAAACTCATAATGTTCATTACAAGTACCGGATGTAGTGATTGGAATACATAATCTTTTTCGCAGATGCGAAATTGATGATAACCATGCCATGGATCAAAAACCTTGTAAATGATTCGAACAAATCTTCCATTTCGAGTTATGGATATCGTTTTCGATTGTCAATTTACTCAGTCACAGTAATCTATGAATATAAGGAATGATAACACCATAGCTCTTCAGGATGACAGGCTTGGTATAATAAAATCTTTCTCCGACAACTCTCTCAGTTGTACGGTAATTCCTTTAATTTAGATGGTACTGACGTATAATGCACAAGCCACAGGTGCAGCACCAGGAATATAATCAATATCAATTTCAATCTGCCTTAATGGCAAAAGTCTAGGTAATTCACCAATAATACCTCCTAAAGTTTCAGATAACCTAAACATCTTATAATAAATACATATTAGGTTCCTTCTAGATTATAATATCTATGACTAATTCACAACCATTCACGGTGAAATTTCAAGTCTAAATGCAGGATATGGTCATCCATCAAGAATTATTTAGATCACTTTTGATAATCAACATCTTATCTTTTAGGGAATTTCTACTCGAGTTCCCATCAATTAAGACAATGGCGTCATGTCATAATCAATCAATCTATTCTACGGGCACTATCAACTTTCCGGTTGCATTGTCGTCGATAAGATGTGAACTTCTCAAAAGACTAATAATAATTCATAATCCTTCACAAATTCAAGGATATCTGGAGACATAACTATCCTTAAAAAGAGTAAGGTTAACGCATAATCTATGCGAGAGAATTTCAAATCAGATACAGATGAAAACATTTAACGAATATAAGTATATCCCATGTTTTCACAATTTGAGTACGCATTCGAAAGCTCCTCGGATCGTTACCCAGGTCATTCAAATGAAATCAAATCAAAAGAAATGATAGGAATGTCGATACATCCAGTCGGGTATCAACACTCGGTAATCAGATACTTTCCATAAGAATCTCACTACGGGAGAATTTGTCCAGAAAGAATTGTCAATTGTCAAGTAAGACAATTTCCACAGATGAGTAAATTCGACTCAGAAGAATAGAGGCTACAGGCACATATGTAGGTGTCCCTAACACTATGTCCCTATTTTTCACTTCTTGCAGATCTCATAAATTTTAATCTTTCACAATCTTCAAAGAAATTTAGTGTTTATTAATCAGTTTTATGGTGACTACTAATCAGCCTTGCATGGTCCATTCCAAATTGTATGTAGGCGCGCAACTATATACAATTTCAAGACTAACGATGCAATACTCAGTTCGTCAAAATTTATCATCATGTTTATAATAAAAACATTTTCATGCTTAATTCTTAAATAAGAATCAAAAAAAAATTTACAAAGATTTTCTTCGTTATGAAAACAGTTAAGTTTTCCCAGGTACTTTATAAACAACCTCATTTCGATAACAATCACTTATGAATCTTATTTTAAATAATCCTTATAGTGATGAAAATTTAATTTCCTCAAAGGATACCGTTTTAACTCTATAAAAACAATGTGTGATCTGCAAAAGAGTGATGAAAGCTTGTTCACCAAGAATTAACTACAATATGATAGGAAATGAGCTTGGCCAAACAATCATGAGGTTCATGACTTCGATGGCACTCAGGAATACAAAGAGAATAATCCACAACGTAACTCAAATCGAGATGAGTACTTGTTCAATGGTTGCATCACTAATGTGAACATTAGAATGAAGCAATAAAAGATAGATAACATAGATATATGTAGAATTTAGCAATCAAAGGTAGTCTTTTCATTAATCACAAACAAGTCAAAATTGTACCGTAACACATTACGTGTCACTATGTCATACAATTCTCAGAACTCATCCTACCAACTGATATCTCAGTTAAGTTAGGGATTTTTAAAAGATACCATAATGAATACTAATCTACAAGAGTCATTAGGTGTTCCACATGTCCCAGAAGATCCATCGGTCTCAATTCAGAAGAAGATTTCTTCAATTTATTTCTTGGACACTAGGCATCCTCGTTAGTGGACAATGGCCTAGGAACAACCCTTAACACAAAACCTACAATCAATTAAAACCTTATAATTCAATCACAGAACTTAACGACTTCCTGTTAACAATCTCATATTCCATACAAGTTAAATTTTACTTTATTCAAGTTTCAACCAATTTTATACTCAATTCAATATCCTACCTCATATTCCAATACTTTCAATCTTATTCTTCGGCCTTGTAAAGGCAATAAAAGCTCAATATGATCAACACTTAATTCCAATCCTATAGCTCTTACAACTACAATTATCAAATGATTCATTAGTATGAGATGACTCATATATTCAGTTAGACTCCTCGGAAAGGTACTAGTGGCATGAGGCTTTTGGGTAATGGTTCCAATTACAGCCTCAAGTGCAACATTCACCCTTTCGATTTCGATTTAAGAATTGGATGACAACGAATCAGATGACATCTTTCCAGGTGGTAACGTTTTGTCAAACTCCATTCTATAAGGAAAGATCGTCATGACATCGATATCAGATTTAATCTCGCCAATTCTTTTTCAATATCACAACCAACTAATATCTACACTTCTACGAATATCAACCATTTGTCGGGATCATAAATATCCACAACTTGGTTTAGATCTAGGATAGCTAGAATTCCTACGAGAATAGCTTCGATTAATTTACTAGGGGGATTTAGGGTACATTGTGACAATCTACGTCGTATAAATACCTCGTATAAAAATCAAAATAATCATCAAACAATCATGTAATAAAATTACATCATATGTATATATATAATCCAAGTTATATATATATTAAAATAACACTTCTCAGTCTGGCCTTGTCGGTAACTCGGGAATTCTTCGGCATCGTTATAGTCAAAAGATTTTTAGACATTTTTAGAAAAATGTTTATAGTTAAAAGATTTTGAAAAGTTTTATTCAAAACCTTCGTTTTAAAAATCTTTCGTTCTCTATAACGAGAGCTCTGATACCAAACTGTAACACCCCCAAATTTATACAACTCAATACAGCGGAAGACTAGTTGGTGTTACGGGATAGCACATTACTCACATCATAGACAACGCATAAAAATCGCGTCGTTTAATAATAAATTATTTCCATTCATAAATATCAAAGTTACATCGGTCCCAAGTCATTTTATTTAATACAGGTTTTACAAAGTATTTGAATGGAAAATATTGTTTAAGAGCGGGCCATGAATTCTTGTCGTCTTCCCGAGAATTACCTTCAAGTACCTGAGATAAAACATGTTAAAAGAAAAGGTCAGCGATAACGCCGAGTGAATTCATAGAGTTTAATAAAATCCATCAATATAATATCAGTATAAAATTATTACTGAAAATCATCTTGTACAAATAATTTTAATAGGCCATAAAATAGCCAAAGTCATTTTATACAAATCTTTATCGAAAATCATAATATAGGCATTTGCCTTAAAAATCATTATACGAATCATTGTCGTTAAAAACACCATACAATACGTTCTGCAACGTTGTATAGATTAAATAAAACCGTTATATGAATATGGTTATAAAAAGCCTTAAAAACCATTATACGAGCCAATGTCGTAAAAACGTCATACAATACGTCTTACGACGTTGTATGAAAATAAAAACCGTTATATGAATATGGTTATGAAAACCAAAACACAAACATAATATCAATAGTATGACCCAGTATTGCTAGTCAGGCAATACATCGTAATTCGGAGCGTCTAGTAGTATTTCGTTAGTTTTGGATTATTATAAGCCGCATGACATTGTTACCTTACTAAACCAACAACGGGTAGCTAACCCGATACAAATTTTGCCCATCTAAAGTAGCGTGTCGTCACAAAGGTCACGCTATGGAAATCTTCTCATACATAAATTCGCTTACCAATTAATGTGGCACGACAGGGATCAACCGTCAAGGCGCGAACTTGGGTGATCGTCCCCAAATAGTACTATTAAATGCACAAGCGTCTACCAAATCCCGGTAGTTCACAATTCATGCTAATGGGACTTTTAGTGACATAACCCAACTTTAATATCCATTTAATTTCATGTATCAGGTCCTTTAATCATTTATCGGGTCATACAATCGGGTCATTCAATCATTCGGGTCCAAATCAATAAACAAACAATCGGGACAAATGGAGTCCTATTTAATAAAAACTAACATGTTATCTCCCTCGCGGGTTTATAAAACATTTATAAAAACATTTAAAAGAGTGTGAGGCTATGAACTCACGTTGATGTGGGAAGGCGGGTTATCGGCAATTCGGACGTACGGTACGTGCTTCAATCACGGAAACCTAGACAAATAATACTCGTCTTGGACTTTTGTCCAATGACTTTATAAAAATAACAATTATGCATACATATGATGATTATATATATATGATGATCAAGTGGGTTTACATATTCTCGTTTACTCATTTTAGTGTTATATGTCAATAACGTTTATACCAGTTTACTAGTTTTACCTATTTACGTGTTTTTAAGTCCAATAAACTTATTACAAGTTCTTTAACTTGTTTTAATCCATTTTATACCTATATTATCAGTATATACACTTTAAAAGTTGGGCCTAAATGGGTTAAGCCCAATGATAAGTTTATAAGTGTTTTAGTCCATTTTTGTTGTATTATTAGTCCAATAACGTTAATTTAGTCCGTTAACGTCCGTATGTCCTATAGTTCGGGTTTTATCGGTTTTTACTTGTTATACATGTCTATATATCAGTGTATAAGTTTTATAAAGTTTACATTAGACGGGTCCAACCATCTAAGTTTTATTTAACAAAAACGTTAATTTTACGGTATTAGCCGAAAAAGTCGTAAAAATCATGTTTATAGTTTTATAACTTATAAAACTTAACAAGTTACCATTTTTATAAAATGTCCACTTATTTACCATTGTACATATTTATATAAATGTATTATATAAGTTAGTGGATTTTAATTTATATTTTATACTATTAAATTTTGAGTGCTTATATAATAGTATTATACTTTAATTTCCAAATATCTGATTTTTATCTTCACTTTCACCAAAACTGCCATATCTTGAGTTCTATATGGAGATAGAAGCTCAAATTTTTATCACATAAACTACATGATATGTGCTACATTTAACTCTTCTATAGCTACTGTTGAATCATCTTCTAAGTGTTTTCTAAAAATCGTCCAAAACGGTGAACTCAGATTTGTACCTTAAACTTGTTTTGATCATATCTCACTCATTACAATGATTCCATTGCATGGCCAACTCTCACATTTGTACAAGACATATATATTACTGTAAATGGATTCTATTTCATCATTTAATCAGTCCATGACCTGTTTCGTTACTGTTTTATACAGCCAACATTTTTAAGCAAGATTTTAACCTTGTTTCATATGGTTTTTCACCTTTTTAATCATGTTTATCAACAACAAATCCCCACATAACATTTTCATCATCATATAATCATCATATACATATACAATAGGAAATAAAATACATGTTTACATAATCAAAATAACAAGAAGATGAGGAGGACAATCTTTATACCACCAAGTTGATGTAGGTTATGATTTGGACATGGTTTTTGATGGAGAAACTTGTGCTTAGCCAACACCATCTTCAAGACCATCAATCTTCATATACTCCTTGTGGAAAACCAGCCTCAAGACACCAAGTAAACTCCTCCATGGATGTTATAATCACCACCATTCAAGAGAGCTTCAAAAGGGCTTCAACATGTGTATGAAGAACACATGATTTCATGGATGAAATTGATCAAGAGGGGTGTTATGGTGGAGATATGTGACGGCATTTTTAGAGAGAGGGAGGAGAAAATGAAGTTGTTTGCATGTTGTGAGAATGAATGAGTGGTTTTGGTGTAAATGGTTTTGTGTAGGTGGAAGCTTACTTTGTAAGCTTAGCTTACACATGTAAGTGTTAAGCTAACACTTTGACACATCATATGATGTGTTGTAGCTAATTGTTGGCCGGTTTTGGGGGTGGGACAAGTGTCCCACTTGTCTCATCCCCATTTATTTACGGGTACTCCTCGATTCTAGTTTCCTCGATTTGCGTGCCCTCGGGTCGTTTTACGAAAAACGTTTTTATAAATTATGAATCAACGTTATAAAACGAATCCAATAAAAATTGTTTCGTCAAAAACGGAGTTCGAAAACGTAAATACGTAATCCTAGGGTTTCCGGTTTAGTCGTAAAGGACGTTAAAATAAAATCGTAAGTCCTAATCTCTTCTCGTAAATTTGTGAGTTTATGAACCAACACAAATTTAAAACTCCAAAATAATATTCATGGACAAATTTATTTTCTGAAATGTCGGACTGTCACCAAAGATGGTGTATGTAAACGTAAGCACGTAACGTTGAATCCTCCGGTTTAAACGTAGTCGACGCTACTTCAAGACGTAAAACCAAATTTCTTCCCAAAAATATGTGAGTTCATATTATAACATTAAAATAATGTTTTTAAATAATATTCGAGAATAAAATATCAACCATAAATTGACGGATTGTCACAACTTGGGTATGGTTTTTATTGGGCTTACCTGGGAAGTTACAAAGGATTTTAAAAGATAACTTCATTGTTAAGAACTTTGGTTAGCAACGGACACTTGAGGACAATGTGTATCTTGCCTAAGCAAGTGTGCATGATTGGACAGTGCTTGCCACCCTATGGTGATTTTCAGTTTATAAGTTAGCTTCACTAGGATAAATTACTTTGTTAAGGTCCTTTTTCTTTTATATTATTTTTATTTTTGGACGCTGACAGTTTTATTTCCAAACGTTGTTTGGACCAATTTTGACGTTGACATGGCAAAATCCAACGTTGACAAGAATATAGTCGTTGGGCGTTGATAAGTTATTTTTGACCGTTGATAAACATTGGGGCCTACCTAGTTGTTATTTTTGACGAAAATTTAGGCCGTAATTTTAGGAGTTGGTAACTTTTTATTAATGCAAGAGATAAGTTATATCTTTTTCAAGATTTACATCATTATAGTTTGAATATAACTGCCTCCTGCATTGACCAATCACATGTTTTCACCTCTCCTCTATATTTGGCTCATTCTTTTGAAACAGGGTAACTGTTTATTCTTGTCTAACTAAGTTTTCACAAACCTTCATCTTTCATAACATTAATAACAGCTTTCTACATCAATGGCGCCTAAGTTTAAACCAAGTGATTTGGAATTGGGGTTCAGAAGTCAGCATAACATGGTTGCTTATTTAGAAGCTGATGATGCTCTGTTTCCCCAATATACTCAGATGGTGGAGTATTTAAATGCATCCCCTTTAAGTTATGCACTTTCTCATGCTTCTCTTATCCCTGTCATGCATATTAAACAGTTTGGGAATACTGTCACTTCCTTAACAGTTAATAATGTGACTACATTGACTGCTACTGTCTATGGGCTTCCATGGGTGGTTACTGAAGCTTTGGTTTGCCAAGCTTTGCATCTTAATGATGCAGATGGTATAACCATCCTACCCATTGGTGAGCTAGAACAAGGACTCTAAGCTTTGGGTTATCCTTTGCCAGAAGATGGCCATTTAAATATATATACAAAACAAGAATTTCCCCCAGCTTGGAAGTACTTGATACATGTCATTCTTAAATGTTTGAGTCCCAAATGTACTGCATACAATGAAATTAACAGATCAATTCAGAGTGCCATTGTGTGTATTGCTACTGGGCAAAAATATAATTTTTCAAAAATGATTTTTGATGGCATGTGTCATAACAAGGGTAGCAAGATGACTCTTGCTTACCTAAGGTTTTTACAAATGGTTTTTGATGAACAAAGATACTGCAATAGGGATCAAAATGATTTTTATAAGCTCCCTATTCAAAATAAAGCACTTTTTGGGAAGATGGATTCACCCCCTCATAGAGACTTACCCCTTACCCAAGCCATGCTTGCTGTTATTGCTGTAGCACAACCACAACAAGACCCACAACCTAAACCAGACCCACTACCACAACCAGACCCATTGCATGCACAACCACCATCACCCCAGCATATGGAAGTTGACCAAGAACCCTTTAACGCTGACACGTTAAATGTTGGCGTTGACACTCCAAATCCAAACACTGACACCCTTTTACAACAAACCCAAACACCCTTTAACCTTCAAACAACCACCCAATCCACATCATCTTCTACACCCCCTGATTTTAGGATGGAAAAATGTCAATGGACTACTGGAGTGTTCTCCTCTAGTGGTCCTAGCCATGTTGCAGAGAGTACCACCACCACAAGTGTGGTTGGTGACATGGGTGGGGCTAGGACTATTGGTACTAGCTTAGATGCAGGCCAAGCCAGTCCTAACATCACTAAGACCCCATCCATGCCCCATGACTCTACTTTGGGAGGTCAAATTCCAACTCTAGAGGAGGGCAGATTGTAACCTTACACATTATTGGAATTGACGGCTGTCTGCATTAGCTTGCAAAAGCAAAATGCACACCTTGTACATACTGTTTCTACACAAGGCCTTGAACTCAAGCATGTGAGGGAGAGGATTGTTGTTTTGGAAGCTGCTGAGACTAAGAGAAGGCATACAAGAGTCCTTTCATCAGGGGAGGATTCTTACAAAGGGGAGGAAGCTGCTACTGAGCCATTTAATTTAAGTGACAAAGGCTCAGGTGGTTCTATTGGTGTGGAGATGGCTGAAGCTGTGACTAGCTTGAAGGAGAGGCCAGTTATTGATATGTCCCTGGAAACTCCAACAAAGATATCATTTATGGGATGCTGGAACAGGTTTCTAAGCCATGCGTTGACACATAGAGTTTGAGCGTTGATAGGAGTAAGTTTGGCATTGACAAGCAGATTTTGGACACTGATAGACCTGCAGTTTTGGTTGATGTATCCTAGTCATCAGCTATCATCAAGGATGTGTCTACATAGGTATCATCAATCTCTTTACCCACCATTGATGTATTAGATAAAGGTAAAGGGATTATGGTAGAAGAAATAGTTCCCAAGGATGCAGCCCAAGTAAAGTTTGATTCCATGTTGGCTGCACAACTTGATGAAAAAGAGAAGAAGAAGATTGCTGCTATTGATTTACCATTTGTGGCTACTTTTGAGAGAAATAAGGAAGGTAGTGATGATGAGAGTACAGATTCAAGTGTGATGATTATTGAAGAACCAGAAAGACTTGAATATGTTGATGAGTTGGCAAAGGAAAGGATTGGAGAGTTGAAGAATCAGGTAGATTATGAGATGCCTGAAGTAGCTCAGATGTACTTTGCATGGGAGAATAAGGTAATGGAAAATCCAGACATGACACTAGCAGATCAAATTTGGGGTTTGGAGATTCTACTAAGAGTTCAAAGGGATTGCAAGGTGATTCTGAAGTATAAGGCTAGCAAGGTTCTTGCATAGTCTAAAAAGGATATAAGGGAGCTCTACTACATGCTTCTCAAATGTCATCAAGGAGGTTGGACTTTTAAGAAGTTGCAGGGATTGTCCTTTGATGAGTTGGAATATAAAGCTTATCCTATATGGGCAAGTGTTCAAGAGCAGAACACTATCAGGCTTCTTTCAGATGAAAGAAAGGAAGAACTTACAGAAGAGATGCAGATTTAAGAGGCTTTAGTTGCACCAAGACCTTTTAAGAAGGGAGTTCCACTTGAGTTCCCACGAAATTTGGATAGAGTGAATCCTAGTGAAGCTGTTATTAAAAGGAGTATTAAGCTCTCACCCTTGGAAGCTTCACATTGTTGCGAATTAATTTGATGAGACAAATCAAGAATAATGAAACAATAAGGACTTATATGCAATTATCAATATTTACAAGAATATGGAGCCCTTTCATACAACAAGGAGGACTTATTAGCAAAAGATGGAGGGACTTCTAGTGTAATTAGATTTCTTGTAAAGAGGTTTATGTGTAGTATATAAACACACAACCTGCATAGGTTTATTCATTCAATTATTCACAATGTAAACCTAAAGTGTCTTTGTGTTCTAGGCGTGGGATTCAATGTATACACGCCTAGAGGTTACTTGTAATCGTTTAGTGCAAGTAATCTTTTGGAATAAACTAAACGTTGGAGAGAATCCGTGTGTTGTTTAAACACCTTGTTTATGTATTGTGTTCTATTCCTCTATGTTAATCATATGAACATGATGCATTCCTAGTAAGCTTAATCGATCCGTGAATAATGGATTCCACATTTGGTATTAGAGCGGGTGGCTCTTAATGCTAGGATTAACAAGGTGTTCGTGTCGAAGAACGGTGAAAAATCATAAAAATCCGTATATGATTTTATGGCCGTATTTTTCGGTGCAATCGTTTTCAAACAGCGATATCTCCTTCGTTAACCGTTGGATCGTCGTGAAGCTTCGGCTGTAGGTTCTCAATACATGTTTTTAGGGACTCTCCGGAGCGATAGTCGATCTGATTAGTTATGCGTGAGTTATTGATCGTCAAAGTTCGCTGCATAGAATGGTATTTAATTTTCTGTTTTTGTTTTTTTATTAAATACGATTTAGGTTTTCTTCCTTAAAACCCTAAATCGACTTTAAAAATAAGAGATTTGTGGCTGTTAAACACATGAATGAACTAGATTCGAACCAAGGTTGATTTTTAAATTCTAGAATTAGGGTTTTAAAGAACCCTAGATCTGGTATTAATAAGGCAACATGGAATAGATTTGTTGTTGCATTGGTTTTGTGATCTGATGATGATGGTAAAGCTGTTGTAGTTCGATGATTGGTGCTGTCATGAAGTTCGATTCTCTAAACCCTAGCTCTGTTATGGGACGACTGTATAAACAGTAAATAAGAAGCATGTTTGATGCGTATGTATGTGTTGATACTGGTGCCTATTATTATATTCAGTCATAGTACAAAAGATGCATTGTGGTCCCAAGAACTGTTATTCATTGATATGGTCACATGTGCTTATGGATATATTCAGTGAAGTTGTTTTGATCGTGGTTTTCACATAAAGTCAGATTCAAGACAAAAATTATTTGCATACATACTGATTTATGTATCTTGGGAAAGCAAAGGCGAAGAAAAGGGACGTGATGTCAAGGAAATCACGTTATGATTTTATTGGGAAAGAGAAACAGTAACATGATGTGGAATTGTGAAAGCAAGATCGTGGGTACTGAGTGATATGCATGATTACAAGTCAAACTTTGGAAAGAGCAAGATATGGGATCCATGTTGGTTTTTAGGGATTTGCTAATGTTCCATTTATTTAGGATAATATTCTGTAGTTATTCCGCATATAAAACAGTTACTGTGATTTATTGACTTTGGATAAGCACGTGGGATGTGTTGATCTCAAACTTAGATCGATTAAGCTTGTGTAAACGAGATTAGATCAAGTTATACACGTAGAGAAACTTGGTTTATGTATAAAGTAATCTAAGTGTTATGCGGAATTAACACTTAAACAAGAACACACAAAGATGTAAAACAAACTTTCACTTGATTGATAATAACGAACTTGCTTACAATGAAAGTGTTTAACGTATGAAAACTTATATTGAAACATAACCTAAAGGTCTTCTTTTATAGACATAAGAAGCCTTGTACAAGAGTCTACGTATCAACTATTCTAGGTAAAGATAATTATAGAAAATACAATGTTGATCCTATCTTTACTAGAAACAAACTAGAAACAAAATACGCGTAGACTATATCTTTCTATCAGTGCTTGTCTTCAACCTATCAACGCTTGACTTCTTCTTGTCAATGCTTGATCTGTCAGCGTTTGTTTTCTTTTTATCAACGCTTGTTTTCCTCTTGTCAGCGCTCAAGTGGTCTGGCTACATTTTATTCCCAACAATCCTTCCCTAAACTTGATATCTAATCTAGTAATCAAGTTTCTGAATAAAAATTAAGAACTAGGAGGAATCTTACAATCTTATCATATTGGTAATAAACATGGCTGATCAAATCTTTGGCCACGTCACTTGAATAGTCAATCTCCAGCTGTGTTGTCTTCATCTTCTCCAAAAGTTCTTTGGACATGGAATACTGACCATCTACAAGAAGATACTCAGCAAACTTTGTAGAGCTCAAATAATACACACCAACAGCTGAATACAAACACCATTGAAGACCACTAAGATCATCCTCAAGATCCTTCTAAATAGTAGGATCTTCTTCTTTTGGTCCACACATTCTCTTGAATGTTGACCAAAGTTTTATTCCATTGACTGAAGTAGGAGCTTCAGTCTCATACATGGCCTCCAATAACCTCCAAAGGTCTACCAAGTCTTATCTATCCACACTTGCAAAGAGAGATACAAGAGTAGTAAAAGTGTGTACCTCTTTCCCATACCTACCAATCTTCCAAAACCCACTTTCATCTGTTTCATAGCTTATGATAGGGTTTCTGGCATCAAGAGGTAACACTTGTACCATATCTGAAGCTTCCAATGGTGAGAGCTTGATGCTCCTTCATATAACAGCTTCACTGGGCTTCAATCTATCCATATATTTAGAAAACTCAAGAGGAACTCCCTTCTTCAAAGGTCTTGGAACAAACATTGCCTTCTTAAGCTCCATCTCTTCTGCAAGTTCTTCTTTCCTTTCATCTGAAAGAAGTCTGATAGTATTCATTTCCTACACTTTTGCCCAAATAGGATAAGCCTTGTACTCCAACTCTTCAAAGGATAATCCCAACAATTTCTTATAGGTCCATCCTGTTCCATGACATCTGAGTAGCATGTAGTAAAGCTCCCTTCTATCCCTTTTCAGCAGTGAGAGAACATTGCTAGCTTTGTGTTTCAGAATTACCTTGCAGTCTTGTTGAACTCTTAGAAGAATTTCCAAACCCCAAATTTGGTCTGAAATAGTCAAATCTGGATTCTCCATACACCTATCCTCCCAAGCATGGTACATCTGAAAAACATCTGGCATATCAAAATCTACTTGCAATTTCAAGTCTCTAAGCTTCTCTCTTGCCAAATCATCACCATATTCAAGTCTTTCTGGTTGTTCTATTACCATCACACTTGAATCTGAACTTGCTTCATCACTTCCTTCTTGTTCCTCTGAAGTGACAACAAATGGTGATTCAGCAACCTTCTTTCTTTCTTGTTCCACAAGTTGTGCACCCAACCTTCTATCAAACTCTACATGTGCTGCATCCTTTGGAACTTCTACTTCTACCATAATTGCTTTACCCTTATCTAATGGATCAATGATGGGTAAGAATGATGGTAATACCTGTGTAGATACTTCTTTGATGATAGCTGATGACTGGAATACATCAACCTCATCTGCAGGCTTGTCAACGCTCAAATTTGTTATGCCAGTGCCCAATTTTCTCATGTCAGCGCTTGGTGTGTCAGCGTTCAAATTTTGCTTGTCAATGCCCAAATTACTTGTCTTAGCGCCTCTTGTAAATTGCTCCAACATAGCTGTAAAAGACATGTTTAAATTGGTAGGAGTTACCAGAGATCTGTCAAAACCTGGTTGCTTCTTCAATTCAGTTAGGGCCTCAGCAATACCCAAAGATTCATCATCATGTGAGCCTTTATCACTCACATTAATCTACTCATCCTCCCCTTTGTAAGATTCCTCCATCCCACGCCTTGTGCTAGCATTCTCCAAAATGACAATCCTCTCCCTCAATTGCGTGAGTTCAAGGCCTTGTGTACTGACAATTTGTACCAAGTCTGCATTTTGCTTTTGCAAGCTAATGCAGACAGCCGTGAATTCCATTAATGTGTATAGTTCCAATCTACCCTCCTCTAAAATGGGTATTTGACCTCCTAAGTTAGATTCATGGGGCATGGATGAGGTCTTAAAGATGTTAGGACTGTCTTGGCTTACATCTAAGCCAGAACCAATAGTCCCAGCCTCATCCATAGCACCAACCACACTTGTGGTGGTGGTTCTCTCTGCTACATGGCTAGGACCACTAGAGGAGAACACTCCAATAGTCCTTTGGCGTTTTTGCAACCTATATTGTGGTGGGGTAGAAGATGATGTGGATTGGGTGGATGTGGGAAGGTTAAGGGGTGTTTGGGTCTATGAAGGAATGGTGTCAATGTTTGGATTACTTGTGTCAGCGCCAACATTTAAGGTGTCAGCGTTGAAGGGTTCTTGGTCAATTCCCATGCGTTGAGGTGAAGGAAAAGGTTCTGGTATGGGGTCAAGTTGTGGGTGTGGGTCTGGTTGGGGTTGGGCTGCTGCAATAACAGCAAGCATAACTGGGGTGAGGGGTAAGTCACGGTGAGGGGGTGAATTCATCTTTCTAAAAATAGCTTTCTTTTGCATAGGGATCTCATAAAAATCATCATGATCCATTGTGCAGTAATTTTGCACATCAAAAACCATTTGTAAAAATCTGGAATAAGCCAAAGTCATCTTATTCCCTTTGTTTTTACACATGCCATCAAAAATCATTTTAGAATAATTAAACTTTTGCCCGTTTGCAATGCACACAATTGCACTAGCAATTGATCTATTAATTGCATTGTGTGTAGTACACTTGGGACTCAAACATTGCAAGATGACATGTATGAGGTACTTCCAGGCTGGGGGAAACTCTTGTTTATGATATTTGTTTAAAGTGCCCTCATCAGGGAAAGGATACCCCAAAGCCCGAAGCCCTTGTTCTATTTCATGAATGGGAAGGGTGGTTATACCATCAGCATCATCAAGATGCAAAGCCTAGCGAACCAAGGCTTCAGTAACCACCCATGTATGCCCATGAACAATATATGATAATGTAGTCACATTATTAACTGTTGAGGAACTAACAGTGTTCCAAAACTGCTTAATATGTGTGACAGAGATGAGAGGAGCATGAGAAAGAGCATACCTAATAGGAGATGCATTCAAATATGCCACCATCTGGGTGTATTGTGGAAACAGAGTGTCATCAGCGTCCAAATATGCAATCATGTTGTGTTGACTCCTGAATCCCAATACCAAATCACTTGGTTTAAATTTTGGTTCCATTGTAGAAGAAAGCTGTTTGTGAATTATTTAGAAAGATGAATTATAGGAGAAAATTGTTAGACAAGAATATGAGGTACCCTGTTTAAAAATAGGAGCCAAATATATAGGAGAGATAGGTGCATGTGATTGGTCAAAAATGAGGCAACTATTTTAAAAATATAATGATGAAAATATTGAAAAGAAAATAAGTTATCTCATGCATTAATTAAAGTTATCTGCTCCCAAAATTACGGCCCCAAAATTCGTCAAAAAGTAACAACTGGGTAGGTCCCAATGAGTGTCAACGGTAAAAAATAACCCATCAACGCCCAACGGCTATAATCTTGTCAACGTTTGCCAAAGCCATGTCAACGTCTAAATTGGTCATAACAACGCTTGGAAAAATACTTGTCAGCGTCCAAAAATAAAAGTAATAAAAATGAAAAAGGACCTTAACAAAGTAATTTATCCTAGTGAATATAACCTATAAGTTGATAATTATTATAGGGCGACAAGCACTGTCCAGTTATGCACACTTGCTTATGCAAGATAGACATAACAGTCCTCTAGTGTCCCTTGCTAACCAAAATTCTTAACAACTAAGTTATCTCATAAAATTCCTTGTAACTCCCGGGTAAACCCATGATAAAATCATTCCCAAGTCTCCCAACAGACCACAACCAATTCTAGGCCAAAAATGTCTTGGTAGCATGCATAGTATATCAACTTTGCATGCTACAGTGCCTCATGATTTAGTAAAACTAACTCATACTCACCTGTGGACACAATCTAGAATTGTGATAAGAGTATTATAAGAATACCCAAAAGTCCTAAAGGTTCCTAAAACCTCCCCTTAAACTGTGATACATATGTTGCCCAAAAATATGCATGAATATAAAAATTTATGTCAAGATAGGAATAGAAATATTACAACCATCATCCATAAATAAAAACATGCTCAAATGATTCTCCAAGGATCCATAAGCAACTCTGTATCCAATGGTATAATGCTAACACCACCTGCACACTTAGATTAAAAACCACAAAACTAACATTGTTATTGACAACGCCACGATAACACTTGTCAGCGTTAAGATAACCTTTGTCAGCGTTAGAGAGAATATAGTGGAAAATCTAACTTCAAAAAGACCAATAACAATGCATTATCCTGTACATACTTTTACAATAAGATCCCAAAACACATATTAAGTGAGATTGATCATTCCAATACTTGTTACCAAGTATTGAAACCTTCCAGTATCAAAAGGTTTAGTTAATAAATCAGACACATTTTCTTCTGTGTCAACCCTATCTGGTTGTATTAAACCATTTTCAAAACAATCCCTTATAAAATGATGTCTAATTTCTATGTGTTTTGTTTTAGAATGATGTACAGGATTTTTAATAATGCATAAAGTGCTATTATTGTCAACAAAAATCTTGGTATGCATGAAGTTATACCCATAATCCAACAGCTGGTTCCGAATCCATAAGACTTGTCCACAACAAGCAACTGCAGCAACATACTCTGCTTCAGTTGTAGAATTGGCCACCACTGTTTGTTTCTTGCATTGCCAAGATATCAACCTACTCCCAAGAAATTGACATCCACCAGTTGTGGATTTTCTATCAAACTTATCACCACCATAGTCACTGTCTGAATATGCAATAAGCTCCAATGGTGAATCTTTTGGGTACCACAAGCCAAGATATGGATAACATCTGAGGTACCTAAAGATTCTCTTGACAGCATAAAGGTGACATTCTTTGGGAGTCACTTGATGACGTGCACATGCACACACAACAAACATAATGTCAGGTCTTGAGGCTGTGAGATACATCAATGAACCAATCATTGATCTATAGTGCCTGACATCCACTTCTTTTCCATCTCCAACTTTTCCCCAAGGGTGTTCCCTATCCATATGAGTAGTAGCCCTCTTTTCATGTGGAGAAAAGCCAAACTTCTTCAAGATCTCTGCTACATACTTATCCTGAGAGATGAAGATACCATCTTCTTTCTGCTGAACTTGTAACCCTAGAAAGAAGTTCATCTCCCCCGTTGCACTCATCTTGAATTTTTCTGTCATAAGCTTGGAAAAGTCTTCACTCATCTTTGGATTTGTGGAACCAAAGATGATATCATCAACATAAACCTGAACAAGTAAGACATCCTTACCAGCCTTCTTTGTAAATAATGTCTGGTCTACGGTGCCCCTTTTGAATCTATTTTCCACCAAATAAGTGGACAATGTGCCATACCATGCTCTTGGGGCTTGATGAAGTCCATACATAGCTTTCTTGACTCTATATACCTTGTCTGGATTCTCTGGATCTTCAAAACCAGAAGGCTGCATAACATATACCTCCTCAACAATTGTGCCATAGAGGAAAGCACTCTTCACATCCATTTGATAGACAATGAAGCCCATGCAGGAAGCATAGGCTAGAAATATCCTTATAGCTTCAATCCTTGCAACTGGTGCAAAGACCTCCTCATAGTCTATCCCTTCCTCTTGTGTATATCCCTGAGCCACTAAACGTGCCTTGTTTCTGACCACAATACCTCTTTCATCTTTCTTGTTTCTTAGAACCCATCTTGTCCCAATAGGTCTGACATATCTGGGACAATCAACCAACTCCCAAACATCCTGAATAGCAAATTGGTGAAGCTCATCCTGCATTGCTTCCACCCAACTTGGTTCTTTGAGAGCATCAAAAATCTTCTTGGGTTCCTGTTGTGACAGAAAACAGGCAAACAAACATGCTTGAACAAGAGGGGTATCAACCTTCTTGTGTATATTGGCAATAAACCCTCCAAGACTCTGATGAGATCTTCTTGTCTGAACAGGAGACATAACATCTCCAATAATTTGAGAAGTAGGGTGATTCTTCATGGTAGAAGTAAGAACTCCTCCCTCAAAAAGTCTGTTGTCTTTAATCTCATCATCTATGTTGCCAATATCTTCTTTAGACTCTCTTCCATCAATATTTGTATGAACCTCTTCATTCCTACTTGAAGGTTCACCTTGTTCATAATTGGAAGAGAAAATATGCTCAAAAGAGTTGTCAACGCCTGAACCAAGGTTGTCAGCGTTGGAACCATCAACGCCTAAAATGGTGTTGTCAACGTTTGAGCCATCAACGCCTGAATTTGTCCTGTCAGCGCCAGATTTTCCCTTGTCAGCGCCTGAAGGACCATGCATGTTGTTAACTGGTGATACTTGGGGACCACCATTTTCCTTTCCAGCAGCAGCAGCAGCAAAAGCATCTGTCCATATGGGAATAGTGACATACTCTTGTATGGGAGATGACTTGTCTGCTTGTGATCCAACCTCTTCATTAACATGTGTACCTGAAACATCAACAACTGGTTCTTCCACAACATTTGAAGTTACCTTCACAATGTCTGGATTAGTAACAGACATATAATTCAAAGTCCTAGATAGAGGTTCCAAGTCAAACAACCAATTTGGACCACTTTCAGGATCACTAGGTTTACTCTCTAAAAACCTAACATGCACTTTTTCAAGTATACGTTTTTCCTTCTTAAGGTAAACCCTATATCCCTTACTCTGCACTGAATAAACCATGAAGTAGCCTTCATCACCTTTAGCACTAAATTTACCTGAGGCATCACTAGTATGTAAGACAACTACATGACAGCCAAAAGGTTTAAGAAAACCAATATTAGGTTTCCTTCCCCAAAGTAATTCATAAGGTGTTTTGTTATGTATCTTGTTGACCAATGCTCTATTCTGAACATAACAAGCTGTATTCACAGCCTCAACCCAAAAAGCTATGGGAAAGTGAGCATCAGCCAATATAGTCCTGGCTGCTTCAATTAGGTTTCTATTCTTTCTCTCAGCAACCCTATTTTGCTGTGGGGTTCTGGCAACACTAAACTGCCTAGTAATCCGTTTCTTGGCACAAAAATCATCCAATACTTTATTTCTAAACTCACCACCATTATCACTTCTAAGCATTTTAACTTCATTACCAGTTTTCTTCTCAATCTGAGTAATAAAGCTAATTAAAGTATCAGCAGTGTCACTTTTCATAGCTAAAAAGAAAGTCCAAGTAAACCTAGAAAAGTCATTTGTGATGACAAAGCAGTATGATTTACCATTCAAACTCTCTATATTAGTTGGACCAAACAGGTCCATATGCAGCACGTGAAGTGGTTTAGAACTAGAGTGCACCTGTTTAGACTTAAATGAGACCTTGTGCTGCTTGCCTTTAAGGCATGCAACACAAGAGTGGTCATTGTGGAAAGCCTTTTCAGGTAAACCATCAACCAAGCCAAGTCTCACAAGTCTGTTTATATTTTGAAAGTTAATGTGCCCTAGTCTCCTATGCCATAGATTACTCTCATCAACTGAAGCTTTAGCATAAAAACATAACATATTATTATTCATCCTAATACCATTAAGATTCATATTATAAATGTCCTTATGCCTAGGTGTTCTATTTTCAATATATTTCTCATCTGGAATTTTAAAATCTTACTCAACACCAAGCATTCAGTATCAGTAAAAAGAACCTTATTTTTGTTATCACAGACTTGTGATACACTAAAAAGATTGTAATCAAGTTCTTTTACCAGAAACATGTTTTCAAAACGCAAGTTCTTGGTGAGAAGAGTTCCTTTGCATGTGATAGTTCCATATACACCTCCAAAGTAAACTTTATCACCATCCTTAATGGGAGTGACGTTAGTCAGATAATCTTCCTTCCCTGTCATGTGCCTAGAGCATCCACTATCCCAATAGCCATAATCATTTACCTGTTTTTGAATGCCCTGCACATAAAGAAAAGAAATTAATTTTCTTTAGGAACCCAAGTCTTAGCAGACTTGGATTCATCTGGTTGTTCAACAAGAACAGACTTAGTTCTTATAACAACCCCTTGTTCATCCCTTTTTGAATGAAATACCCAGTTAACCCCAATTAGTTTTATGATGACCTTTGAAATATAATTAAATCTGTTGCAGGTCATAGAAATCCTATTAGAATTAGGGTTTTGATCTTTCTTAGGTCTCCATGTCAAGTTAGAAGTAGCTTTAGACCCCTTTCCCTGTGGTTGCAAATATTTAGGTCTGGCAACGTTTCTGTCAGCGTTTGATTTGCTCTTGTCAGCGCTGAAATTACCCTAATCAGCGTTGATCCTAGGGTTTGCTATAGGAACCCATTGCCTATTAGACCAGGTATTGGTCTTTTGAAAAGGTATTTGTCCATGAGTGTTAGAACCTTTAGTGAAGAATGAGGCTGGTCTAACAACTTGTGGACTTTGCTCCACAAAAGTTTTGGGTCTGACAGTGTTTGACCTTTTGACAGCGTTGACCTTAGAAGCGTTGACACACTTATATGCTAAATGTGAAAAGCTACCACAAGTGTAACAGGATTTTCTAGACACAACTCTAGGTCTAGAAGAAAAGAAGCCTGTTCCATTATCACTAACTTGGCTTTTAGGTAACCTAGTATTCCTATACATTTCTGCATACTTAATGCTAGGTTTTCTTACAGTGTTTGAGCCAAGGTGAACAGTCTTGCCAGTGATTGGGTTTGTTACTTTGATAGGGGTCGACTCATTTGGACTATCACAAAGCATGCCACCCTTGACAAATAAGGTAGGGTTGGCTTTCTTCCATTCATTCAAGTCAGTCAACTTTTGCCTATATTCCTCAACTAGGGTAAGGAATCTTGGTGGAGGAATAAATTCCTCTTCTTGGAGTTCTGGTAAACCATTCCAAGATAAGTCCTTTCTTCGGACACCATAGAAGTCCCCAGCTGGTGGTGGAACACCAGTATAGTATTTCATCCCAATCCTGTTCATGTCCTTAGGATCCCTCTGTTTATTAACACATTCTCCTAGGGTTTGTGAGGCCTTATCAAATCTCTGAATTTTAAGGTCTACATTATCCTTATTCTTGATAGCCTCATCTAACTTAGCCTGTAATTCAGCATTGACCCTTTCCATGATGTTTCTAACATCATTACTAGCATTTAAATCATGTTTTAAGATATTTATTTTATCTTTTAGGTCAAGCTCCATTTTCTTATACTCAGAAACTGTCTTCTCAGTTTGAGTGAGAGAAATTTGATAGTTAGACAACTTGCATCTCTCAGTACTCACATCACTTAACAATCTTAAAACCTCTTTGTTAAGATTTTCAGTATTTAAACGACAACCCTTATTACAAAAAGCATCATCGTATACCTCATTGTCTGATGAAGAGGAGGAGTGTGCCATGAGAGCATATTGAACATGCTCTTCTTCTTCTATTTCAGCAACCAAAGCTTTATCTTCTTCCTCATCCTTAGCCAAATAGCTCCAGTCCCATCCAATACCATCAATTTCTTGCACTGCCACCATGGCCTTAGGATCCTTAGCCTTAACAATTTGGCTTGAGGGTTTTCCAGCATCAAATCTTCTTGGAGATCTGCATTCCCTCATAAAGTGCCCGATACGATGACGATTGTAGCACTCAACCTTGGATTTATCAAATCCAGCAGTTCCCTTTGCATTAAAGGTCGTCTTCTTCTTAAACCTTCTATTCCATCTGTTTGCTCTTATACTTGCAAGAGCCATGTTCCACTTTATATCCATCTCCTCCAAGTGCTCATCACTTATTTGCTCAAGGTCCTCATATGTAATCACTGAACCATTGAGCAATGAAGCAATGTATCCACACACAGTATCCAGATCCAAACCAGCAGGCTTAACTCTTGGTGAGTTAATTTTATATGTGTCAGCATCTGAATGTGAGGCGTTGACAGGATATTATCCAGCGTTGACACATGTTGATCCAGTAACTGGGTGCATGTATAAGTCCTTCTGATCAAATTGACCTTCACTATGTGAGAAGAAGGCCATGTTACTATTGGTAGACTTACTTCCATGCTCCAAAAGAGCTCCATTCTCCAACAGCCTCAGTTTGTTGTAGATATCATCAAAAGTAGAACTTTTGTGAGTGTTATTGGCAATTATAGATCTTGCCTCAATCTTCCTCGCATCACCAAGGCTTTTAAGAAAAGTGGCAATAATGTCAATATCAACAACTTGTGTCCCCATGAAGGACAGCTTGCTTGTAATATCAATCAGTATGCTTCTCACACTGCTAAGCTTCTCATTAGATTGAGCCTTAAAAACAGCATACTCATGCAAGAGTTGCTTCTTCTTCTCTTCCTTAGTATCAGTATTACCACCACATGCAACTTCAAGGGCTGCCCAAAGGCCTTTTGCAGACTTATAACCTCTGTATTTGTGCTGATTTTCTTGTCCCAAGGAGAGTTTCAGAATGTTTAGGGTTTTCATATCAACCCTTTTCTTTGCTATTGTTAATGCAAGTGATGCCTAAAAACATTATTAGTGTTAACTAATCTTTCTTAGTTTTGATCACAACAAACCATACAACACATTTAGTGTAAAACACTAAATGAATTATTTAACTAACACTATCATCAAGGTAATAATCATATCACTAACCTTTCTTAATCATACTTAGTGATCATCAAAATGATTATCCTTAAAACTCACTTTTGTTAATATGACAAAAGACTTTTTAATAAACTTTCTTTTCTAGAAAATGTTTTATTAAAATGGAAAATGAAAATTTGAAAATAGCATATTCCAAATGCTGTTAGAATATCCTTTGAAGGTTTCAAATACCTCAGATATTCCCACCCCACTAAAAGACAAAAAACGGAGCGTAGTCTAGTGGCGGTACCTTAAGTACCTACGCGGTTCCTTAGCGATATGGAACCGCGGGGTGAGATAAGGTACCGCGCACAGCTAGCCGTTATAGATCCGTTATACTTTGTCTCCTTTAAATAGTGGGTCAAATCTCATTTTCTAGTAAGCCTCTTGGACATTTTTCTCTGCCCTCTTTCTATTTTCTATAGCATAATCATTAGTAAATGATCACTTAAATTGTTAAGGATGTTTACATATGATTATCCTCTTGATCCCTTCCTTTACCTTGTCCAATGAGAAGATCACTCACTCACTAGTGTTGTGATAAAGATGAATCTATGAGCTAGTCATATTCATCATGATACCCTTTTTTGTTTTAGGTCAATCCAATGTATTTATGAATACTTGGACTAGTTGTGTTCATCCAATTTATTTGTGGATACTTGGATTTGTTGTGTACATCCATTGCATATGTGTTTGCTTGGATTTGTGTTGTGTAAATCCAAGATACATGTGTGTACTTGGATAAGTCTAGTTGAGTTGTAATAGATTTGATTAGGAGTTCTCACTAAACTATAAAGTGATGTGGTTGTGTCTTGTGAGTTCTCACTAAACTATAAAGTGACTAGAAGTTTTGTTGGGTGAAGTTCTCACTTAGCTTCAAAGTGAAGAGTCGTGAAGATTGGTTCTAGCTTTCGATTAGAACTCGACATCTAGCCTTGTGTCGTAAAATGGTGAAGTAGGCAACGTCGTGAAGATTGGTTCTACCTTAAGATTAGAACCCGACATCTAGCCTTGTGTCGTTAAATTGTGAAGTAGGCAACATTGTGTAGATTGGTCCTAGCTAAAGATTAGGTCTCGACATTTAGCTTAGTGTCGGAAAATAATGTAAGCAACGATGTAAGGTTTTTTCCGCCGAGAAGGGAGCTTGTGGATATAGTGGAAATCTCGAGTAGGTGTACTCGAGGAGTGGAGTAGAAACGAGGATAGAGCCTCGTTGTCGAACCACTATAAATATTGGTGTCTTCCCACTAGGTTGTCTCCTTCCTTACTCTTTACTTATTTCATTATCATTACACTTACCTATTATCTTTGCTAGTGCATTTGAATTGAACCTAATCATTATGCAACTTAGCCTCAAGTAAAAGATAGTTTTGATACAAACCAAATTGAAAGTAATTTTAATTTGGTCACCAATCGAAGAGAAACTATTCAACCCCCCCTTCTAGTTTCTACAATTGGTATCAGAGTGATGGTCACTTAAGATCTTTGAAGTATATTGTACTTTGAAACTTGGATCGATCCATTGTCTCCAGAAATTAGAAGGTCAACTTATACTAAAGTTTCTCTTTGGTTAAAACTATGTTTTCTTTGAAAATAGGTATTTTAATTGATAATATTGCATCCCACTTAAGATTAGTAGCCTTTATGTATTTTAGATATACCTTTGAAATGCATCTACTAGTTTGCATCTTGCTTTGTGTAGGTACTCATGAAGATCAATCATTTAATTGGTTGTGGATTGAGTTACTTGCACCTGTAGAAGACTCGTCTTCATTGATCTTCAACATCTTTGAATAATGATACCAAGATGATTGGGAATGATACTAGTCCTTGAAGCATTAGTACTCATCATAGTCATTGATTCGACATAGCATTGATTCCTTCATGGATTGCTCTTTGTGGCCAAGGTACGCTTTCGTTCTTCCACACGCCCTCTTGATCATTCTTTTGATCACTACATGACTATGTGCTTGTTCTCGGCATCCTTGCCTTGACATTTATTTGTGGTTTGTGTTTCTTTTCCTTTATCATCTCAAACCTTCATTGCTTGGATACTTGACTCACTATGGTGATGTAGAGTGAGTTAGTAGAAGCTTAAAGTATCAAGCATGATTTCTATGGTTTGCACCCATACGGTTAGTAGGCCCTTTGTGGGAGAGAAAGTGAATTAATACCTTGCTCATATTTTTGTTTAGACTAAGACTATTATTTAAAGTGATCTTAGTCTATACTTGAATATTTGCTTTGTGCTTATTCATTACCAAAGTCGTTTAACACTTCGCCGGAAAGGCAAGTCTTTAACCACTATATATGACACAAGCTCTTCGTTTCCATCATTTGAAGATTGTCATTATTCCCTTGAGCATCTTTCCTAGTCTTGATTCACTTCCCTTGTCTTCTCTCCAGTTAGTCGTTTTGCTACGAGTAGTCGTTTGTCCGTTTCGATTCTTTTCGATCTCGATTTAACTCGTAATCCTTCGTTTAGGCATATTGCTTAGTGTTATAATGATCCAATGATATTTTAGAAGGCTCATGAAATATTTTTAAGTGTTTTAGAAAAATTTGTTTTTAAAATTTGGCGTCCTTCATAGATAAAAACCGACCTCTGGAGGCGGTTCTTTATCTCAGCGGCTCAAAGGCGCGGTTCCTTATCGATAAGGAACCGCGGGCAGAAACTTGAGTCAGAGCGCCAGTTTGTTTATTTTATTCATTTTCAAACCACTGTCTCTCTCTCCCAAAAACACACAGCCGACGGGTTTTACCTTTTCCACCATTGTTGAAGCTTCAAAAACCTTCAATCACTCAAATTAATTGATTCCAAGTTGTGAGTTTCACTCATCCATCATCTAACATCAATTAATTGTAAGTATTTTCTTTCAATATCATCTATTTTGTTCTAGGGTTCAACCTTTCATAATTGGGGATTTTTTAAATTGAAATTGAATTAAAACCTTAATAGGAATGTGGGTTGACATGGTTATTTTACTATGATTCCTTAGGTCGATATTCATTAAGATTTCACTAAAACCCACTTGTAGAACAAATCCGAATTTTGATTAATTATTTTTGATTAAAAGATAGATTTGAGATGAACCCATGAACAAGTAGGTAATGACATTGTTAATGCTTACCTAAAAACCTTGTTTTGAAAAACCAATGCTCTAATCCATTGTTGATCTAACATAGATCATGTGTTCTTGGTTAATGATGGAATAGACACATTGTGAACATGAGAATGATATGGATTCAATCCTATGTTTGTCAAGAAATTGATATAACACATTCTCATATTTTTGATCTTTTATTTTATTTTTCATATGAGTGATTGGAGAAATATTTTCTTATGTTTATTTAGGTACTAATCATGCCTTCTCAATATCAAAAAGATCATCAATTCACTAGAGATTATATGCCCGACATTTCTTAAACCATTGTTTCCCCTCAACTCCAAAACTCTTACCCATCCCTTTCCTCTCGTAATTTCCATGAGGGTAGGATTGTAGATTCAAGAATAGTGGGAGATAATTATATCAACTCTATGTTCGAGCTTATTGGGTTTGATTGTTTGCTCTACATAGACGAGGTAATTTATCCCTTGTTTCTTCTTGAGTTCTTTAGTACTTACTCCATGCTTGAAATCAACGACCAAATCTTTATTCGTTTCTTGTTGAATGGTCAAATCATTCAATATTCCCTCGATGACTTTGGTGATATTCTTGGTGTGCCATTTGAAGGCACTTGTCGTTTTACGGATAAGTGGAGACTAGATGCTCTCTTGGAGTCTAACGATAAACCTCCAAATGACACCACCAAAGTTGATCTAAATTTCATCCTTGAAATCATCACGAAAGAGCGTAGTAGAAACGTTGTGAGAAGCCTTCATACAAATGTGCGAAATGTGAATAGGTATGAATTGCTCTCAAGCGACCTTAAGGATTACATGCTCCAATGGGCAAACATCCTTAGGGAAAATGTGTTTTGTCTTGGTGGGAACCGAGATCATATCCCGACTTGCATGGGGCATATGTTGTTTTGCCTTTTTACTTCCACCAAGTACAATCTTGCATATTACATCGCTCGACGTATAAATTATTCTCTTTCCAAACCCAAAAACAAACCTCCCTTATGCTATGCTTCTTAATCGCCTCTTTAGAAGGGTTGGTCAAGATTTTCCTCAACTCGATCTTTCTCGCTTTCACCCGGTTCAACGGGTTATGATGCCTATTCAAGAGGCGTATGAACGAAAGCCAAGAAGTGACCGTGGTTCGAGAAAATCCGACCATCAAGAGCCGGATGATGAGGACACCGACATGCCACCAAGTGATGGTGATGGCGTCGGTCCTAGTTCTCATTTTGACTCTTCGAGTAACTCCCATCCATCCTCAAATCAATTCGAGGATGATTTTGAAGACTTAGCTCCTCCTCCTCACCCTTCTAGTGATGTTCCGGAAGATCTCAATATGGAGCATCTTTATCGTGAGAATCTTAGAACTCGGGGAGAATTACATGAACACCGAGTGGAGACAAGAAAAGGATTCAAGTATTTGGGAAAGATGATCAAAGGTTTAGGAAAGAAAAGGAGGTGAAGACTTTGAAGTTGTGTCAATGTTTGGATTTGATGGTTAAACATTTGGTTATTAACACTTTGGTTTAGTTGTTTATTAACTTTTGTTGCATGTTTGGATTATTATTTATTTTGATCCTAAATGTTGCTTATGCCATCATGTTTGTGATTTACATAGCCTTGTGCATCTTTGTGATAGTTAGCTTACTTAGATTATGATCTGTAGTTAACTTTGGCTTGTGAATCGTTTGGGAAAAATTTGGGTTTTACAAAAACTGGGATGAAAGATTTTTTGAAACCTCTGGTCGCGTTTCAATATCGACCCGCGGATCCTTATCGATAAGGTACTGCGGGTCCTAAATAAGGAACCGCCGGCCACTGTGCACGACATCATCTTTTGCTTTACACTGTTTTCTTAAATCTGTGTAAACCTTGCATGATTTTCAGTAATAAACTGCACATTTCCTAAACTAGCTTACCTAAATTCATTATTCACCTAAAATGATTTAACCCATTACTAGTTTGGATCATCCCCTCACCCATTCAAACCCACCTTGTTTGCCATGTTCTTCACACATCAAACATACTTCCCTAAACCTTAAACCACCCTTGTCAACCATGGTTTGTACCAAAACCTCAAACACTTCCAAGACCTCCACCCCAAGGAAAACACTCAAAATAAGGATTAAGGTAGCCAAGCCTAACTCCTCACCTTTCCACACACCTAAGAATGAGATGGCTCCTATCCACATTTCTTCATCACCTTCCCCACCTCTTGCACCATGCAAGACATCATCCACCCATGGTACTAACCACTCCATTGGTTCTACCTCCTCTTCATTCAACTCAAGAATGAATGAGCTCTCTTCACCCTTCACTCCAAGTGCACCCTTGGATGTGACCACACAACCCCAACCAATCCAAAGCATTCCTTTTGTGAACGACTTTGATGACACTTTGGTGACTTTACCATTTACCCCTCATAACTCACCCATTTCACCAACCTTGGAGAATTTACCTCCACACTCACCCATTTCCCCTTTAGGGAACATGCCTCCACTCTCACCCACATCACCCTTGGAGAACTTGCCTCCTCCACCTCCACCCAACTCAAACATTCCAATTTTGGGTGTTCCACTTTCCCTCCTTTTGGGTGATCCATACTATGGGTTTCAACAAACACATGGTCCTAGTTGTCCATGTTGTCTTTACAACCACTACATCATCCATAACCTTAGGATGGATATGTATGGACTACATAGGAGGTTGCAAGAGTTCTTACTTGCCTTGTTCTTCATGCCTCCTCCTAGGAGATGAATGATGAAGTTTTCTAAATAAATGGTTTTCAACAAAACCAAGCCAAAGAAGACTACTAATCTAGATCTAATGTTAAGCTAGCTTTGTTATAGTTAGTTGACTTAATTTTCTAGTTGTCATTTCCTTCATGTATGTTTCATGTTGTTGATCTATGGATTTAGCTTTGTGTTTTTCTATCCTTTTGTGCACACTAATCAACTTTAATTTGAAATTAAAATTGAACCTAAATCTATCACAACCTCTAAAAACTTGACTAAAATTGGTTCAAAATGATATCTAAATTATTTTGTCACCCTTTGTCAAGAAATTCTTTGTGAATGTGTTGCTTTATGCAACCCTAGCATAATTTGGTGCTAATAGAGGTAAAATTCCAAGATTTACAACTTTTTGAAAAAGTCTTAGTTTTTCCCAAAAACCTAGAAAAACATGGTTTCATGTCCACTGGACGCGGCTCAATAAAGTCGCGCGGTTCCTTATGTGCTAAGGAACCGCCGGTCCCTTTAAGGTACCGCGGGCAGAAATCAGTTTATGACGAATTTTTGGTCAAAACTTTTAAAACCCTATACCCTGTCAAGATTCCTTGTTTACTCAAATTGACTAAACATTCCTTGACACTTCACATTTTGTATTCAAATTCTTACCTTGATTACATTTTACTTATACCCCAACCTTGAGATTTCATTCTCACACCTTCCCAACCTTGAGAATTCACTCTCACACAACCTTGAGATTTCATTCTCACACCTTCCCAACCTTGAGAATTCATTCTCACACAACCTTGAGATTTCATTCTCACACTCTCACAATGCCTAACTCCTACATTCCTAACCTTGACATTTCTTTGTCACAACCCCACTCACCCAAAGCTTCCTCATCCAAGCTTTCAAAGAAACCGAAAATCTCGGTTCGACCTATTTGGGTTAAGAAGAATGAACCATCTTCGTCCAAACCACCCAAAAACCCTACCTTCTCTCCAATCAAGTATTGGAATGAGACTTATACCATAAACCCCATCACCAGAGCTAAAGAAAATGTTCCCCCACCACCACAATCCTTCAACACCCCTCAACTCAATGACCTTTCAACCTTCCCAAACCTCACAAGGCATTGTAAAAACATTCCCAAACCCATTACCCCACCACCACCAAACCCTAAGTTTGATGCCATACCCCCATCAAACGATTTTGTGTTACATCATGGATCCTCGTGTGCTTGTTGTCGATTTCAACAAATTGAACTTGCTCATGTGTATGAGAAGTTAAATTTTCTTGAATTCCTCCTCACTCGACCTCCTATTCAAGTTTTCGTTCCGGTGGACAAAACTTCGAGTGATGCATCGTCGTCTTTTTAGTCTTTTATTTTTTTTAAGCAATCTTGGAAAATATCACTATTAGACTAGCTTATTCTTAGTGGTTTATTTTCCATATTTATTGCTTTTAGATACTCATATTGTGTGTATGACTATCTTCTTTGTTGTGTCTTTTTCTTTTATGTAACCTTTGTGTTGTTTGTGTGTTATTTCATTAGTTCTATTTTGAGTTGATCAGGGTTAATTTTTACAATTGCTTATGGGTTATTCCATCAATTCTAAACTTTAACCCATTGACAAGCTTATCATCTTCATCGGATTGAAGCTTGATTTTGTCAATTACCTCTTTGGACATACTTAGCAAAATACTTGCTTCTAATTTGAGATTTCTTCTCTCTCTCCCTCTCAAGTTACTTAGTAGGTAGTGATCATATATACATTGGTGTTTCTTTCCTTTCTACTAACCTTTGTGTAGCATGTCACCTTAGCTCACAAACTTGGTGCCCCAAGCAAGGGGGAGCAACCACCAAGGGGGAGCTACTAGCAAAGTTCGATGTTCTTCAAAAACTTGTGCTAACCTTTTTGCTACGACAAAGGGGGAGAAATGATAGTGATAAACTAGTTAATAATTCCATATTTTGTGTTTCTATGTAAATGAGTTTATCGTTTGTCGTAATCAAAAAGGGGAGATTGTTAATGCAAGTGATGCCTAAAAACATTATTAGTGTTAACTAATCTTTCTTAGTTTTGATCACAACAAACCATACAACAAATTTAGTGTAAAACACCAAATGAATTATTTAACTAACACTATCATCAAGGTAATAATCATATCACTAACCTTTCTTAATCATACTTAGTGATCATCAAAATGATTATCCTTAAAACTCACTTTTGTTAATATGACAAAAGACTTTTTAATAAACTTTCTTTTTTAGAAAATGTTTTATTAAAATGGAAAATGAAAATTTGAAAATAGCATATTCCAAATGCTGTTAGAATATCCTTTGAAGGTTTCAAATACCTCATATATTCCCACCTCACTAAAAGACAAAAAACGGAGCGTATTCTAGTGGCGGTACCTTAAGTACCTACGCGGTTCCTTAGCTATATGGAACCGCGGGGTGAGATAAGGTACCGCGCACAGCTAGCCGTTATAGATCCGTTATACTTTGTCTCCTTTAAATAGTGGGTCAAATCTCATTTTCCAGTAAGCCTCTTGGACGTTTTTCTCAACCCTCTTTCTATTTTCTATAGCATAATCATTAGTAAATGATCACTTAAATTGTTAAGGATGTTTACATATGATTATCCTCTTGATCCCCTCCTGTACCTTGTCAAATGAGAAGATCACTCACTCACTATTGTTGTGATAAAGATGAATCTATGAGCTAGTCATATTCATCATGATACCCTTTTTTGTTTTAGGTCAATCCAATGTATTTATGAATACTTGGACTAGTTGTGTTTATCCAAGTTATTTGTGGATATTTGGATTTGTTGTGTACATCCATTGCATATGTGTTTGCTTGGATTTGTGTTGTGTAAATCCAAGATACATGTGTGTACTTGGATAAGTCTAGTTGAGTTGTAATAGATTTGATTAGGAGTTCTCACTAAACTATAAAGTTATGTGGTTGTGTCTTGTGAGTTCTCACTAAACTATAAAGTGACTAGTAGTTGTGTTATGTGAAGTTCTCACTTAGCTTCAAAGTGAAGAGTCGTGAAGATTGGTTCTAGCTTTCGATTAGAACTCGACATCTAGCCTTGTGTCGTAAAATGGTGAAGTAGGTAACGTCGTGAAGATTGGTTCTACCTTAAGATTAGAACCCGACATCTAGCCTTGTGTCGTTAAATTGTGAAGTAGGCAACGTTGTGTAGATTGGTCCTAGCTAAAGATTAGGTCTCGACATTTAGCTTAGTGTCGGAAAATAATGTAAGCAACGATGTAAGGTTTTCTCCGCCGAGAAGGGAGCTTGTGGATATAGTGGAAATCTCGAGTAGGTGTACTCGAGGAGTGGAGTAGAAACGAGGATAGAGCCTCGTTGTCGAACCACTATAAATCTTGGTGTCTTCCCACTAGATTATCTCCTTCCTTACTCTTTACTTATTTCATTATCATTACACTTACCTATTATCTTTGCTAGTGCATTTGAATTGAACCTAATCATTATGCAACTTAGCCTCAAGTAAAAGATAGTTTTGATACAAACCAAATTGAAAGTAATTTTAATTTGGTCACCAATCGAAGAGAAACTATTCAACCCCCCCTTCTAGTTTCTACAGCTATGTCTTCAGCAGACACAGCTCTACCATCATCAGGTTTTTCTTTCTTATCTTCTTCTGAACATCCTTGAACAGCTGATCTTGTAGCAATGGCATTAGCAATCTTTTGAGCTTTATTGAATGTGTTTCCATATTCAATAATCTCCCAGAGAGTGTAGTCATAGATCCCCAGATATTGCTCAAAGTTGAATTTCCACAGCTCAAAGTTGTTTGCATCTAGCATGGGAATCTTAATGTTGTGGTTTGAGGAGGAGGAGGAGGTTGCTTCTGGAGTGGACATGATGTTTTTAGGGTTTTGTGAAAATTAGGGTTTTGGTGATTTTTAGGGTTCTTGTGTTCTTTTAGATCAAAGTTTCTCAACAAGCTCTGATACCACTTGTTGATCCCAAACTTAGATCGATTAAGCTTGTGTAAACGAGATTAGATCAAGTTATACACGTAGAGAAACTTTGTTTATGTATAAAGTAATCTAAATGTTATGCGGAATTAACACTTAAACAAGAACACACAAAGATGTAAAACAAACTTTCACTTGATTGATAATAAAAAACTTGCTTACAATGAAAGTGTTTAACGTATGAAAACTTATATTGAAACATAACCTAAAGGTCTTCTTTTATAGACATAAGAAGTCTTGTATAAGAGTCTACGTATCAACTACTCTAGGTAAAGATAATTATAGAAAATACAATGTTGATCTTATCTTTACTAGAAACAAACTAGAAACAAAATACGCGTAGACTATATCTTTCTATCAATGCTTGTCTTCAACCTATGAACGCTTGAGTTCTTCTTGTCAAAGCTTGATCTGTCAGCGTTTGTTTTCTTCTTATCAACGCTTGTTTTCCTCTTGTCAGCGCTCAAGTGGACTGGCTACATTTTATTCCCAACAGGATGCAAGAATAGCAAAAAGAGATTGATGCTTTCTCTACTTGCTGGTCCCAATAGACATGAGTGATGGCAGCATATAAAACGATTATGGAAGCAGAATAAGGGTGAGTGTCGTATAGTCTTTATCAAGTTTGTGGTCCAAAATAACTTTAGTGGTGTCACGTGATGTGTGGTTCCAAGGTATTACTCAACAAATGTAGCCAAGATAAAGACGAAGACAAAAGATGGTGTCAGTGGCTGAGTCGAGCCGCTGACAAGAATAAAACACACGCTGACAAAGAAGACGCTGACACTGTAAAACCTGTAAATTCAGGTTTTGACTATGTCATCATTGTATATGTCACCTTATGATATCTGAATATATATTACCACCTTTGCATGAAATCATTTGAGCAATCATATACATCATACACATCATACATTATTTTAATCATCAAAACATGGGGACATTTAATCTCATATATGATTTTCATCACTTAATCACAAGCACAGTCACATTTGGATGACTACATTACATGGGCATGTAGGACCATAAACAATCACTCTTTTTGGGACATTTTAGTCACCTGAACATATAATCATAAGCATTCATCACATTGGTTCATAAATCCAAAATCATGATCATAATTAATAATATTTACTTAAGTATAAATTCTTAAGCTTTAAATATATTGATATATATATATATATATATATATATATTTTTACATTATAAATGACTTTACGTTACGACATCAACTGTTTTTATATTTAAACATTACCTCTAACCATATTGACTTATTTAAACTAAGTTGTCATACTTATAATATAGTAAAGTATTTCATCATCTAAAAATGACCATACATTCATCAAGAGTCCCAAACTTAACCAAAATCAACCTAGACTTAAAGATACTCACACAATATTACACCTATACTCCTAGAACTATATTTAGACACAAAAATTAAACATAAAAATACCCTAGACTCCCTTATAGCCGAATACATATACATACATAACATTTAAATATGAAAAACCCTTACCATTTACACTTTTGACTTTTAAACTTGTACAACCTATTTTATTTAAGTCTTACACTATATGAAACATTTTTCCTTCCTTTGACTAGCCATATACCACCGATTTTATATCAAAACCATGGCACCATGTACAAACATTGCATTTAAAACATGTACTAGGTTTACTATACTCACATCACATAATCAAGCCACCTAGCACCCTTTCCTTGGACTTGAGACGTGTGATAATACACATCCGCTCAACCTTTGCACTTGTAAAACTTTCCAATTAATAACAACACTATACAAGCTCTTTTTGTTCCCTTGGAAGCCTCACATGCGATGGCAAAGGGGAAGGATATGACTTGTGTACATTGCTTGTCATTAAAACATGTACTCCTAAAGTACATACCCAAAATCCTCAAAATCTAACTATCTCTCTCTCTTGGCGTGTATACAACCCGAACCACAACCCTCAATCTCACACTTGGGATATTTAGCAAACACTTAAGCTTTATACATCACTCACACTCCCACATTCGGTTATTCACTTAACAAAATGCCTAGACAACTCCTAGCATTTACGCTTGGTCTTCTCAAGTATTTAGTGCAAGTTCACAAGATATTTCTAGCATTTAAGTCGAGCTCAAGATCATCCTATGTCACCACAAGGGTAACCCGACGTCTAGAACACCAAAACCCTAGTCATCATCTCGTTTTTCTTGGAGCAAGTAAGTATAAACCCTCCCTAAGCTTTTTCTTACTCATTTTACTTCTCATGCATGTTTATGCTATAAAAATGGAGTTAGTGATGCATGCATACGTTGGAAGCTTATAAACAAACCCTAAATAACATATAAGCCCACAGCTTATATGATGTCTATGGGTACTCTTGCCTTTAAAACCCTAAAACATGTATAGTTATGCTTGAAGAACTTATTTAAGCCCAAGAGTAAATCACTATGCCTTAAAAAGTTATAAAAAGTAATATAAGTCGAAATACTTAAGCTTATATAAGCCCATAAGTTAAGAAAGCCTAGTCATATTTAGGTTGGATAATTAAGTCTATAAAACAAATATAAGCCGAGACCTATAAGTTTGTATAAGCCATGATATAGGACTTCTAAAACCTAATATAAGCCAAAACTATAACTTATATAAGCTAAGACATTTAAGCCCTAAAAAGGATATATAAGCCGAAACTTAGATATACTTAAGCTAACTTATTTAAGCCTTTAAAATATTAAATAAGCCAAGATTATATAAGCCCTCATACAACCTAAAATAAGCTGAATCCCAAATAAGCCATAACTTAGTTTTGGGTTAGAAATAATATAGGTATAAGCATACTTGGTAAATATTAGTTAAATCTAAACAAGCCCTATAGGCCCAAGTAACCTAAGCCGAGACCCAATTGGGCAGGTCAAGCCCAAAACCTATTTAGGGAGACTTTTCGTACCTATTATGTCAAATGGTGAAAGTATTGGTTAATTTGGTAAATGTATAAAACATGTATTAATAATTTCATGACTTTATAAAGTACAAGGGTCAAAGGTGTCATTTTCCAAAGTATAGGGGGCGTATGTTTTAAACCGTGAGTATATGAAAACCACAAGGGCCATTGTTGCCAAAACTTAAACTTAATTTGAGCCCTAGTTGACTAAATAAACAATCCGAGACCTCAAGGGGTGACTTTTGCCATTTATGAAAACTATTACAAGCCCTAGCCTCGTTTTGTTAATATTCGAGACCTTAAGGGTCATTCCTGCCACTTTTAGAAACTTAATATAATCCCTAGCTTAATACTTAAATAAGCCGAGACATGAAGGACTAGAAGTGTTATTTTAGGAAACTAATACAAGCCCTAACTATTTCTTTTTAACAATCCGAAAGTTTAAGGACCATTTGTGTCACTTTGGCAAACTAAAACAAACCCTAACCCTAACCTAATTATTTTCCGAGACTTAGGTGGGGTGTTTGGTCATTTCCCCAAAGTTTTGTAAGCCCTAGGGGCGTTTTTATAAATAAACTAAACGGACAAGGACTAACGATGCAATATACTTAACGAACGAAACCTTAAAGGGTATTTTAGTAAACTGTTATACTAACAAGGACTCATGTGTAATTTAAGTTAATTAAAAATATTAATAAATAATTTTATTAATAAATTAACTTAGCCGTTTAGATAATTATTAAACTATTCACGAAACCTTATAAACTAACAAATCCCGTTAACTATATTTTGAGGACTTAAGAAAAGTAAATTGTACTTATTTTCTTATAATAATTAAATAACGTAAAACCTAGTTGTTTAATTTATTGCCCGCTTTAGTAAGCAATTTATATATATATATATATATATATATATATATATATATATATATATATATATATATATATATATATATATATATATATATATATATATATATATATATATATATATATATATATATATATATATATATATATATATATATATATATATATATATATATATATATATATATATATATATATATATATATATATATATATATATATATATATTTAGAAACTAAAAATATATATATTTACAATTTAATATAAGTGTAACATTTAAACGGTCGTAACAGTTCATTAATTTGTGATCATGCATTCTTTCAAGCATAGATCCATCATGCATTGTTAATTATTCGTTTACTAAGGGACTTAAAATTACTTAGGTAATTACTCCGGTTCGTGATCATATTGTGCCAGTTTGTTTAGTGACATCATCATCACATCACTACCACTAAGGTGAGTTCATGGCCCCATCTTTAGTGTTTTATAACCGGGGGAGAAAACATACAAAAACTATATATATTTTAAATATGCAAAACATGCACTAATGACAACAACAACTTATTGCCTATTGTTTGCCCCATACCCGTGGACTGTAATAGTTAATAGTGTAGCGCGAAATGTGTGAATAGATCTATTTGTGTATTGACAATACCGGCCTGCGTGACTTGCTATCACGAAACGCTTAGGCCAAGCAACAGGTTTACATCATTGTCGGACTGAGGGAACAACATCAGGACATATCCAAATTGGCGTACTGAACAACTTTTTGTCGAGCTTCTATTACAGGGCAATAGGAACTACAATAGTATGTAGCTTAGTGCTCTACTATCTTCGTGATGTTTTGGCATATTATTAACTTATTATTTAACTAAACCTGTGAATTCACCAACTTCGTGTTGACCCCCACATTTTACTCTATATGTTTTCTGAGGAAAATAAAGCAGGTTCATGCATTGGATTCCAGCATTTTAGGAGCATCATGTCTACCATTGGGCTGGGATATTTACTTTAGTTTTATAATAAATGTGGTTTACAAACAAGATACTAAGTGTGTACAATTAATTCATGTAATTTGTATTAAATGACTTTTATGGTCATTGCTTTATATATACTATGTGCTATCGATCCACCCAAGTAACACCCCAATTACTATTCCGCTGCATTTGGCCAACTTGGGGGTGTTACAGAAATGGTATCAGAGCGCATAGTTATAGAGAACCAGATCGTTAATAAAATTTTTAAATATAATAAAATTTTTTAACTGGACTATAACTGAACTTTTAAAAAAAATCAATAAAATAAAAATAAAGTTGATTTTTGGGGAACCCTTATAAGTTAGGCATATAGTACATAGAGCATACACATTATGTGAACTAGCTTCACACTGATTTATAACCTTAGAGTTAATAAATCACCTAAGTATGTACCTATACTTTTAACAAGCATAGTAAAAAGACATAAACCGCATCGCATAAGCATTTTAAAAACTTTTTGAATTGTGTTAGCTAAAAACTTACTCAACTTTGAAATGCTATTTTCAGATATCATGACGCCACCCACTATTGTGACTACTTTCGAGGAGCTCATGGCTCCTACCACCACTCCATTATCACCGACATCAGTATTTGCTGGACCCGCATCCGACATTGAGTCCAGAGATGACCAGCCAGACGGAGTCATCATACTTTCAGATTCACCTACCCTATCACCACCTACTGTATCCCATACTTCACCACTGCTTGTAGTACCTGCATCTCCTCCTAGGGAGATGGACCAGGTTGTGCCTTCCTTACCACCATTGCCACCACCTTCTTCACATCACCCTTACCCCACCAGTACAACCCAGTCTTGGCGCCCTGCAGGCACAGGTCGACACACTTGTGGCTCGACAGGCGCATGACACCGCTCTCATTCATGCCCTATTGCAGGCGGACCATTAGGGTCGCGCCTTACTTCGGGAGAGATATAGTTCTCTCTACTGGGCTGTGGCTAGTGAGTCACACACCACACAGAGTTCTCTAGGTATGACCCATGGAACTATGAATTGGTTATTAGATGAGGTTGCTTACCTCCGCTACCGGTTAGCTGCACTAAAGGGTCACTCATACGAGACCCAGGCTGCTATCCTCACTCAGGAGGAGACTTTTCGGACGTTCATAGACCTGGCAGACCTTCGTCATCAGGGACTCACTGCTGAGACAGACCATCTACGGAGTGCCGATACTGCACGTCAGCACCAGTTGCTAGAGACTATGAGATTCTCTAGAGAGACCAGGAGGGCGATGATTCGTATGCAGGATGATCGTGCACCCACACCACCAGCTGGACCACCTGCACCTGCAGATAGCCATACTAGTTGATAGTAGTGTTTTTACACACCTTTAGGAAAAGGAGGTAAAATAGTGGTAAGCGTTAAGTGTCGGTTTAGGAAAACCACAAGTTATGACCCTTGATGGGAATCGTTCTCTCGAGGAGGCACGTGTGTTGTGTAATGAATGATTGATTGATTATGTTTTTGATTATTAATGAGAAGAAAAGAAGAAAAAAATGACGAAGACGAAAAAATTAGAAAAATAAGGCAAAACACTATTAGAAAGTTACGACGAAGAACGTGAAAGACACAAAATTTAAAATTTTAATCTAAAAATTTCTAAAAATTACTAAAAACTCCCAAATAATATTCTAAGAGTTTACAAAAAATTCAAACTTGCCAAAACCTTTTAATTAATTTAATAATGACTTTTTAATGCTAATTAAAGCCCTAAAAATCACTTTTAAATATTAAAAAGCCCTAAACAAGATTTTATAGTTTGTAAACCTCAAAAATGACTTAATTAAACTAAAAACTATTTTTAAAAATTTTAAAACCAATTTAAACTATTTTTAAACTCCTAAAAACTATTAAAATGTATTAAATCTTAAATTAATTCTAAAAATTAATTGAAAAGCCTAAAAATTATTCTACAAATGGGAAAAGTCTTAATTAATGCTTTAGAATCTAGGAAAAATGAAAAAGAAATTAAAATAAAACTTTTTATTTTATTGAATAAAATAATATTAAAATATTCTAAAAAATTAAAAGTCCTCAAATAAATTCTAAAAAATTCTCAAAAATCCTAAATATTCTAACTAAGAAGAAAATGTAAATTAAAGTTTCTAAAACCTCTTAATGAATTTTATATTAATTTTCAAAGTTTAATAAAAAACCTAAAATCAAATAAAATCAAAAATTAAAGTTTTTGAAAACTTTTTCACATGTAAACCTCAAAAATATATTTTAAAAACCTAAAAACTATTTTTCCTAAAAATAAAAACTATTTTTGGTATTTTTTAATGATTTAATAAAATACGTATATAAAATAAATTCTAAAAAATAATCTATTAATGGGAAAAATAAGAAAATAGGCTAGAAAAATCCCTAAGTCTAATATACCCCTAAGAAAAATAAAGGACACCAAAAATAATAAGCCAATAAGCTGAAATAAGCTGAAAACCCACGGCTTATTTTAAAAAGGTAAAACAAGAAAGTGGTTAAGTATAATACAAAACCACACCCTAGTAGTCAAAGACCCTAGGGCGCAGTGGTGAGTGTGGTGTGGTGTGAACGTGGTGACCAGGGTTCGAATCTTGAAACCCCCCCTTTTTATCACTTAGTTGCGCCGCAACCCTTGTCTTGCGCCGCAACTAGTGTTGCGAGGGTACCCTGATCTGTTGGTCCTTCAGTTGCGCCGCAACTAGGTAGGACTTGCGGCGCAATTTGTATAACGGGAGCAACTTTGGTCAGCAGCTCTTTCAGTTGCGCCGCAGCTAGTAGGTCTTGCGGCGCAACTTTTATATTTTTTTCCTTTTTAACTTTTTTCCAAACCAACCAGTGAACTTAAATGTCTAGTAAACCAATTCCAATATCCTTTTTTACACTTATTAAGCCGAAAAAAATAACAGAAACGTGCCCAGTTGGGGCTTGAAACTGATGAACAAGTGTGATGTGCACACTTATGCACTTTTTGGTGCCTAGAGGAGCTTGGCAAGTGCTTTGTTTGGTGATTACTTGGACAAATGGGGCACTCTTGTGTTCTTTGGAACACAAGAAGTCAGTAACACACAAGATGTAAGCAAATAGCACACCACTTATCAAAAACTAAGCACAAAAAGGCTCATTCAATGTTGCTGATATAAATGTGCAGATGTGGTGGACTGTTTAAGCTAAAAATTGCACTCAAGTGAGATTTAGACCACCAAATTTGACACACAATCTCTCAAACAAATGCACAATCAATAACAACCCTTAGATCACACAATCATTCACAGATTTTCAAAGATCAATCAACAAAACTCATAAAACCAAGCAATTAAGTGGGCATGCAGATTTTGAACACACTTAATCCTATTTTAATCACTCAAACTGCTCAAAACTTGTTCCAAATTAACTCACTACTAACTAACAACCTAACACAATCCTATAACCCCTAGCTAACACCTTTTAATTATCACTAATCAAAACTATGTCCTGCTTAAACCTGTTGCCAAACACCAGTTTAAAAACTTTAAAACCAAAATTATCAAACCAAAACCTTACAAAGCTTTTCAAACTGATCTAAATATCATCTAACATGCACAATAACTCAAATCCAACTCAAATCAAACACCTAAAACACCTTTATGCCAAGAAATCAACCAAGACCATACACTATGCTATTTTCTGAAATTTTAAAGAGAAAAGAAAGTTACCTTAGGTTCTTACATCCAAGAACCTAGAGGATGAAAATCCTCCTCCAATCCAACCCGGGTTGGAGCTGACAACTAATCAACAATGATCCAACCTGCAAAAGAAAAATCAAAGAAGAAAAACACAATATATCCAAATATCTGTTTTCACCTTTTTTTTTCTTTCTTAAAAATCTTTCCAAACTTCTTAAAACCTTACCAATCCGTTTTAAAAACAAATCTTAAGTCCAAAATCAAAACTCTTTCCACTTTCACTTCAAAAGCTTGATTTCAAACCTTAAAAACTTCCTTCTAAAACTACCTTTTTGAAAAACTTAACACACAAATCTTATAAACTTGGAACTCAGCCTTAGCATATACTCAATACACAACTTTTAAAAACACTAAAAAGGAATTACACTTGAATTTTCTCAAATACCAAACTTTTAATTTCTTAAAAAGGAATTACAAGAGATATTGCTAAAAGCTGGAACAAGAGGAGTGGACATGCCCATCTCCTATTTATACTACATCATGGACTATTCTAGAACTGAAAATAAAATAATACAAGTACTGGAAACCCTAATGTTTGAATTCTCAAAACTGCCCTCTCTTCTTTGACTTGATTTGGGTCAAAAGACATCCCATGTGATTGCCAGCTAAAGAAGACCATTTGTGGACGTTGGATTAAGCTTGGAGACAAAGGAAATGCATCCAAATCGCTAATTTGGTCGGTTTTTGGGGTTTGGGGTGAAAACGATGGGCAGGGGAGGCTTGGGTGAGGTCCCACAGACCATGTGGAGGTGTTGGGTGAGGTGGGTTTTGGTGAGAGTGACATTAATCAAGGAACTGGAGAGTTAGGGTGAATATCCCTTTGATTTATAGCTTAATTAATCTGGGTGTTTTTAGGGTTCTTGGGTTTTTAAAAGGGGGGTTTGATTTGTTTTGGGATTAAACACTTTTTAAAAGTGTGTTATGGAGGGAAGGGAGGGGGTTAAGTGGGTTGACTGTTGACCAGGTTTTAATTAATAAACTGGGTAAGGTATTGGGTAGGGTCGGGTTTGGGTATGGGTAATTGGGTTGGTGGGTGGGTTGTGATGAGGTGGCAAAAGCTGAGTGGGTGGGTGAGTTTGGGCTTTTGGCAGATTGAGTCCCCCAGTTTTTCACTTCTTTCCACTTGCAATTAAAACTCCAACAGCGCCTAATTTGCCTTTGACAACTTTGGATAAGTTGTCAAATTTGGCACAATGTTCTTCAAAAACTTTTCCAAGGGTTTAAACTTGTATAAACTTGATTCCCAAGGGCTGGACTTGTAATATCTTCAAACATTAAGGATTATACTTGTACATTTGATATATTGAGGGTCAAATGTGACAAGTTCTTCAAAGATGAGGGGCCATTTTTGCCAATCTTCAATTCTTCAAGGGTCATTTTGCAAAATTCCAAACTTGGGCCCGGTTCATTGTGCGACTTCATTTCCCGTGTTCGTTTTTGATTGATTCTTGTGTTCTTTTGCCAATTCCTCAATATCCGTACCTAAAAATACACAAGTAACAAACACGAGCATATATTTGGTCTATTTTATGATATTTTATGCAATTTAAGGCCGTTTTGGACGATGAGACCATGTATAAAAGCAGTCTCATCACTAGTGTAGGCTAGATTTCATTGTACATCATGACAAGCACTGAGTTGCATCTCAGCTCGCATGATTTAGTTCTTTTGTACTTTTATTTCCATTTCAGTTGTATTTGTATCGTAACACCTAACCTTAGTAGGTAGGTTATCTTTTGTAGTATTACAAACATTTGTACCACTATCTCAGACAGGATGGTTGTATCTCTGTCTTAGATCGATTGTATTTGTATTATATTGATGTTCACCAGCACTGATATATTATCCTTTACTTGTTTGTTTGAATCTATATTATTATGAAATCTTGACAGGTTATCCAATATGTTGTGAATTCTATGCATACCCATTTTTATGTAGCTTAATATAATAATCTTACTAACCAACTGATAAATCTCATCTTTGTGTATGATAGAACAATGGCACAAAGAGTCACTCGACAGAACACTAACGCTGCTCCTTCAACGACTGTTTCAGAAGCACAACTCAGAGTGCTTATCGGTCAGGGCATTGTTGATGCCCTAGCCGCTAGGGAAACACACCCTACCGGAAACCAGGGCGACAGTTAAAACTCGAATGCTAGATATCGAATTGCCAAAGGATGTACCTATCCCGACTTCCTGAAATGCAAGCCCAGTTACTTCAAGGGCAAGGAAAGGGTAATAGGACTCATGCAATGGTTCTAAAGGACTGAGACCGTATTCCACATTAGTGATTGCGCCAGGGAGAACAAGGTGAAATTTGCCACCTGTACCCTCTTGGAACATGCTCTCACCTGGTGGAACTCCCTAGTTGCTACCCTTGGGCATGATGCAGCCTATGGGATGACCTGGAATGCATTTAAGGAAAGACTTGCCACGAAATACTGTCCTCGAGGCGAAATCAAGAAGCTAGAGATTGACTTATGGAACCTCAAATGCTCAAATCATGACATCACGACTTACAACCAGAGATTTCAGAAGCTAACTTTGATGTGTACTCGGATATTCCCTGACGTGAAGGACAAGATAGAAACGTATGTCAATGGACTTCTAGATTCTGTGCACGACGGTGTACTCGCATCCCGACCCACTACAGTCGAGGGTGCCATATAATTTGGCACAGAGCTGATGAACAAACGGGGACGTCATCATGTGCTTAGGCAGTTTGAGTACAAGACAAAAGTTGAGGAGAACTACCGTGGTTACAATCAGGCCCAGCCACCAAAGAAGCAAAAATTAGGCCAGATCTGTAGTGCTGTTTCCTCAGCATCACCACCATATGCAGGCAACAAACCGAAGTGCACCAAGTGCAATTTCCATCATTTCTCTACTGTTGAATGTCGAAGACCCGGACAGGGCAACGCCTATGTTCCAGCCATCAGGAACAACTCCAGCACCAACTACAAGCGCCGCAATGGCAACAGTCAGAACTTTCGTGGGAATGGACAGTAGGGAAACCGCCAGCACACTGGCAACGGTAACACGACTCGTAGGGAAATTCGTTGCTATGGTTGTGGAGAGATCGGACACATCAGCCCTGATTGCTCAAAGCAAGCAGTTAGGAACGAGAGCAGAGGAGGAGCACCGTCTAGAGTCTATGTGATAGGAGACGCCAAGACCAACCCAGACTCCAATGTGGTTATCTGTACATTCCTTTTAAACAATAGTTATGCAAATATATTATTTGATACGGGAGCCGATAGGAGTTTCATATCCACGTAATTTAGTAGCTTACTAGACATCACACCTACACCGTTAGACAACTGTTACAGAATCGAATTAGCAGATTGTAACACCCCCAAATTTATACAATTCAATACAGCGAAAGACTCGTTGGTGTTACGGGATAGCACATTACTCACATCATAGACAACGCTTAAAATCGCGTCGTTTAATAATAAAAACATTTCCATTCATAAATATCAAAGTTACATAGGTCCCAAGTCATATTATTTGATACAAAGTTTTACAAAGCATTTGAATGGAAATTATTGTTTAAGTATGGGCCATGAATTCTTGTCGTCTTCCCAAGAATTACCTTCAAGTACCTGAGATAAAACATGTTAAAAGAAAAGGTCAGCGATAACGCCGAGTGAATTCATAGAGTTTAATGAAATCCATGAATATAACATCGGTATAAAATTATTACCGAAAATCATTTTGTACAAATCTTTGTAATAGGCCATAAAATAGCCAAAGTCATTTTATACAAATCCTTATCAAAATCATAATATAGGCATATGCCTTCAAAATCATTATACGAATCATTGTCGTAAAAACATCATACAATAAGTTTTATAACGTTGTATAGATTAAATAAAAACCGTTATATAAATATGGTTATATAAAACCAAAACACGAATATAATATCAATAGTAAGACCCCGTATTGCTAGTCAGGTAATATATTGTAATTCAATGCATAAAGCAGTATTTTCGTTACTTGTATTATTATAAGCCGCATGAAATTGTTACCTTACTACAACAAACAACGGGTAGCTAGCCCGAAACTTAATTTTCCCATCTAAATTAGCGTGTCGTCACAATAATCACGCTTGTGTAAATCTTCTCATACATAAATTCGCTTACCAATCAATGTGGCACGACGGGGATCAACCGTCAAGGCGCGAACTGGGGTGATCGTCCCCAATTAGTACTATTATATGCATAAGCGTCTACCAAATCCCGGTAGTTCACAATTCATGCTAATGGGACTTTTAGTGACATAACCTAACTTTAATAATCTATTACATTTCATCTATCGGGTCATTTAATCATTCATCGGGTCATACAATCATTCGGGTCCAAATCAATAAACAAACAATCGGGACAAATGGTGTCCTATTTTATAAAAACTAACATGTTATCTCCCTCGCGGGTTTATAAAACATTTCATAAAAACATTAAGAGTGCGAGGCTATGAACTCACGTTGATGTGGGAAGGCGATTATCGGCGATTTGGATGTACGGTACGTGCTTCAATCATGGAAACCTAGACAAATATTACTCGTCTTAGACTCTTGTCCAATGACTTCACAAAAATAACAATTATGTATACATATGATGATTATATATAAATATGATGATCAAGTGGGTTTACATATTCTCTTTTACTCATTTTAGTGTTTATGTTTTGGTAACTTCTTACTAGTTTACTAGTTTTACCTATTTACGTGTTTTAGGTCCAATAAACCTTTTATAAGTTCATTAACTTGTATTAATCTATTTCATACTCGTATTATCAGTATTTATATTTTACAAGTTGAGCCCAAATGGTTTAAGCACAATAAATAAGTTTATAAGTGTTTTAGCCCATTTTGTTGTATTATTAGTCCAATAACGTTAACTTAGCCCGTTAATGTCCGTATGTTTTATAGTTCGGGCTTTATCGGTTTTTAATTGTTATATATGTTTATATATCAGTATATGAGTTTATAAAATTTTATATTAGACGGGTCCAACCGTCTAAGTTTTATTTAACAGAAACGTTAATTTTACGGTAATAGCCGAAAAAGTCGTAAAAATCATGTTTATAGTTTTATAACTTATAAAACTTATCAAAATACCATTTTTATAAAATGTCCATTTATTTATCCTTATACATATTGATATAAATGAAATTTATAAGTTATTGGGTTTCAATTCACATTTTATACTATATTAGTTTGAGTGCTTATATAATACTATTAAACATTAATTCTTTAAAATCTGATTTTTAGTTTCATCTTCACCATTTTTATCATATCTTGAGTTCTATAAGGAGATAGAAGCTCATTTTTGGATGGCATAAACTTCATATTATGTGCTACAAATAAGTTAGCTATAGCTACTGCTCATTCCATGTTTAACTATCCTTAACAGTCCCTACAAAACAGACTATTCAGATTGGTACACTCATCTTTTTTTGATCATATCTCACTCATTTTGATGATTCCATTGCATGGCCAATTCTCACATGCGTATAACACCTAATACTTACATTATATTGATTCTACTTTACCATTTTACCAGTTTAACATTTGGTTACTTACTGTTTTTATACAGCCATCACATTTAAGCAAAATTTTAACCATTTTACCTATGGTTTTCCATCTTTTTAACCATGTTTATCAAATCTATCAACACCAAATCCCCACATAATATTTTTAATCACTATTAATCATCATATAAATATAAATAAATAAATTACAATATTACATAATCAAAATAACAAGAGGATAGGAAGAACAATCTTTATACCACCATTAGTGATGAAAAGATGAGATTTTTGATGAACAAGACTTGGTTCTTGTTATCAAATCTTCAACTTTAGCAAGGAAACTTCTTGGGTCCTTTGGATAGATGAACACCTCCATGAATTAATCCCTTTAACCTCATGAAAACTCCTTTTCATAGGTTAAGATCACCTCCAATCTTCATATCTTCAAAGGGTTTCCATCATATGTCTGAATAACACAAGTTTTAGTGGTTGAAAATTGATCAAATGGGGTGTTTAAGGTGAGGATGGGACGAAGTTTAGAGAGAGAGAGGAGTGTTGTGTGGTTTTTGCATGTAAGAAATGAGTTAGTTTTTTAGAGATGGTGGTTTTGATGCATAGTTGCTTACTTTGTAAGCTTAGGACCAGTGTAAGTAACTAAGTTACTTACAACTTGACACCTCTTTGGTGTTGGCTCACACTTGGCCATCCCATATAGTGGGGTGGGGCAACTGTAAACTTGTCTGATCCCACTAATTTACGGGTATTTTTCGATTCTAGTTTCCTCGATTTGCGTGCCCTCGGGTCGTTTTACGAAAAACGTTTTTATAAATTATGAATCAACGGCACAAAACGAATCTAATAAAAATTGTCTCATCAAAAACGGAGTTCAAAAACGTAAATACGTAATCCTAAGGTTTCCAGTTTAGTCGTAAAGGACGTTAAATTATAATCGTAAGTCCTAATCTCTTCTCGTAAATTTGTGAGTTTATGAACCAACACAAATTTAAAATTCCAAAATAATATTCACGGATAAATTTATTTTCTGAAATGTCGGCTGTCACCAAAAACGGTGTATGTAAACGTAAGCACGTAACGTAGAATCCTCCGGTTTAGACGTAGTCGATGCTACTTCAAGACATAAAATCCAAATTTCTTCCCAAAAATAAGTGAGTTCATATTATAACATTAAAATAATGTTTTCCAATAAATATTGAGAATAAAATATAAACCATAAATTGACGGATTGTCACAGCATTTACCCCTAAACAAGATCTTTGTCCTCAAAGATCATCTTACTACTCGCTTCTTATAGAGTTAAAGCCATGTGGGTATTTCCTCCACATTCGGTCTTTTCTCACAAGTGTAATTCATTACAATACGCGAGTTTCATCAAACATAACTACAGGAATAAGATCAGGCTTAATGTTGACTTACTTTTTCTATCCATGATGTTCACGAGTTTTTTATGAATGCAACTTTTCGCCGATCTAAACTTTATCAAGAAGTGATCAGATTCTCACTTGATAGAAATTTTATCAAGTTTGATATACGAAAACATAATTCATGCAGCTCTTGAAGTCCTAGGGTAGATCCAGCTTATATGCCTTTCAACCCAATATTTTACATCATCTCAATGGTCCCATACAACGGGGACTTATATCCCATGATCTTTCAGATCATCAATTCATTTTTCCGTAGTTAAAATTTTGGCATAACTTTGCTACCCATCTGGCACTTCAAGATCTACATTTCATATTCACATAACCTCCTGCCCACTACCGGCAGTCAATAATCAAATCCTAATTTCAACAATCATTTCAGGTCTCGCGGGTTGGGTATTTTGCAAGGTTAGGTTCACCATCATAGGAAACCTTAAACCTAAAAGACATGTCCAACTCACAATGGGTGTATGTCGGGTATCTTCATCCAAACTCCTTCTTACAGATGCTCTAATATTTAGATCCTTACAAGATCTTATCTCGATCCTAACACGATAATTATCAATGACAATCTCTACAAAGGAAAGCGATTATATGGTTTATTACCAAAGGTCAATCATTCAAGCATAAAACAGCGCTTCTAGTATTTTGTATCGTTACTTTACCTCGTCCCTTCGATTGGGGTGGTACACAGTACTCTCATCAAGATTCGTTCTCAATGACTTCTGAGCAAATCTCTAGAAATTCGATGCGAAGCGAGGATCTTGATAGAGATGATCGATACAGGCACACCATGTTACACAACTCCTTTAAATACAAAAGAGTTAATTTCTTCATTGAGAATCTATCATTAACAGGAATGATATTAGCAGATTTGGTCAGTCTGTCGACGATGACCCAAATCGAATCAATATTCAGATGATGACCTTTGTAATAGTTAGACGTTTACTAATGTATGAGGCGATGTCTGCCTTCATAATTTGCCATTAGTACAACTTCTTAAGATAATAATACATTAAATCAGAAATGACAGGAATAGAATACTTATACTTACAAGATTACAATATGACTAAATCTCAAAATCTCCATTATAGGCAACCACAAGTGGCCTTTTATACATCTAACGCCATCGGCTTCTCAATTCTAATGGTTCATATTTGCCGCGAACCCCTTTTTATTATCTATATTATCCTTTTTACAAACATTGTTTATTTTTATATCGTTCGACAATTTATTTTGCACCTTCATTATTAAGGAACATGTCCTAATTGGTTGTTTATCTTTTCTACATATTGCGTCAGTATCTACATTCACTTTCTCCTGATGAAATATATATAACATGACCGTATTAATTCAAAATTTCTTTCTTCATATCTTCTATGTTTTAGTTTCGTCTCAACTATTATTTTTATCTGTTTTACTCAATCCGACGTCTAAAGTGTCGATAGTTATTACAGGTAATTAAATAACAAATATTCAATTTTTATGAAACGTAAACGTAAAAATTTTAAATTTCTTAGTTCGACCAATTATATGAAAATGTTCGAAAATAAATTTGAATTTAATTAACACAATTTTTGTTGATTTATCAGAAATAATTAGTAAGATTCATAAATGTTCAAAAAACCTTCGTTTATTCTTTGGTAAAAATTTTCTTAGTTGAAAAGCAAAAATTGTCGTTTCAAAATTTAAGTCATGATTTAACGGTTTCCTCAATCCCTCTTAGGTTGTCTTGAGGTATACACGAACATTTTCCCCTAAACAGGAGTTTAGTTAAATGTTCTGGGTATAAGGGAAGAATCCTCTTAAAAATCCTTTGTTAAAACATTTGTCGAAACATATTTCCATTTCCTTTTTGGTAAATCCCAAAGCCTTAATGGTTCCAATTTTTGAATAGTCAATATATTCCATTTTCTATTAATCACACGGTCAAATAATATAAAGGATTAAGTCTTAAATCACATGTTAAACATTCAAGGTACAGGTTTTCATTGTTCGGCCAATTTAGGGCAGTCTATAAATAATTATTAACTCCTTCTTATTCTTATAAACAAACAAATGGTCCTTAATGATCACGAGCATGAATTTATCAAATTACAGCCTACACACGAGATTCACCAAATTTATGAATACTACATGTGCATTAGTCAATCCAAACGACATCACGTGAAACTCATAATGTTCATTACAAGTACCGGATGTAGTGATTGGAATAGATAATCTTCTTCGCGGACGCGAAGTTGATAATAACCATGCCGTGGATCAAATATTTAAAACATACGCTAGAACCTTGTAAATGATCGAACAAATCTTCCATTTCGAGTTATGGATATCGTTTTCGATTGTCAATTTACTTAGTTCAAAGTAATCTATAAGTATAAGGAATGATAACACCATAGCTCTTCATGATGACGAGATCGGTAGAATAAAATCTTTCTCCGACAACTCTCTCAGTTGTACGGTAATTCCTTTAATTCAGATGGTGCTGACGTACAATGCACATGCCACAGGTGCAGCACCGGGAATATAATCAATATCAAATTCAACTTGCCTTAGTGGCGAAAGTCTAGGTAATTCACCAATAAATACCTCCTAAAGTTTTAGATAACAGAAACATCTTTTAATAAATTCATATTAAGTTCTATCTAGATTACCATATCTATGATTAATTCACAACCATTCACGGTATAATTTCAAGTCATCCATCAAGAATTATTTAGATCACTTTTTGATAATCAACATCTTATCTTTTAGGGGAATTCTATTCGAGTTCCCATCAATTAAGACAATGTCGTCATGTCATAATCAATCAATCCATTCTACTGGCACCATCAACTTTCTAGTTTCGTTACCGTCTATAAGATGTAAACTTCTCAAAAGACTAATAATAACTCATAACCCTTCACAAATTCAAGGATATCCAGATACATAACTAACCTTAAAAGAGTAAGGTAAACGCATAATCTACGCGAGAGAATTTCAAATTAGATACAAACGAAAACATTTAATGAATATGAATATATCCCATGTTTTCATAATTTGAGTACGCATTCGAAAGCTCCTCGGATCAATACCCAGGTCATTCAAATGAAATATAATCAAAAGAAATGATAGGAACGTCGATACATCCAATCGGGTATCAACACTCGGTAATCAGATACTTTTCCTAAGAATCTCACTACGGGAGAATTGGACAAGAAAGAATTGTCAATTGTCAAATAAGACAATTTCCACAGATGAGTAAATTCGACTCAGAAGAATAGATGCTACAGGCACATATGTAGGTGTCCCTAACACTATGTCCCTATTTTTCACTTCTAGCAGATCTCATAAAATTTAATCTTTCACAATCTTCAAAGAAAATGTAGTGTTTATTATTCAGTTTTATGGTGACTACTAATCAGCTTTGCATGGTCCATTCCAAATTGTATGTAGGCGCGCAACTATATACAATTCCAAGATTAACGATGCAATACTCAGTTCGTCAAAGTTTTATCATCATGTTTACAATTTAAACATTTTCATGCTTATTTCTTAAATAAGAATAAAAAAATAAATTTACAAAGATTTTCTTTGTTATGAAAACAATTAATTTTTCTAAGGTGTTTTATAAACAATCTCATTTCGATAACGATTATTTATAAGTCTCACTTTAAATAATCCATATGGCGATGAAAATTATATTTTTCTCAAGGGATACGGTTTTAACTTTATAAAAACAATGAGTGATCTACAAAAGAGTGATGAAAGCTTGTTCACCAAGAACTAACTACAATATACTGGGAAATTAGCTTAGCCAAATAATCATGAGGTTCATGATCTCGACGACACTCAAAAAGAATAATTCACAACGCAACTCAAATCGAGATGAGTACTTGTTCAGTGGTTGCATCACTAATGCGAGCATTAGTATGAAGCAATAAAAGATAGATAACATCGATATATGTAGAATTTAGCAATCAAAGGTAGTCTTTTCATTAATCACAAACAAGCCGAATTGTACCGTAACACATTACGTGTCACTATGTCATACAATTTCCAAAACTCATTCTACCAACTGATATCTCAGTTAAGTTAGGGATTTTTAAAGATACGACAATGAATACTAATCTACAAGAGTCATTAGGTGTTCCACATGTCCCGGAAGATCCATCGGTCCCAATTCAGAAGAAGATTTCTTCAATTTATTTCTTGGACACTAGGCATCCTCATCATTAGACAATGGCCTAGGAACAACCCTTAACACAAACCTACAATCAATTAAAAAATTATAATTCAATCACATGACTTAATAATTTCCTCTTATCAATCTCATATTCCATACAAGTTAAATTTTACTTTATTCAAGTTTCAATCAATCTTATACCTAATGCGATATCCTACCTCATTTTCCAATACTTTCAATCTTTATTCTTAGGCCTTAAAAGGGCAATAAAAGCTCAATATGAATAACACTTAATTTCCAATCCTATAGCTCTTTACAAAAATAGTTATCAAATGAGTCACTAGTATGAGATGACTCACACATTCAATCAAACTTCTCAGAAAGGTACTAGTGGCATGAGGCTTTTGGGTAATGGTTCCAATGACAGCCTCAAGTGCAACATTCACCCTATCGATTTCAATTTAAGAATTGGATGACAACGAATCAGATGACATCTTTCTAGGTGGTAACGTTTTGTCAAACTCCCCTCTATAAGGAAAGATCGTCATGACATCGATATCAGTTTTAATCTCGCCAATTATTCTTTAATATCACAATCAACTAATATCAACATTTATACGAATATCAACCATTTGTTGGGATCATAAAATCCACAACTTGGTTTAGATCTAGGATAGCTAGAATTCCTACGAGAATAGATTCAATTATTTTACAAGGGGATTTAGGGTTCCTTGTGACAATCTACGTCGTATAAATACCTCGTATAAATATCAAAATAATCATCAAACAATCATGTAATAAAATTACATCATATATATATATAATCCAAGTTATATATATATATATATATATATATATATATATATATATATATATATATATATATATATATATATATATATATATATATATATATATATATATATATATATATATATATATATATATATATATATATATATATATTAAAATAACACTTCTCAGTCTGGCCTTGTCGGTAACTCGGGAATTCTTCGGCACCGTTATAGTCAAAAGATTTTTAGACATTTTGAGAAAAATGTTTATAGTTAAAAGATTTTGAAAAGTTTTATTCAAAACCTTGGTTTTAAAAATCTTTCGTTCTCTATAACGAGAGCTCTGGTACCAAACTGTAACACCCCCAAATTTATACAATTCAATACAGCGGAAGACTCGTTGGTGTTACGGGATAACACATTACTCACATCATAGACAACGCTTAAAAATCGCGTCGTTTAATAATAAAAGCATTTCCATTCATAAATATCAAAGTTACATAGGTCCCAAGTCATATTATTTCATACAAAGTTTTACAAAGCATTTGAATGGAAATTATTGTTTAAGTGCGGGCCATGAATTCTTGTCGTCTTCCCGAGAATTACCTTCAAGTACCTGAGATAAAACATGTTAAAAGAAAAGGTCAGCGATAATGTCGAGTGAATTCATAGAGTTTAATGAAATCCATGAATATAACATCGGTATAAAATTATTACCGAAAATCATTTTGTACAAATCTTTGTAATAGGCCATAAAATAGCCAAAGTCATTTAATACAAATCCTTATCAAAATCATAATATAGGCATATGCCTTCAAAATCATTATACGAATCATTGTCGTAAAAACATCATACAATACGTTTTATAACGTTGTATAGATTAAATAAAAACCGTTATATGATTATGGTTATATAAAACCAAAACACGAATATAATATCAATAGTAAGACCCCGTATTGCTAGTCAGGCAATATATTGTAATTCAATGCATAAAGCAGTATTTTCGTTACTTGTATTATTATAAGCCGCATGAAATTGTTACCTTACTACAATAAACAACGGGTAGCTAGCCCGAAACTCAATTTTCCCATCTAAATTAGCGTGTCGTCACAATAATCACTCTTATGTAAATCTTCTCATACATAAATTCGCTTACCAATCAATGTGGCACGATGGGGATCAACCGTCAAGGCGCGAACTGGGGTGATCGTCCCCAAATAGTACTATTATATGCATAAGCGTCTACCAAATCCCGGTAGTTCACAATTCATGCTAATGGAACTTTTAGTGACATAACCTAACTTTAATAATCCATTTCATTTCATCTATCGGGTCATTTAATCATTCATCGGGTCATACAATCATTCGGGTCCAAATCAATAAACAAACAATCGGGACAAATGGTGTCCTATTTTATAAAAACTAACATGTTATCTCCCTCGTGGGTTTATAAAACATTTCATAAAAACATTTATAAGAGTGCGAGGCTATGAACTCACGTTTATGTGGGAAGGCGATTATCGGCGATTTGGATGTACGGTACGTGCTTCAATCATGGAAACCTAGACAAATAATACTCGTCTTAAACTCTTGTCCAATGACTTCATAAAAATAACAATTATGTATACATATGATGATTATATATATATATATGATGATCAAGTGGGTTTACATATTCTCTTTTACTCATTTTTAGTGTTTATATTTTGGTAACTTCTTACTAGTTTACCAGTTTTACCTATTTACGTGTTTTAGGTCCAATAAGCCTATTATAAGTTCATTAACTTGTATTAATCTATTTCATACCTGTATTATCAGTATTTATATTTTACAAGTTGGGCCCAAATGGTTTAAGCACAATAAATAAGTTTATAAGTGTTTTAGCCCATTTTGTTGTATTATTAGTCCAATAACGTTAACTTAGCTTGTTAATGTCCGTATGTTTTATAGTTTGGGCTTTATCGGTTTTTACTTGTTATATATGTTTATATATCAGTATATGAGTTTATAAAAGTTTACATTAGACGGGTCCAACCGTCTAAGTTTTATTTAACAGAAACGTTAATTTTGCGGTAATAGCCGAAAAAGTCGTAAAAATCATGTTTATAGTTTTATAACTTATAAAACTTATCAAACTACCATTTTTATAAAATGTCCATTTATTTATCCTTATACATATTGATATAAATGAAATTTATAAGTTAATGGGTTTCAATTCACATTTTATATTATATTAGTTTGAGTGCTTATATAATACTATTAAACATTAATTCTTCAAAATCTGATTTTTAGTTTCATCTTCACCATTTTTATCATATCGTGAGTTTTATAAGGAGATAGAAGCTCATTTTTGGATGGCATAAACTTCATATTATGTGCTACAAATAAGTTAGTTATAGCTACTGCTCATTCCATGTTTAACTATCCTTAACAGTCTCTACAAAACAGACTATTCAGATTGGTACACTCATCTTGTTTTGATCATATCTCACTCATTTTGATGATTCCATTGCATGGCCAATTCTCACATGTGTATAACACCTAATACTTACTGTATATTGATTCTACTTTACCATTTTATCAGTTTAACATTTGGTTACTTACTGTTTTTATACAGCCATCACATTTAAGCAAGATTTTAACTATTTTACCTATGGTATTCCATCTTTTTAACCATGTTTGTCATATCTATCAACACCAAATCCCCACATAATATTTTTAATCATTATTCATCATCATATACATATACATAAATAAATAAATTACAATATTACATAATCAAAATAACAAGAGGATAGGAAGAACAATCTTTATACCACCATTAGTGATGAAAATATGAGATTTTTGATGAACAAGACTTGGTTCTTGTTATCAAATCTTCAACTTTAGCAAGGAAACTTCTTGGGTCCTTTGGATAGATGAACACCTCCATGAATTCAGCCCTTTAACCTCATGAAAACTCCTTTTCATAGGTTAAGATCACCTCCAATCTTCATATCTTCAAAGGGTTTCCATCATATGTGTGAATAACACAAGTTTTAGTGGTTGAAAATTGATCAAATGGGGTGTTTAAGGTGAGGATGGGACGAATTTTAGAGAGAGGGAGGAGTGTTGTGTGGTTTTTGCATGTAAGAAATGAGTTAGTTTTTTTGAGATGGTGGTTTTGATGCATAGTTGCTTACTTTGTAAGCTTAGGACCAGTGTAAGTAACTAAGTTACTTACAACTTGACACCTCTTTAGTGTTGGCTCACACTTGGCCATCCCATATAGTGGGGTGGGGCAAGTGTAAACTTGTCTCATCCCACTAATTTACGGGTATTCCTCGATTCTAGTTTCCTCGATTTGCGTGCCCTCGGGTCGTTTTACGAAAAATGTTTTTATAAATTATGAATCAACGGCACAAAACGAATCTAATAAAAATTGTCTCATCAAAAACGGAGTTCAAAAACGTAAATACGTAATCCTAAGGTTTCCGATTTAGTCGTAAAGGACGTTAAATTATAATCGTAAGTCCTAATCTCTTCTCGTAAATTTGTGAGTTTATGAACCAACACAAATTTAAAATTCCAAAATAATATTCACGGATAAATTTATTTTCTGAAATGTCGGACTGTCACCAAAAACGGTGTATGTAAACGTAAGCACGTAACGTAGAATCCTCCGGTTTAGATGTAGTCGATGCTACTTCAAGACGTAAAATCCAAATTTCTTCCTAAAAATAAGTGAGTTCATATTATAACATTACAATAATGTTTTCAAATAAATATTTAGAATAAAATATAAACCATAAATTGACGGATTGTCACACAGATGGTAAGATCATTGAAACTAACACTATTTTAAGAGGCTATACCTTAAACCTTCTAAATCATCCATTCAATATTCAGTTAATACCTGTAATTTTGGGTAGTTTCGACGTCATCATTGGTATGGACTAGTTAGGTAAATATCACGCGACCATTGTGTACGACCAAAAGCTAGTCCGTATACCATGGGGAAAACAAAATCTAATCGTTCGAGGAGAAGGAAACTCAGATAGAACTGACACCAGACTGAGTGTTATCTCATGCACTAAAGTCCAGAAGTATATACTAAAAGGATGCCCTATCTTTTTAGCACATATTTCAAAAAACGACAAAAAGGAGGAACCAGAGAAGAAACAAATCAAGGACGTGCCAATTGTCCGTGATTATCCTGAAGTTTTCCTAGACGAATTGCCTGGTTTGCCTCCGACTCGTCAAGTGGAATTCCAAATCGACTTGATACTAGGAGCTGCACCTGTAGCTAAAGTACCATACCGATTAACACCAACCGAGATGAAAGAACTCGCAGAACAACTTCAAGAACTGGCAGACAAAGGTTTTATCAGACCCAGTTCCTCACCTTGGGGAGCTCCAGTACTTTTTGTCAAAAAGAAAGACGGATCTTTCCGAATTTGTATCGATTACAGAGAACTGAATAAGCTAACTGTGAAAAATTGTTACCCACTACCACGAATCAATGACCTATTTGATCAGTTACAAGGATCAAGTGAATACTCCAAGATCGACCTACGATCGGGGTATCACCAGTTGAGGGTCAGAGAAGAAAACATACCGAAAACAGCTTTCAGAACTCGTTACGGTCCTTATGAATTTCAAGTCATGCCATTTGGCCTGACAAACGCTCCAGCCATATTCATGGACCTCATGAATCGAGTGTGCAGACCCTATCTAGATAAGTTTGTGATTGTGTTTATCGACGACATACTCATCTATTCCAAGAATGAGCAAGAGCACGGAGAACATCTTGCTCAATTGCTAAAATTACTTAAGGAAGAGAAGTTGTACGCAAAATTCTCGAAGTGCGATTTTTGGATTCCTAAAGTTCATTTCCTCGGTCATGTGATCGATGAAAAGGGAATTCAAGTAGATCTCACAAAAGTCGAATCCGTGAAGGATTGGGCATCACCCACTTCACCAAAGGAGATTCGACAATTTTTAGGCCTTGCCGATTACTACCGGATAGTCATAGAGGGAGTTTCTAAGATAGCTAAATCTATCACAAAGCTTACTCAGAAAGGCGTAAAATTCGATTTTGGAGAAAAAGAAGAGGCCGCATTCCAAACCATTAAGCATTAACTATGTAGTGCACCCATTTTAACTTTACCAGAAGGCAATGAAGACTTCGTTGTCTACTGTCACGCCTCACACAAAGGCTTAGGAGCTGTCTTGATGCAGAGACAGAAGGTGATTGCCTATGCTTCAAGACAATTGAAGAAACACAAGCAAAATTACTCTACCCATGATCTAGAGCTTAGATCTGTAGTTTTTGCTTTGAAAATTTGGAAATACTACCTGTATGGAACAAAGTGCACGGTGCATACTGATCACAAGAGTTTGCAACATATCCTAGACCAGAAGGAGCTAAACATGAGGCAACGTCGTTGGATAGAATTGCTCAGTGACTACGACTGCGACATCAAATACCACCCAGGTAAAGCCAACGTAGTTGCGGACGCACTAATTCGAAAAGGAGCTGATCCTCCCATGAGAGTTCGAGCCCTAGTCATGACCATTAGCTTGGACCTACCCAATCAAATACTAGAGGCTCAACTCCAAGCACAAAAGCCTGAAAACATCGGAAGAGAAGACATAGGAGGAATGCTTAGGACTGACCTAAGCAAGGAGAATTTGGAAGCTAGAGCAGACGGAACGTTATGTTTACACGAAAGAAGTTGGTTACCATGTTACGGAGACTTAAGAAACGTGATCATGCACGAATCTCATAAGTCCAAGTACTCTATACACCCCAGATCTGAAAAGATGTATCAGGACGTGAAGAAATTATATTGGTGGCCAAACATGAAAGCAGACATTGCCACATACGTGAAGAAGTGTCCAACTTGTGCCAGAGTAAAGACAAAACATCAGAGGCCATCCGGTTTCTTAGTCCAACCTGAAATACCAAAACGGAAATGGGACAACATCACCATGGACTTCATTACCAAACTCCCTACTTCATCTCACGGTTACGATACAATTTGGGTAATCGTTGACCTACTCACAAAATCCGCTCACTTCCTGCCCATAAGAGAGAATGACTCTCTGAACAAGTTAGCTAAGTTATAACTAAAGGAAATAGTGACTAGACACGACATAGCAGTCTCAATCATTTGTGATCGAGATGGTAGATTTACGTCAAACTTTTGGAAAGTCTTCCAACAAAGTTTAGGAACAAACTTAGACATGAGCACTGCATACCACCCGTAGACTGACGACCAGAGTGAACGAACAATCCAAAACCTAGAAGACATGCTAAGAGCATGTGTGATCGACTTTGGAAAAGGATGGGTCGAACATATACCATTAGTTGAATTCTCCTACAACAACAGCTACCATGCCAGTATTAAAGCAGCACCATTTGAGTCCCTTTATGACCGTAAGTGTAGATCACCCGTATGTTGGGCAGAGGTGGAAGAGTTCCAACTGACTGGACCCGAACTAACCCAAGAGACGACCGAGAAGATCATTCTCATCAGGCAGCGCATTCAGGCTGCCCAGGATAGAGAGAAGAGCTATGCAGACAGGAAACCGAAGCCTATGGAGTTTAAAGTAGGTGACCGTGTTATGCTGAAGGTATCACCCTGGAAGGGCGTCGTCCGATTTGGGAACCGTGGGAAACTAAATCCAGTTATGTGGGACCCTTTAAGGTGATTTCCAGAATAGGTGAAGTCGCCTATCGTTTAGAGTTGCCCCAGCAGTTGAGCCGGGTACACTCTACATTCTATGTCTCAAATTGAAGAAGTGCTACGCGGATGAGCCGCTAGCCATGCCATTGGAGGGAGTCCACTTCGATGACAAACTCCAATTCATAGAAGAATCGGTGGAAGTCATGGAGAGAGTAGTCAAGAAGCTAAAGCGAAGCCAAATCCTATTAGTTAAGATACGATGGAACTCTAGGAAAGGTCTTGAGTTCACATGGGAACGCGAAGACTCATTTAGAGCTAAGTACCCACACCTGTTCACCTGAGCAGTAACGTCATCTTAAGCTTTGAGGACAAAGCTAAAATAACGAGTTAATGCTGTAAAACCTGTAAATTCAGGTTTTGACTATGTCATCATTTTATACGTCACCTTATGATATCTGAATATATATTACCACCTTTGCATGAAATCCTTTGAGAAATCATATGCCTCATACACAACATACATTATTCTAATCATCAAAACATGGGGACATTTAATCTCATAGCATACATTATGATTTTCATCACTTAATCACAAGCACAGTCACATTTGGATGACTACATTACATGGGCATGCAGGACCATAAACAATCACTCCTTTTGGGACATTTTAGTCACCTGAACTTATAATCATAAGCATTCATCACAATGGTTCATAAATCCAAACTCATGATCACAATTAATAATATTTACTTAAGTATAAATTCTTAAGCTTTAAATATATTGATATATATATATATATATATATATATATATCTTACATTATAAATGACTTTACGTTACGACATCAACTGTTTTATATTTAAACATTACCTCTAACCATATTGACTTATTTAAACTAAGTTGACATACTTATAATATAGTAAAGTATTTCCTCATCTAAAAATGACCATACTTTCACCAACAGTCCCAAACTTAACCAAAATCAACCTAGACTTAAACATACTCACACAATACTACACCTATACTCCTAGTAACTATATTTAGACACAAAAATTAAACATAAAAATATCCTAGACTCCCTTATAGCCGAATACATATACATACATAACATTTAAATACCAAAAACCCTTACCATTTACACTTTTGACTTTTAAACTTGTACAACCTATTTTATTTAAGTCTTACACTATATGAAACACTTTTCCTTCCTTTGACTAGCCATATACCACCGGTTTTATAACAAAACCATGGCACCATGTACAAACATTGCATTTAAAACATGTACTAGGTTTACTATACTCACATCACATAATCAAGCCACCTAGCACCCTTTCCTCGGACTTGAGACATGTGATAACACACATCCACTAAACCTTTGCACTTGTACAACTTTCCAATTAATAATAACAATATACAAGCTCTTTTTGTTCCCTTGGAAGCCTCACATGCGACGGCAAAGGGGAAGGATATGACTTGTGTACATTGCTTGTCATTAAAACATGTAGTCCCAAAGTACACACCCAAAATCCTCAAAATCTAACTATCTCTCTCTCTTGGCGTGTATACAACCCGAACCACAACCCTCAATCTCACACTTGGGATATTTAGCAAACACTTAAGCTTTATACATCACTCACACTCCCACATTCGGTTATTCACTTAACAAAACGCCTAGACAACTCCTAGCATTTACTCTTGGTCTTCCCAAGCATTTAGTGCAAGTTCACAAGATATTTCTAGCATTTAAGTCGAGCTCAAGATCATCCTAAGTCACCACAAGGGTAACCTGACGTCTAGAACACCAAAACCCTAGTCATCATCTCGTTTTTCTTGGAGCAAGTAAGTATAAACCCTCCCTAAGCTTTTTCTTACTCATTTTACTTCTCATCCATGTTTATGCTATAAACATGGAGTTAGTGATGCATGCATACGTTGGAAGCTTATAAACAAAACCTAAACAACATATAAGCCCACGGCTTATATGATGTCTATGGGTACTCTTGCCTTTAAAACCCTAAAACATGTATAGTTATGCTTGAAAAACTTATTTAAGCCCTAGAGTAAATCACTATGCCTTAAAAAGTTATAAAAAGTAATATAAGCCGAAATACATAAGCTTATATAAGCCCATAAGTTAAGAAAGCCTTGTCATATTTAGGTTGGATAATTAAGTCCATAAAACAAATATAAGCCGAGACCTATAAGTTTGTATAAGCCATGATATAGGACTTCTAAAACCTAATATAAGCCGAAACTATAACTTATATAAGCTAAGACATTTAATCCCTAAAAAGGATATATAAGCCGAAACTTAGATATACTTAAGCTAACTTATTTAAGCCTTTAAAATATTAAATAAGCTAAGATTATATAAGCCCTCACACAACCTAAAATAAGCCGAATCCCAAATAAGCCATAACTTAGTTTCGGGCTTAGAAATAATATAGGTATAAGCCCACTTGGTAAATATTAGTTAAATCTAAACAAACCCTATAGGCCTAAGTAACCTAAGCTGAGACCCAATTGGGCCGGTCAAGCCCAAAACCTATTTAAGGAGACTTTTCGTGCCTATTATGTCAAATGGTGAAACTATTGGTTAATTTGGTAAATGTATAAAACATGTATTAATAATTTCGTGACTTTATAAAGTGCAAGGGTCAAAGGTGTCATTTTCCAAAGTATAGGGGGCGTATGTTTTAAACCGTGAGTATATGAAAACCACAAGGGCCATTGTTGCCAAAACTTAAACTTAATTTGAGCCCTAGTTGGCTTAATAAACAATCTGAGACCTCAAGGGGTCACTTTTGCCATTTATGAAAACTATTACAAGCCCTATCCTCGTTTTGTTAATATTTGAGACCTTAAGGGTCATTCCTGCCACTTTTAGAAACTTAATATAAGCCCTAGCTTAATACTTAAATAAGCCAAGACATGAAGGACTAGAAGTGTCATTTTAGGAAACTAATACAAGCCCTAACTATTCCTTTTTAACAATCCGAAAGTTTAAGGACCATTTGTGTCACTTTGGCAAACTAAAACAAACCCTAACCCTAACCTAATTAATTTCCGAGACTTAGGGGGATGTTTGGTCATTTCCCCAAAGTTTTGTAAGCCCTAGGGGCGTTTTTATAAATAAACTAAACGTACAAGGACTAACGACGCAATATACTTAACGAACGAAACCTTAAAGGGTATTTTTGTAAACTGTTATACTAACAAGGACTCATGTGTAATTTAAGTTAATTAAAAATATTAATAAATAATTTTATTAATAAATTAACTTAGCCGTTTAGATAATTATTAAACTATTCGCGAAACCTTATAAACTGACAAATCCCGTTAACTATATTTTGAAGACTTAAGAAAAGTAAATTGTACTTATTTTCTTACAATAATTATATAACGTAAAACATAGTTGTTTCATTTATTGCCCGCTTTAGTAAGCAATATATATATATATATATATATATATATATATATATATATATATATATATATATATATATATATATATATATATATATATATATATATATATATATATATATATATATATATATATATATATATATATATATATATATATATATATATATGTATATATATATATATATATATATATATAGAAAGTAAAAATATATATATTTACAATTTTATATAAGTGTAACATTTAAACGGTCGTAACAGTTCATTAATTTGTGATCATGCATTCTTTCAAGCATACATCCATCATGCATTGTTAATTATGCGTTTACTAAGGGACTTAAAATTACTTAGGTAATTACTCCGGTTCGTGATCATATTGTGCCAGTTTGTTCAGTGACATCATCATCACATCATTACCACTAAGGTGAGTTCATGGCCCCATCTTTACTGTTTTATAACTGGGGGAGAAAACATACAAAAACTATATATATTTTAAATATGCAAAACATGCAATGATGATAACAACAACTTATTGCCTATTGTTTGCCCCATACCCGTGGACTGTAATAGTTAATAGTGTAGCGTGAAATGTGTGAATAGATCTATTTGGGTATTGACAATACCCGGCCTGCGTGACTTGCTATCACGAAACGCTTAGGCCAAGCAACAGGTTTACATCATTGTTGAAATGAGGGAACAACATCAGGACAAATCCAAATGGGCGTACTGAACAACTTTTTGTCTAGCTTCTATTACAGGGCAATAGGAACTACTATAGTACGTAGCTTAGTGCTCTACTATCTTCGTGATGTTTTGGCATATTATTAACTTATTATTTAAATAAACATGTGAATTCACCAACTTCGTGTTGACCCCCACATTTTACTCTATATGTTTTCTGAGGAAAATAAAGCAGGTTCATGCATTGGATTCCAGCATTTTAGGAGTATCATGTCTACCATTGGGCTGGGATATTTACTTCAGTTTTATAATAAATATGGTTTACAAACAAGATACTAAGTGTGTACAATTAATTCATGTAATTTGTATTAAATGACTTTTATGATCATTGCTCTATATACTATGTGCTATCGATCCACCCAAGTAACACCCTAATTACTATTCCGTTGCATTTGACCAACTTGGGGGTGTTACAGACACGTTGTAATTTAGACGCTGACAGCGTGTTGTCCAATATATTGTTTTTAAGCGCTGACACGTATCGTCTGATATTGGACAATACATATAGAAGATATATTGGATGACAAAGGATCCCGGACAGAACTGACTGTTTAAAATTTTATGGCTCGTTTTTTAAGATTGTGTTTGGTGCAATGACGTTTTATTTGATTATGTGACAAGGCTAACCGTGCGGTTACGTACCGACTTGGATTAGAAGCAGAACACCGACAGAGGCAGCAGTTGCATAAAAGAAGAGGATGATGTTGTAGTTAGATGATTTTCATTGCAAATTGGAGGTTTCGATGAAGAGGTTTGATTATTGCTTTTTTGGTGTTGGAGTTGTTTTTTGCATGTTTGTATTTTATCATATCTCAAAAGATTCTCCTCTCTTTTGAGATAACTTGCTTGTTCTTTTAATGGTTGGTGACGAAGACTTGTCTGAATCTAGCAATTAGGTGACATTGCTATCACTTGAAGGAGTTACATTATCGTGCTCAGTGTCTCACAAAGGATGAGGATTTTGACAAGAGATCAAGGTCTGCTTATACTTAAACATTTTCATATAAGTTCGACGTCACATGGATTTGTCACCTTCGGAGATTCCGCTTCTTCAACAAATAGGTTATATTCGTTTTTCTTCATTCGTAATCAACAATTAGAGTCTACATGGTTCGTGATTCATTTCTATGCACCCCTCAAAGGGAAGCGTTTATTAGTTGTTTATCTTTAGAAGACCCCTATTGGATGAGAGAAAAAGGGGAGGAAAATTCAAAGATTAAGGTATACAACTTAATTTTATGTGGTGATATGTTTTACAAGAAATATTACTTTAAGGGGAAGCTTGTTTCATTCGTGAAAGATCGAGATTTGAAGATTGGTTTTGTCATCATCAAATAGGGGAAGATTGTTGGGAATTAATTTGATGAAACAAATCAAGAATAATGAAACAAGAAGGACTTATATGCAATTATCAATATTTACAAGAATATGGATCCCTTTCATACAACAAGGAGGACTTATTAGCAAAAGATGGAGGGACTTCTAGTGTAATTAGATTTCTTGTAAAGAGGGTTATGTGTAGTATATAAACACACACCTTGCATAGGTTTATTCATTCAATTATTCACAATATAAACCTAAAGTGTCTTCGTGTTCTAGGCGTAGGATTCAATGTATACACTCCTAGAGGTTACTTGTAATCGTTTAATGCAAGTAATCGTTTGGAATAAAGTAAACGTTGGAGAGAATCTGTTTGTTGTTTAAACACCTTGTTTATGTATTGTGTTCTATTCCGCTATGTTAATCATATGAACATGATGCATTCCTAGTAAGCTTAATCAATCCGTGAATAATAGATTCCACACACATATGGTAGAGGTGTTACCTCATGATTCCAGAAACTCTATAGTTCACTATGAGGAAGATGCAAGTGGGTTTTGGATGATTGGCATATATGGGAAAGAGGTACATACTTTCACTACTCTTATGTCTTTGTTTACAAGCCTGGATAGGGAAGACTTGGCAGACCTTTGGAGGTTGATGCAGGCCAAGTATGAGACTGAAGCACCTACTTCAGTCAATGGAATAAAGATTTGGTCAACATTCAAGAGAATATGTGAGCCAAATGATGAAGATCCAGTATGGAAGGATCTTGATGATGTCAGACTTCAATAGCGTCTACATTCAGTAGCTGGTGTGTATCATTTGAGTACTACAAAGTTTTCTGAGTATCTTCTTGTGGATGCTGAATATCCCATGTCCAAGGAAGTTTTGAAGGAAACGGTGTCAACACAGCTGGAGATGGATTACACAAGTGACGTTGGCAAAGATTTGATTAGGTTTATTTATTTCCAACTTAATAAGTAATTTGTATTTGTAAGAATCCTCCTTGTACTTAGTTTTTATTTAGAAAATTGATTGCTAGAGTAGATATCAAGTATAGGGGAGGATTGTTGGGAATAAAATGAAGCCAAGACACTTAGATGCTGACAAGAAGAAATTGGACGTTGATAGGAAGAAATCAAGCGTTGTCAGGACAAGTGTTGACAAGAAGAAGTCAAACGTTGATAAGAAGAAGTCAAGCACTGATAGGATACTTAGTCTACACATTTAATGCTTCTAGTATAGATATGTTCGACAATGTATTTCTTATGTTTATCTTTACCTAAAATAGCTGATACGTAGACTCTTGTACAAGGTTCCTTAATCTATAAAAGGAGGCCTTTAGGTTTTAGTTCAATATATGTTTTACACTTTCATTGTACGCAAGTTAGATTAATCAATCAAAGTGAAAGTTTGGTTTATTCTGTTTGTGTGTTCTTGTTTAAGTTTTAATTCCGCATAATACTTAGATTGTGTCATATACAAAAAAGTTTCTCTAAGTGTTTAACTTGATTCATTCTCGTTTACACAAAGCTAAATCGATCTAAGTTTGGGATCAACAAGTAAAACAACTTAACCAAGCATTTACTTCCATGTCCTAAGTAAATCCCCAAAAAATGGTATCCACTCACCCCTTGTTTCTAACTTAAACATACAAGATACCACTTTAGGAGAAATGTAACCATAGTCCATAGTTAAACGAATTGACCAAGCATGGTTAAACAAACTGGTTAGTCTCACCCATGCCAAATGGTGTATCTTGCAGTGGGTCTGGGAAAGTTTCATGGCCTCAAAAGCATGGAGGATGCACGACAGAGAGTTAAAGATGCAGTGAAAATACTCACTTCTTCTGGCTTGCTATTAAATGGGCGGAATGAAGGGTATATCAAATTGCACGATGTTGTTCGTGATGTGGTGTTGTTAATTGCATCAGAAGGTAAGAACAATTTTTTGGTGAAGGCTGGGAAAGGGCTAACAGAATGGCTACCAAGAATGAACGAGTTAGAAAGCTACCCAAGGATTCACTCATATGCAATAAGATCAGTAAGCTTCCTAACTACGAGCTTCACTTACCACACCTTGACACTTTCCTTATATATAGTGATAATAAGTTACCAGTGTTTTCGGATGAATTCATTAAAGGCATGAAGGAAGTTAGAGTTTTTGATATGGGTTGGTGTAAAGACCAACCCCTACCACAATCGTTTAAGTTTCTCACAAGACTTCGCATGCTGAGTCTTCAGGGAAATAAATCTATTCATGACATTTCTATACTTATGGAGATAAAAGAGCTTGAGATACTAACTGAACCTTAAAATGCAGCCTGCACTAACTGAACCTTAAAATGAAGCCAGATGTATGCCAGCTACAATAGCATATACAGAGGCCATTCGCCTATATTTTACGTCAGCGATTAAATGGCAAGATAAATATATAAGATATTTTTAAAGGAAACAATTTAAACATATAGAAAGCCACCGAAAGTGATGTGAAGTCGACCCACCCATTACACCATATACCGAAATTACCCATTTTGACCTTGCCTATTATGATGCATCAGAAGACTTTCTCAGCCAAAAAACCTATCAATACTCTATAATACTCACAATCCTAAGAATGATAAGGGGCGTTTGAGTATGTATCTTTTCTAACAATCTAGCTGTAATAAAACGTAACACTGATGGTTTAAGGTAATATTATTAGTTTTCTCTTGTTAACAAAAACTATTGTGGGACGGAGGTACCACACCTTAGAATAAAAAGGACTCGCGCCTTAGTCAAAAGCACATAGGGTATGACAGTGGCGACCAGGTGTTACAAGTGACCCGGTTCACGGACATTTTCTAAACATTGGACTAACTAAACAAGACTTATAGCACAAAAGGTCAGCACTTCATTTAGAAGAAATTATGATTCCTAATAAAATTAATTATATTACACTACCGTGGTCGTATTATCGCTCTTAGAAAAGTAGGTTTCTACACTTGTATTTACCAAACCCCATCTTCTGAGTTTGGGGACTTGGAATCAGTTAAAAGTGACAAGATTACTAAAGATTCATTCTCGTCGATTTCTGGTAGAATCCTAGAGCTGTAAATCTTTAACGATGACCATGGACCTGACAGCCTATTGATTGGGAAAACGAAATTGTCGCCAGAAGATGAAGAAACCGATTATTCTAGGACAGAATCCCTTAGTTCTGACACGATGGATGTGTAATAGTTCAAGTCTTCGTCTTTCATATACTGATAGCAAGGTACTATTAAGAGTTTAGAACTTGGAGTTTGAAATTTCTGCAGCAAACTGAAATGTGTTTTTAGTTTCAGAGTCTGCATTATACATAGTTTGTGTCAGAGGCGGAGCATGAAAATGCAGGTCGAAGTTGGTTATATAGGGACCCTAATGGACATATACAAGGCCCCGTTTCAAGATACTGTTTGATAGGCTTGAATGACCAAGGCCTCCTTTTGCCAGATACCATGGTTTGGAAAACGGTTAGACACCCAATGATGCTTTCTTTTTAAGAGACATGCCTTCAGGAAATATACAAATGACTGACCACGTAGATCTAGTGAATCATTCAAGCGACATTAAAGAGAATACACATGATCTATTACATGACCAGGAGCGTGACAACGCTTTCGAAATTGGTTCTACAGGGACCTCTACGGTGACGAAGTAGGCCCTGTTTCAAGAAACAGTTTGGATAGATGGAACTACGGAGGCTTCCTTGGCCCAGTTACAACGGTGCGGAGAGTTGGTCTGACACCCAGAAAGAAATAACATTGAATAGTAGGCTTATTCTTTGAAGATATCCCTTTATGCACCAACGAAAATGAATTTCATTTAACTCAAAATGAGTCATAGAACCAAACACCCCTGAATCTAAGAGAAGACACATGAAATCTCAAACTGCAGCAGACTATTTTCATCACAATTTCCGATCTACATGTAGCTACAGTTCCTATTACTAGAACACACTAAACACACGAAAACTAAGACAATAACTACAACTGACTAATATTATCAAGTCAAGCCACATATTCAGACAGTATCTCATATCAAGCCACATAAAAATCTAAACGGTCTACGATAGAAATTCTCAACTCAAATTACATAAACTAATCCAACTTGCCACATAAACATCCGGGCATTAACACATTCTTCTCCTAGCATTAACTAATCCTTCAAAGTAATGAAATTACACAATGAACTATTCAAAGTTTCAAGCCAAGTCTTCCTCCTAGCATCGGGCATTAGCACAAACATTCTCCTCTAACCAACGTCAAGAAAGCGTGTGAGTGCACCATTGTAAGAGGTTGCACTCACGTCTGGTATAGCATCTAGAATTTTCATGCAATCATCAATAGTGGAATCCTCTCCACCTTTACCAGATTGTGCCTTAATTATCTCTCCTTTTGCTACATAGTTGTCTTTCCTAGCCACCATTGAATCTGCCCATACTTTGAAAAGATTGTTTAAGCGATCTTTGCCTGCATTTTTTTTCTCTCTTCTCATTCCTGGAAGTGGCTCAAGTTCTACATCAACCTTTTGCTTTTTTGTATAATTGGAAGTGCTTGTACCTTCACCTAAATAATCATCCTCAATTATGCGTTCTTCTTCTGAAGTTTGAGCACCCGTTGTTGAAGCGTTGTGAAAACTACCCTTAGCAGTAGACTTACTAAACACCGAATCCAGTAATAAATAAAGTTTACGTTTACAGCCTCTGTTCCTGAATGTGGTAAAGATTTCGTCTCGCTGCATTCTATTAAAATATAGGTCGTCGTTAAAATCATAGGTTCATGACAAGAAATTTCCATAGACTCTAAAAGGAAGTCGTACCTGCTCAAACGCACCCCAAACGCTGCCATCAGCTTCTACTTTACCCGTCCAAAATTCCATGTAACGCCGGTGTGAGCAATCAATTCACTAAACTTTGTATGCAAAATCCTCAATCGATTGTACTTGGCCACTTAATTTGACCTTACCTTAATCTAAATTTCAAAAACACTTTTTCATCCATTTGTATCCAGTCGCTTGATTTAAATATTGGTTGCCCGTTAGGGTCCCTCGTAACCCTTTCTCCCAAAAGCTCAAGAAAATAAATCTCACGCTCTTCATTCCACTCCATAGTTTCCCTATGATGATTATCTTCACTTTTACACATCTATAAAAAATCCAACTTTTAATGTTACCTCACCCGATTTACATAAAATGAAACCTAAATTTAGTAGCTTAATACGACACTCAGAGCGATTATCTTTTAGCTTAATACGACACCTAAAGTTAGTAGATTATTTGAGATATTTCCTTAAATAGTTGAAATAAGGAATTAAATAGCTCGAATAAGCATTTAATAGCTCAAATAAGCACTCAAATAGCTCAAATAAGGACTTAAAAGCTGAAAACAACATTAATAAGGTAAACCCATTAAATGATGCTTTAAACCCACATAAGCTAAACCTAATATAGCTTAAATAAGCACTTCTCTAATAAGCATTAAAAACAATACTCCTAACAAGCAAATAAAACCTAAAAACAATACTAGTATATCAGATTTATCAAACCAATAAGCATTATTATTCAAAATCGTACCAGTCACAATAATCAAAATCGGATAGAGATTTATAAATTACATTCGATGACGGAGATATGAAGATGGTGATAACCTGCGATAGAGATACGAGGATAATGATGACTGGCGACGGTTGGACCGACGCCGGCTACGGTGGTTATGGCTGATGTGGGTAGTGGTATTAAGATTAGGTTAGTGATAGAAAGAAAACAAAGGGGCAAATAGTTTTCGATGTCTAAAAGGGAAAAGTAGAAAAAAAACAGTTTTTTAGTTTTCTGTGTAAAAGGGTAAAATAGCAATTTTGTATTTTCTAGAAAAGTTTTTTGGAAAACGATGATTTGAACGCGTTTTCTGTTTTCTTTGTTTTCTAGAAAACATTTTGTAGAAAACAGGGTGTTTTCCATCCAACTAAACGCACCCTTAGCATCTCCAAAATTCATTTTATGGACATTTGTGGAAACGTAAACTTACTACACTACCACTACTTGCTACTACTTGCGTTTTAGACATAATGTATGATTTTCATCGCAAAATGGGACGTTTAGGTTCATACAACAAGAACACGTAAATGCTTCGTTAGAAATAATTTCGTCGTCCTGGATTTTCACCCAATTCCATGCCAAGCGTGTAACGAGATCATTGTCATTATAAGTTAGTAATGCTAACACTACTCATATGCCCTAATCACGTACATAGACCCCCTTAATCCTAAGTGGTATCTCTTATATTTTATTTTTGTCTTGAATGTTCACGAGGATACATTTTTTACTTATGTGATATAGATTAAGGTCCAAAAATAGAGTCATAACGGTGTAACCAAAACCATCGAATTAATAACCTCTCCTAATAGACAACGATGTCAAAAAATTAAGTCAACAAGAAGTATCGATAAACACGGTTTTATAACGGTTTTGAACATGAGACTTATTACCAAGACTTTTATACGCCCCCTAACGGATGGGCCTTATTATCATAGGTTTACCTCCATCTTTTATTCAACTCCGCCATGGAGCTTTTATTATGACTTCGGTCTTGCCTTTCCTTTTATTTAACCTCGCCATGAGGTGTTTATTATGGCGAAAGACGTATATCCTCACGCTAAAGCGAATTTTGGATCTTTAAAGCTTCAAAGTTTAAGTCTTTCACTTTCAATTTTCGCATAGATTTTTAGGCCTTGTGAGCTTCGAATTTTAGCTTGATTTAGGTGAGTGAGCACTTAAAATTATTATTGGGTGAAGCTTTCAATTATTCGGGGTGCCAATACTTCAAAACCGTGACGCTGGCGATACCTTAATGTTTTCCCAATTTAATTACATGGAAGCTACTAGAAAAGACTAGAAACCAACAATCAAGACTAAACCGCTAAGTCAATACTTATTAGCAAAATATATATACAAGCGAAGGGAGAATAAGCAAACAAGTAGAACACATGAGTTTTTGAAAGAATACGAGTACTCTACGTTTAGCATAGTAACTTATAATTAACTCTATCATTTCTCGTCCTCATTTAAGAGACTTATCCTAATATAAGTTAAGGAATGGAAGCTAAGTGCTCAACACGCACAGTCGAGTCAAAAATTCTTATTCTCGCCATCGAAAAATCTACATTCGTGTCTTAAAAACACTTATGAAAACATGATAAAAAAAATAAAATTTGGTCATTTTTAGCCTTATTTGCAACAAAACGATAACAATAAGATAAACTTTGGAAAGCGTGAAGGTTTAGCAAGGCAAGTATCTATTCACCCCCACCCCATATTAAAGTTAAACATTGTCCTCAATGTTTCGAGTCTAAGGGTAAAATACCCCCATACTAGAGACGAAGTCGAATGCTTAATTTAACATGGAAAGGGTGGAACCATTAAATCTAAGCCGTTTATGAAGTGTGCTAAAAGACCTAAGGTTAGAACATCAAAGGATATATCATTTGGACATTGAGAGATTTTTCAAAGCAAACGATCGAGTGCTCACGTAAAACGAACACGAGAGGCTCCAATCGTGAAGATGATCATCTAAAAACCACAATTCACAAACAACCACGAATCAAAGGTTGGAAGGGCACAAATCCCCTCACATTAGCTACATTATAAAGTGATAATATGTACATGGATAAGCATGGGATCTCCCCCACGTGGCACCTTGTTTTTATTACCGAGTCATGAGCTCGACTCGATCCCCTCAATACTAATTATCATTGGGGAAGGTGACTTGGTCGAGGTCTTCCAAAGAAGGGACTTCCCCACCAAAGTAGTGCTTCAACCTAGGGCCATTCACCTTAAAGTTAGGACCATCATTTTGAGCTAGCTCGATGTTCCCATAAGGAAACACTTGGGTAATGGCGAATGGTCCGGACCAACGGGATTTCACATACCGAAAAATATTTTCAATCTCGAGTTAAAAAGAAACACTTGATCTCCAATGTTAAAAACCCGGTTTTTAATTTTAGAATCATGAAACTTTTTAGTTTTCTCTTTATAAATCAATGTATTTTCATAAGCAATGTCTCTTAATTCATCTAATTCATTTAATTGCATTTTCCGGTGTATTCCGGTGGTCTCAATGTCATAATTACAATGCTTTAGGTCCCAATAAGCTTTGTGTTCGAGTTTAATTGGAAAGTGACAATTCTGCCCATACACGAGCTTATAAGGAGTGCACCCAATGGGCGTCTTATAGGCGGTACGAAAGGCCCATAAAGCATCGTCTAACTTATCCGACCAAGATTGTCGGTTTTCTCCTATAGACCTCTCCAAAATTCTTTTCAAAGCTCGGTTTGAAACCTCGACTTGCCCACTCGTTTGTGGGTGGTAAGCCGTAGAAAGACGATGTGTAACCCCATATTTCTTTAAAAACTTTTCAAATTGATCATTGCAAAAATAGGTTCCACGATCGGTTATGATAACACGAGGGGTTCCAAACCGAGAGAATAATTGCTTCAAAAACTTGACTACCACACGAGAAACGTTCGTGGGCAAAGCCTTAGCTTCAACCCACTTGGATAGGTAGACAACGGCGACAAGGATGTGCTTATTTCCACGAGATGATGGGAAATGGCCCCATAAAGTCAATGCCCCACACGTCAAAGATCTCACACACTTGGATGATATTTTGTGGCATTTCATTGTTTTGTGAGGTTTTTCCTTGACGTTGGCACGAGTCACACGACTTCACAAGTGCGTGCACATCTCGGTAAATAGTAGGACAAAAGAAACCAGTATCAAAGACCTTCTTCGCCGTGAGATTAGCAACATGGTGACCACCCGTGGGTCCCTCGTGACAAGCTCTATGGATATTAGTAGCTTCGGCTCCAAAAACACAACGTCGAATAATTTGATCCGCACAAGTCCGAAATAGATAAGGGTCGTCCCAAAAGTAGAACTTGACGTCAAGAAATAATATTCGTTTTTGTTGTTTCGTCATACCCTTAATGATGAAGTTCCCCGCATGGTAATTTGCTATGTCCGCAAACATGGGGTGGTAGAATCTTCCTTGGAATTCACTACAACAAGTGTCTCGAGAGGAAATGTTTCGGTGATTTCTTGATTCTCGTAAACACTTTGGTGAGGATCTTCCAATCAAGAATGGTGACATCAAATTCTTGTAGGAGGAGAATCCAATGAAGCAATATCGGCTTAGCATCTTGTTTAGATAAGAGGAACTTGATGGCCGAATGATCCGTATAAACTATGCTTTTAGTCAAGACGAGATAAGGTCGGAATTTCTCAAATGCATACACCACGGCAAGAAATTCCTTTTCTGTTCTGGTGTACTTAAATTGAGCCTCAGTCATCGTCTTACTAGCATAGTGAATAGGCAAGAAGTGTTTTGCGACGTTGCCCCAAAACGGCCCCAATAGCGTAATCACTAGCATCACACATGAGCTCAAAGGGGAGGTTCCAATTTGGAGCAACAAGAATGGGAGCTTCGTTAAGTTTCCTTTTAAGAATTTCAAAGGCTCGTACACAATCTTCGTTAAAGACGAACGAAGCATCTTTTTCAAGGAGGTGTGTGATGGGTCAAGATATATTTGAAAAGTCTTTGATGAAGCGACGATAAAAGCCTGCGTGGCCTAGGAAACTCCTAACTCCCTTGATGGTTTTGGGATGCGGTACTTTGGCGATGACGTCTTTTTTAGCTTTGTCTACCTCAATCCCCTCTTTCAAGACCTTGTGCCCTAAGACGATTCCTTCTTTACACATAAAATGACATTTTTCCCAATTGAGCACAAGGTTGGTTTCCTCACAACGTTTCAACATTTTCTCCGAATTTCCTATACACGAAGTGAACGAACTACCAAACACGGAAAATTCATCCATGAAGACTTCCATCGTCTTCCCGATCATGTCATTAAAAATAGCCATCATGCACCTTTGAAAGGTTACCAGTGCATTACAAAGTCTAAATAGCATTCTACGATAGGCAAAAGTTCTATATGGACACGTAAACGTAGTTTTTTCTAGATAACAAGGATCGATGGGGATTTGAAAGTAACTGGAAAAACCATCTAAAAAGCAATAGAAACCATTTCCCACAAGACGCTCCAACATTTGATCCATGAAGGGCAAGGGAAAATGGTCTTTACGATTGGCGTCATTTAACTTACGATAGTCAATGCACACCCTCCAACCGGTCACGAGTCAAGTTGGAATTAACTCGTTGTCATCATTTGGCACAACGGTCATTCCTCCCTTTTTAGGGACACAATGGATTGGGCTCACCCAAGGGCTATCGGATATAGGGTAAATCATTCTCGTGTCAAGGAGTTTAAGGACTTCCTTTTTTATGACATCGTGAATTTTGGGGTTTACCCTTCTTTGGCATTGAATTGCGGGCTTGTAGTCCTCCTCCATTAAAATTTTGTGTGTACAAAATTTTGTGTCGATACCCTTAATGTCGGATAATTTCCACGCAATTGCTCCTTTGTGAGTTTTTAAGACATCGATAAGTACGGTTTTTTCATCATCCGAAAGATCCTTCGCAATAATAACCGGCAACATATCGTCTCCTTCCAAGAATACGTATTCGAGGTGAGGAGGAAGATCTTTCAAGTTGAGGATTGGTGGTTCCTCGATTGAAGATTTGGGTTCAATACTCATAACCTCCACCGGCGGAGGAAATGGAAAATCGTTTAGAAAATCCTTGATAATCGAAAAGTCCTCATCGTCGTCGAGGTCTTCGTTAGAAGTTCGAGGTACATCAAACTCTTTCAAAGTAAAACCACCTCCTTCAAATGGAGTGAAAGATGGTGTCGAATTATCAAGAATAGGATCGAGCATAGTGGGATTGCCACTATTTGCTTCATCGGTAAACCTAAAATTTCTTGTGAAAATTCTTCGCAAACGACATCGATTAAATCAACATGGTTCATAGTCGCGATAGAATAAGCATGAGAATGTTTGGAGTTTTGAGTTGTGTTTATAACAAGTTCCTCGTCGTTGAAGCGTAAGGTGATTTTTCTAGCATGCACATCAATAATCGCTTTCGACGTATCTAAAAACGAACGACCTAAACTAAGAGGAACTTGAGGATCCGTGGGAATATCAGCTACGATAAAGTCTACCGGATAATAGAACTTTCCCACTTTCACAAAAACGTCTTCGGTCATTCCACATGCGGTAATTGTAGAATGATCGGCCATCTCGATAGACATTTTTGTAGGAGTAATATTAGGAAGATTGAGCGACTTAAATATTTCAAGAGGCATCAAATTGATACTAGCACTACACGTGGTAATCACTTTCATCTCTCCCTTCGGGTTTGACACGGTGTTGCATGGAAGACCACCCGAAGTAGAGGCTTTGGTCATCATAATAGCATCCAAAAGTCTATTTTTCGTTTTTTGACGTTCTTGTCTATCTTGCTCTTTTTCGGCCTTTTGATTTTGGTCCCACCTAAGCAAAGTTTGTTCAATCTTATGTTGACCTTGGTTCATTTTTTGTTGGTTTTGTTGGAGCCTAACCACATTTCCATCCATTTTGTTACTATGAGTTTCAAACTTAGTCCTTAGGTTTATCACATCATTTTCCATGTTTGTGTACCTATCGTCATTAGCCTTAAAGTAGTTCAAAATCTCATTGGGAATATATTTCGAAAATGCATTTGAAAGCCCTTGATTGACATTTTGGAAATCACGATTTTGGTTTTGATTTTGTAATTGACTACTAGTCCCTTGATTCCCATTGTTGTAATTGTTACCCTTGTAATTGTTCCTTTGATTTCCTTGGTAACCACCTTGATTGTTGCGATAATTGTTAGCATTTTGATTTGGTGGAAAAGCCGGTGGAGTCGATTGATTAGTGCGGGTAACTTGACCGTTTTGGTTATAAGTTCCCGTGGCCGCGTAGGCGCTCTAAGTATTACCACCGGCGGTAATGCACTCGGAGAAATCATGACCTCCACCCCAATAAACACAAGAAACCTCAACCGCTTTAGCCGTAGCGGGAGTGGGTTGTTCACCAACTTTAAACTCTATCAATAGTCCCTTAAGCTTATCAAAAATTTTGTTTTCCAAATTAGCCTCTATTTGGCAAGCATCAATGGTAGTATGTGACAATGAAGGCGAAGACGAAGCCTTGTTAACACTCGGTGTGCTACGAGGGCTATAAACCTTGGACCTATTTTCAATGATCAACAATGCTTCCTCGACCGTTTTACACAAAAAATTACCACCCGCGGCGGCATTAAGATAATCTCATTCATGATTGTTCAATCCATTGTAAAACGTGTCGATTTGATGTAAGTCGAAAAAACCGTGATGAGGACATTCATGCAACATTTCTTTAAACCTATTCCAAGCCGTTGAAAAACTCTCATTATAGTCTTGTGAAAACTTTGAAATCTCGTTTTTCAAATGCGTAGTCTTAGAGGGCGGGAAAAATTGGTCCACGAACTTTGAAACGAGATCCTTCCACGTCAATATAGAATTGGGTGGCTCTTTCTCTAACAAAAATTTTAGTGGGCCCCGCTAAGGAATACGGAAAAAGCATCATCTTAATAACGTCATTCGAGATGTCCTTAAACTTACAAGTCGACGTAAGACGATTGAAATGGCGAATGTGGTTATGAGGGTTGTCCTTTTCGTCACCATGAAACTTCTTGTTTTGGATCATGGACAATAAACCCATCTTAACCTCAAAATTCTCCGCAAGGATAGCGGGAATCACAATCGCTTCTCCATAACCCTCAGTGGGTGCTTGAAGAAACTCCATCATAGTACGATTAGCCATGGAAGCTTCTTGTTCGACGATGGGTTCGTCAATGGGAGATTCTTTACTAGAAGGGGTTGGTGTTCCTTCCTTTCGGTTTTGACATTTACGTGCACGTTTTGCTTGGTTACGAGTTTGCATAAACGTCACGTACAACGTGGGGATGAGAAAAGAAGATTCTTTTGGGTGTTTTTACTTTTTCAATTTTTTTGTGCTTTTGATTGTTTTTACTTCTTTTTGGATTTTTCTCGTGAATTACGTAGGGACAAATCTACAAATCTCCCCTCGAATCGATTTCTCGATTAAAGGAGCCTCAGGAATGAAAACGATCACATTGAGTGAACGCCTTCGATGACTTAAGAACGTTGGTGGAACACCAAAACGTTCAAGAGGGTTTAATCTTTGAAACCAAGCAAATATATATGATACGTAGATAATACTTTGGCGGAAAACACTCGATTAGCCCTTTTTCTCTTAACACGCACAAGCAAGCGGGGGAAACGAGGCGGCGCTAAGCACTTAAGAGCCTTTTCCCCTTAGGTCGTGAAATACAAACGCCTTATACCTATTTTATAGTTTGTGTTAATTAAAATCAAGCTTCTCGAAATTAATTATCTATTTTGCCTTTTTCTTTTGCTTTAGATTCGAATACCATAATTGAGTGATGAAATCCCAATTAAGGTTGCGTTTTCAGGCTTTTGAAGTATTTTGGATTTATTGTGATATGTATACACTATAGTAATAATATTCACAAAAACAACGAAAACCGATAATACATATGATTAGAGTGCTAATAACACAAATACTAATTATGGATAATATCGAAAACAAAATTTTTCAAACTTAACACAACTGGCCTCCCCGACAGCGGTGCCAAAATGATATATAGTATGATCACACTTGTTTAGGAAAACAAGGTAAAAGAGGTAAGTATAAAGCGTACGTGTCACACCCCACCTCATGACGATGCACAAGTACTCATGACGGATCGTGCCCCACGCTCCACACACATCACAACTGGTCCCATCGATGCCCATATATCTATGTACCAAAGCTAGTCACAACCCAAACAAGATTCACATATCATAACACATATCAAAGCACAAATGAGAATACATAAGCACGCATGTCACACAATAACACATCTATGTCCAAACATTTATAAAGAAAATGGTACCAAAACATTTTAAGAACACGACAAGTGTCATCTCCATCCCACACTAGAAGAAAACATTTAAAAACTCAGTAAAAATGGGACTATGAACTCACCTGATAGCACAACAAGCTAGCACTCCTGCAAACCTATAAAATCATACACAACACACCTAGCTCAGGTCCTAACACCCAAGTTAAGTAACAACCACGGAGATGAGTCTAATCCCCCAATCCTCGCTATCTAGTTCTCACACTACAAGCTATTCTATACGTAAAAATTCAGTTTTCTCGGTACGGTTTACTAGTCATTAAACGACCACATGATGTGAACTTAACACCACACATGGCTCCTACCCTACTGTATTTATGTTTTTATATGATCTAATAACTCCAAAAACCAATTTCACTTTCTACTTACACGTTTAACCCTTTCGTTTAGTCTCTATGCCAAATGTCGTTTTCACCAAAACTGATTTTCTGTACATGCTAAATGTTTGTCACCAAAAGCCCGACCTAAACACCATAACTTTTATTGAAAACCTCCAGTACTTTCATATATATTATAAAGAGTTCCAAAATTAAAAATCTTTGGCTATCTCATTCGTTTGATTAGGTTTTGACTCAAATTCCCGAAATCTAAATTTATTCTTGAACACCGCACTGTTTTTGTAAAAATTGTTTGACGACCTTCCCGAACTCCATTTTCGACCAACCTTACATTTTTTAAAAGTAGAGTCTCTGAAATTAATTTTTTTTTTAAAAAAAGAAACTCTACCAAAGGTGTTACCTACTGCCCGGAACAGTCGACACAAGACAACCCTAAAAATCAGACTGTTTTACGCCTTTATGCACTAACCTTCTAAACATCATTAATTACCCCTAAATTATTAAACAAGAACCCTAAAATCATTAATAGATCTTAATTACTATATTTTTCCAGAAAATTAATAAAACCCTAATCATCTCAATGATGTTTAATTAACATTGTAAACATGATTAATTAATAAAATATGAATTAAATTAAGGTTTTAATTGATCACTTACCTTGAATCAAGAAAATTAATGAAAACCCTAAAATCTTTGATGAACCGTGACTTTTATTCCCTGAGGTTTTTTTATGTGTTTTTGTTATTAATAAAATCCTTATAAATATTAAGTAAACAAATCCTAGCCCAATAGTAATTTCCTTTTTTCCTTTTTTTCCTTTTGCTTTTTTTTTCCACCGTCCCTTATAAAATTTTTACCAAAAATATTTTTTTTTATTTTTTTATTAAATTCGTTTTTTTAATAATTAATTCCTTAATTATATTTTTTTTATTAATCCCTTAATTAATTAATTACACCTAAACCTTTTAACTAGTCAATTTTACGCGATTACCGTAAAATACGTAAAATATACAGTTTTATGAAAATTCTTAAAATATGAAATAAACTTTATAACTAAGTCATAAATGACTTAAAACCATCCCGTAAATTATTCCCGTGACTAAATACCTCATCCGAGACCTCTAAACGCTAAACTCTAAATCGTAAAAATATGATTTACACTAATACTTATACGTACACATAAAATCCTAAAATAGCACCGCATTTTATCATAGTTACATCCAAGTGAACAAATGAGCATGAACTAACCCCATCATAACATTATATAATGCACCAGGCAATACACAAACTATGACTAACATCCAATCCAAGGCTCAAATATAAACAGAATGCTCGTAAACGCAAACTAAGCACATAATCAAAGTCAAACTGTCAAAAGTGACAAATCCAAAATCTAGGGTTGTCACATCACTCCCTCCTAATAGAAATCTCGTCCCGAGATTTACTCCCAAACTCAAACTTATTCTCAGCAAACAAAGGAGGACACATATCCTTGATAAAACCTTCACGTTCAAACGTGAACTCAGTTTATACTAAAATAATCTCAGCCAACAACACATGAGCCATAACCTTCCGCGAGGAAACTTATTAAAACCATAAAGTTATGTAACCAACCTAACTAAATCTCGCAACTCATCAAACAAGAACTGTCTTGAAAACCAAGTTAGGAGTCATCACATAACTCGACGGGTTTAAAACAGTCACCCCGATTTCCGTCTTACTCATAAATACCATAAATCAAAACTCATCAAAATATAAGCACGTGTTCTAAGGTCTAAATAAATCTCAAATTCTATCCCAACTCATCTCTATGTTAACCCTCCAAGTGTTCATTACCTCAAAATACCCAAAACACGAGTTTAAACCCTGTTGTCTGAAAATTAACCTTGAACTCGACACTTGTACAATTAGTTAGACTTAGCTACTGACCTCCATTTTCTAAACATTCTGAATATTTGAAAAGTACGTTCCGAGTACATAATATTAGGCTTTTGAATCACCCAAAAAGCTTTAAAAACGAACAAGTTATGACCAAAACGATTTTTACCTAAAACCTGCCTATGCATTAGCAGCATTTGCTGACAGTTTAGCGACAGAATTTGACAGTTTAGCGACAGTTTCTGCCTACTCCGATTTATACCAAAAAAAACGATTTTAAACCCTAGAAAACCCGTTATTAAATACAAAATTCAAGGTTTAATTTATTTTAATTCTAGAAAATTAAAATCTCACCCATTATATGATTAATTACTTGATTTATACATATTTATTTAAATAAGAACAATATTTTAACTAAAGAACAATAACTTTAGGTGATCAAAACGAAAATATTTTTAAAATAAATAATCCATGTTTATATGTTAAAGAATTTATATTTCACCTTATTTCAAACACGTTTTCGACACTTTACCCTTATTTTATCAACTACCAACAACTATTTTAACTATTTGCAAATTTCATTTCTTTTACCACGTAAGACTCACAATAAAAGATATCGTTTCCCCAAATAAACAAAGACAATGTGATTCTTAAACTATCTCAATAACATTTACGCTAAAAGTACCGTACAAACGAACACCTGAAATGAGGACTCGATAAATGTGCTATTACGGAAGTTAAACATCTCGAAGAGGAACGAGCTAGCAAACCATCACAAGAAAACAATCGATACATAGATGGGAATTATACATATATAGGCATATGAATACATACACTCAAATCCATCCAACGTATACTATACAAACATGTATTAACCCTCTTTCATGCTACTATACTCAGGAATCCATTGATGTTGTTGTACTTGTGTAACTATGTTGGCCACCATACTTATACAAGTCCCCTTTCACCAATGCACTCCCTCCTATGATGACACTTATAAGAATTAATACTACACATAACATATCGGTCTACCAACTCAAATAAGCACATAGATCCTACAACTCATATAAGCACATAACCACAACATAAAATAAGATCCAAAATCCATGTATTAAAATAACGTAGCCAATGCATGAAACATATAAACTCGTAATCCAACTGAACCCCCGTAGACAAAATTCAAAATGTATAAAGAATATGAAAACGTAATTAAACGAAATCCAACAATGACTAGCGTATACTACTATAGTTCAACCCGCACTATTCAAAACTCGAAAAGAAAATAACATGTAGCTATGTATGAACTTACTATGGTTCAATTCATACTAGTCAAAATATCGTAATAAATAACATCCAAACACATCAATTATTATAAAATGCACACATACCCCTATGACGCCTGTATGTAGGGACCCTTAAGCTATAGACTAGGCTACGCGACTAGGCAACCTAATTCTCTATAACCATTGTCTCTGATACCATTCTGTCACACCCCACCATGGCGGAATATGGGGCGTGAGTGTGGATATCATCAAAACAATAGTGTGTCTATATAGATAACTAAATGAAATAGTAATGTCATAAAAAGGTGACACAATATCATGACAATATCATAAACAATGCAGGCGTCTAGGTAAGTAGATACCAGGCCCACCTCTTACCAAAGACAAACAAATAAACAAATATCAAACATATAGGTGTCTAAAATGTACCACTTATTCAAACATTAAATAAATACTAAGAGGAAAGGGATTCCTCCTAATGCAATCCTAGCAGCCTCTAGACTCTAGCCACCTCTAACATCATCCTTCATAACTACCTCACCTGAAAATGACACTAAAATCAGTCAACACAAAGTTTGTGAGAACATAGGTTTAAGTTATCTAGAACATCATAAGAAACCTTGACATCCGCTGTAAATAAGTGGAAGAAAAACAATTTATAGTAATGGACCATAATGTGATAATCATGTTACATGCATCCACAACAAAACATAAACCAAGTACCAATCACATCTACAATTCACAAAGCACACTATAACAATCAAGAAGTATCCCGTCAAACACATAAGAACACACACCACACTATCCGGATCTTTCCCACACCACTTGTGGAAGATGAACCATATCCCCGTCGAGATATCTTGCCTCCGAAGAGACGATGCACAAGTACTCAGGACGGATCGTGCCCCACGGATGTCACACAATAACACATCTATGTCCAAACATTTATAAAAAAATATAGTACCAAAACATTTTAAGAACACGACAAGTGTCATCTCCATCCCACACTAGAAGAAAACATTTAAAAACTCAGTAAAAATAGGACTATGAACTCATCTGATAGCACAACAAGCTAGCACTCCTGCAAACCTATAAAATCATACACAACACACTTAGCTCAGGTCCTAACACCCAAGTTAAGTAACAACCACGGAGATGAATCTAATCCCCCAATCCTCGCTATCTGGTTCTCACACTACAAGCTATTCTATACGTAAAAATCCAGTTTTCTCGGTACGGTTTACTAGTCATTAAACGACCACATGAAGTGAACTTAACACCACACATGGCTCCTACCCTACTAGATTTATGTTTTTATATGATCTAAGAACTGCAAAAACCAATTTTACTTTCTACTTAAACGTTTAACCCTTTCGTTTAGTCTCTACGCCAAATGTCGTTTTTACCAAAACTGATTTTCTGTACATGCTAAATATTTGTCACCAAAAGCCCGACCTAAACACCATAACTTTTATTGAAAACCTCCAGTACTTTCATATTTATTATAAAGAGTTCCAAAATTAAAAATCTTTGGCTATCTCATTCGTTTGGTTAGGTTTTGACTCAAATTCCCAAAATCCAAATTTATTCTTGAACAACGCACTGTTTTTGTAAAGACTGTTTGACGACCTTCCCGAACTCCATTTTCGACCAACCTTACATTTTTTAAAAGTAGACTCTCTGAACTTAATTTAAAAAACAAAGGAAACTCGACCAAAGGTGCTACCTACTGCCTGGAACAGTCGACAGAAGACAACCCCAAAAATCAGACTGTTTTACGCCTTTATGCACTAACCTTCTAAACATCATTAATTACCCCTAAATTATTAAACAAGAACCCTAAAATCATTAATAGATCTTAATTACTATATTTTCCAAAAAATTAATAAAACCCTAATCATCTCAATGATGGTTAATTAAAATTGTAAACATGATTAATTAATAAAACATAAATTAAATTAAGGTTTTAATTGATCACTTACCTTGAATCAAGAAAATTAATGAAAACCCTAAAATCTTTGATGAACCGTGACTTTTATTCCCTGGAGTTTTTTTATGTGTTTTTGTTATTAATAAAATACTTATAAAGATTAAGTAAACAAATCCTAGCCCATTAGTAATTTCCTTTTTTTTCCTTTTCCTTTTTTTCCACCGTCCCTTATAAACTTTTTACCAAAAATATTTTTTTTTTAATTTTCTTATTAAATTCGTTTTTTTAATAATTATTTCCTTAATTATATTTCTTTTATTAATCCCTTAATTAATTAATTACACCTAAACCTTTTAACTAGTCAATTTTACCTGATTACCGTAAAATACGTAAAATATACAGTTTTATGAAAATTCTTAAAATATGAAATTAACTTTATAACCAAGCCATAAATGACTTAAAACCATCCCGTAAATTATTCTCGTGGCTAAATACCTCATCCGAGACCTCTAAATGCTAAACTATAAATCGTAAAAATACGATTTACACTAATACTTATACGTACACATAAAATCCTAAAATAGCACCACATTCTATCATAGTTACATCCAAGTGAACAAATGAGCATGAACTAACCCCATCATAACATTATATAATGCACCACGCAATACACGAACTATGACTAACATCCAATCCAAGGCTCAAATATAAATAGAATGCTCGTAAACGCACACTAAGCACATAATCAAAGTCAAACAGTCAAAAGTGACAAATTCAAAATCTAGGGTTGTCACAACACGTTTAGGAAAACTTAAACACTTATGACCCTTTTGTGTTTTGTTCTCGAGGAGGTTTAATGTATGTGTTAAACTTGATTATATTTGAGATTAATATTGAGAAAAGAAAAGGGAAAAGAAAATGATGACGCTTACGATTAAGATTAAACTACGACGAAAGCTAAAACGTAAAACGTAAAAAACCTGACGAAATTAAAAATTACTCTAAAAATTCCAAAAAATCCATATAGAGTTTACAAATAATCAAAACTTTTTCAAACATTTTATTTAATTAATAATTAATTTTTTAATGCTAATTAAAGCCCTAAAATCAATTTAATTAATAAAAATCCCAAATAAAGATTTTCAATTTGTAAACCTCCAAAATAACTTAATTAAACTAAAAAGTATTTTTGCAAAATTTAAAACCTTAAAACTATTTAAAATGATTAGAACCTAAGAATAAATATTAAAATTATATTAAAAATTCAAAATTTATAAAAAAACTATAAATACTTGCAAACTAACTTATTTTAACTTAATAAAACCAGAAATGAAAGTTAAATGACCTAATTACCCCTAATGGGCCTCTAAATGGGGCAAAAATGAAAACAATCCAAGTTAAATGGGCTTTTTGGCCCAATAAGCAAAAAGTCAATCAAATAAGCCCAAAAGTTCCAGTCTAGCTTAAAATTGGATTTTAAACAAAAAACTCTAAAGGCCCAAAAGCTGCAAGTGAGCTTATCACAGCTTATCAAACACTCAGCTTATTCTTAATGGGCTTTTTGGCCCATTAAGCCAAAAGCTAATGCCATAAGCTGAAATTTTACACACATCATTCTCTTGAGTTTATAAAGTTGTTTGTAAAAAGAAATTTGGAAAAAGCTCAATAAATAAGCCTGAAATAAGCCAAAACTCTCTACACAAAACGACAAAATAGTCGTTTTCGAGTTCGAGGCAGATTCAAGAGCTTATTCAACTTGCAAAATTTTTCAAATCACTTAATTAAGCCAAATAATCAAAAAGATTTACAATAAGCGCACTTAATAAGCTGAAATGAAGAATAAGCACTTTTTAAAAAGACAAACAAGTTCGTTTTCTAGACAAACCCTAAAGTCAAAAGCTGAAAAATTCCAGATTATCTAATTAGGTGAAATAAGCAAGATTGATTACAAATTGAAAGTTGTTGCGCATTGGAATAAGCTAAAATAGCTTATTAATAAGCTCCAATATTTAACACTAGCAGTGGGAACTTTCAGTGGGAAAGGAGTTCCCACTGATGATGAACTAATTATGATTTTAGTGAGATTCACTTGGATTCTTTGGACAAACAAGACACCCCTACAACCAGTGAGTTGTTGGGAGTCAAGAATAAGCAAGAAAATAACAATCCACTTAGCCAATTAGTACAGTTAATTAAATCAATGCCTAGAGATGGAAAAGAACAAGGTTTGATGGAATAAGCAACTTTTAAGCAAGAATAAGCCAACCAAACTTCACCAAATGCATACAAAAACAATATCTAACTTACTTAAGGCCAAATAAACTTGTTTAATGCAATGGTTTACAAATTAGAACTAGTAAAAGTCCTATGTTACTTTCTGATGTAAATTATGAACACAAAAATCCTTTGCTGATGCACTTGACCAAAAGTTGAGTTTCCAAAGATCAAAATAGGTTAACAAGTTGCAAAATTTAAGTTTTAAAACACTCAACCCTAGATCTAACCTATAGTTACTAGTTGATCAAACTTGAGTTCACATAAACTCAAATCAACCTTGTTTTAGCTATTTGTTCAATCTAGGTGTTTAAAGCCACAAGATATGCAGGTTTTAAAGTCTTAACTTCACAAAACTAGAACCAAAAACAAGTACACTCTTAACACCTACTCAATGTTATCCAAGCTTGAACAAAACAGCAATCCCAAACACCCTTTTAAAATTTTGAATCGAATATTAACAGAGCCAAAACGTTTTTTTTATCCAAGAAACCCTTAAACAAGTATCACAATAACAATACTATGGCCTAACAACAAGATCTCATGCATCAAGTAACATCATATCATAGTAGACACCATTTTCACTTAGCACAAATTTGTTGAAAAGTCTTTAAAAAAGAGAAGAAATGCAAACCTCAGGGATGTACTATCCAGACCCCCGAATTTGGATTTTATGTTCTAGTTAAACAAGAAAAGCTTCCACTAAACAACCCTGCTAAGAGGTAACAAGGTTAGTAGTAATAGATATATAAAAAATGAAAAGGAAATCAGATTCTTGGTGATTTTTGTGAGTCCTCACAAGGCCTTGCCCAAACATAAACATCCACTACACCATGGGCTTAATAATAGTGTTATGGTCACCTTTATGCCCAAACAATCACTATGAAACACACTCTCTCAACCAATGAACCTCAAGCAAATTTTAAAACAAATATTCCACTTTTTTCAGGAACTTAAAACAAGAAACTTTTTAAGACGAATCAAAAACCACTTTCAACCAAAACAAACATAAATAAATTATGTAACAAATATGTAAAGTAAATATGGGACTTGTTTTCTTCAACAACACTTAACCAAATTTTTCATTCATAGAAAAATGGGCTTTACAAGGCTTTGAACCAGGAAAAATGGGCTTTCCCAGAAATGCCCTTGTAAAGTTTGAATTTTCAAGTCCATGTGCTTAGTTTTGGCGTTTTGTAGATGCAAAGCTGTCTCCAAATGATCTTATACGTTCATCTTGGGTGTAGGAATGAAGCATAGTTTTGGGACGTTGATTTACTAGCGTCTTTGTCTTCTTCCCAAAAGTTGTAGCAGGGGAGGGTCCATGTGACTCATTTGGATGAGGTGGCAGCATGTTTGAAGGTGGGGTTGTATTAAGTGAACCCTTAATCAAATTCTGGAAAAAAGATTAAGGTTTAATTTCAAAGGATTAGTGAAAGCCCAATTGTGTTCTTGGTGTTTAGAACATGGTTTTGATCTGTTTAGGAAGAGTTTTAGGTGTTTAGCGCCAAGTTTGAAACTAATGATTAATTAGTTTAAAAAACGGTTAGTGGGGTGGGTGAGGTGGAAGAATGGGAGGATTTGATTGGTGGATTGTGTTAGTGGGGTAATGTGGCAGCCATTGATTGGTCTAGGTATGTATTGTTGTCGGTCATCTTTAGTCCCTCATTTCCCAAATTGTTTTCATTTGAAGTTTGGCAGCTTAAAACTCAACATCCTTTGTATTTGAAGTTTCAAAGTTTATACTTTAGCCACAAAATATTTTCCAAAGTGTTATAAAGGACTTGTTTTGTAAATTCATGATATTTGAATGGCCATTCTTGACATGTCTTCATACTTTAAGGTCTTCACTTGTATGATTGACTTTGTGTAGGACTAAAAGTGACAATTCTTCGTTTTGTAAGGACCATTCTTACCAGTTCTTCAAAGTTGAGGGTCCTTTTTGTACTTTTGACAAACTTTAGGGACCAAACTTTTAATTATGAATATACAAGGGTATAAAGTGTCATTTCTTCAATAATAAAGGACCCTTCTTGTACATCTTCAATTATTCAAGGACTTTTCTTGGAAATTCAACACTTGGGTCTGGTTCATTGTGCGGCTTCTTTTCTCGTGTTCGTTTTTGATTGATTTTTGTGATCTTTTGTCATTTTCTCGATATCCATACCTAAAATACACATTGAACAAACACAAGCATATAATTGACACTTTTTATGATATATTTACCATTTTAAGCCTGTTATGAACGATGAGACTATGTATAAAAGCAGTCTCATCACGAACACATAAGGTTCCCACTGGCAGTTAGCCGGTGGTTCCCCTGCTGCTGCGTCTGTTCCCCCTGCTTGACCAAAACAACCACCGGTATTAGACCAAGAAAACCACAAGGCCACCCCGACTTACGTCGGGGTCCTTGATCCTTGCTGCCGAGATACACAGCCCACACCAAGACCATAGGGTCTCGGTTGGTGGTGATACAACGACCACCGAGATATTCGGCTCTCGGTTCTTGCGTCGACCAAACCAAAACCCGAACCAAAACCCGTCTTTTTATTTTCCCATGATTTCTAACATGTTATTTACTTGTTTTTATAATTCCCATGTTCATGTGTTCTTGATCTAAATAAAAAGAATAAAAGAAAAGGAATTAAAGGTTTACTGAATGCGTTAATCAAACGAGAATAATAACACGAACACTAACACTTGTTTTTAATCACCAAAATCAACAAACACCCCTTGGTGGTGATGCTATAGCCGGCGGCCAAGGAGAGAAGGCAAGGAGGATTAGGGTTTTAATTTTTTAGAAAACTCTATGGAATGAAAAAGGTTTTCCCTTTTTTGTTTATTTTAGTTAAAACCAAATTGGGCCTGGGCCTCCCTTGTCCTTTGGTGTCTGCGGCTATAAGGGCCCACGAGGGGAAACCCGTACATTTTCCATGTCTTATATTTTACATATACATTCGTTAGCGTTTTCGTGTTATACCTTAATTAATTGTTCATGTTATAATTAAATACTTGTACGTAAACGATATTTATCGTATTATAATAAATACATACTTAATTACATGTTCGTGATTTAATGTTCATGATTTCATGTTCGTGATTATAGTTATTATGATTAATAATTATTGTGTAATATCACGTACTTAATACTTATCGTTTAATAACACGTACGTAGTTTCTTTAATTAATACTCGTGACACGTGTTCATGCTATAAAAGGAAAGTTTTAGTTGGTACATACGTTTATTAAGTGTACTGTTCATGGTAAAAGTATGCGGGTTTTACACAGAATCACAACCTAAGTAGGTTTGTGATTCGCCTAAAGCGAGGGATATTCACTAGCCTTATGTAAAAGATAAGGATCAGCTCTTACATGGTAATTATCCCTTACTTGGGGCTCAAGATTCTATAAAGCCAAACTAGGTTTACTGCCTATATAAAGAACCCCCAAGGGTTCCACAAATGTAAGATTCACAACACAATAATAACCCCTACTGGTTACTAAACCCTAAACCAATTACTTAGTCTCACACCAGAGTCTAATCGTGGGAAGAATTCCCACAGTAAGCCTAACTGCGTGTTATATTTTAGTGTGCAGGGTCTCATTAGAAGTTCACTGGGTACGAGAGCCAGAAGTCCTGAATACCCGAGTTATGCCTAATTCGGGTTAGTCAAGGTCCATCCAACTTTTGTATCAACAAGTTGGCGCCTTTCGTGGGGCCCTACACTAAACTCTACTAATGACGAAGGGAAATCCGCATACGGGGAACTCAAAAAACATCGGCAAGAAAGCATCAACATCAAAGATGAACGTATCCTCCACTCAGTCACCCACGGGGTCAACACGTGGAGCAAATAACCGAAACAAAACAAACCAACCTATACAAGGAACTGGTCCGTTTTTTGCCCTCTTGCACCAACCTTGGCTGTGAACAACCCTGATCCAGGGTCGGCACCTCCTCCCCTGATAAAGGAGCACAAAAACAACCCATTATAGAGACTGAAGGTGACACGGCCACCTTAAATGAGAGAATCAAAGACTACGTCACGCAGAACTTCGATCCATTGTCCCAGCTATCACGACAAGGTTGAACCTGAGAAGGAACCTCCAGTCCAGGCTTAGCTTTGATAATGTTGCGGGCGATACGCCACAATGCCCTTGGAAAGAGACGATAAATACTTCAAACAGAGGAACAACCTCAAGCGGAGAAACAACCTCAATCGCATAATGTTTTCGAACGTATCGGTAATCAAATTCTTGATGACCGGGAGGTGTTTCAAGTGGATACGGATCACTATGATGGATTTATGGGACACGTAACCCTAGAAACACCAAAAGAAAACGCCCGGAGAACCAGTGTGTTCAATAGAATTAGCCCATCAGCTAGCGGTAGAGATCCAACTCCACCTCCTCCGAGGAAGAATTATCGCAGCCGAACGAGACAGGGAAGACGCTCACCGAGCTATGATTCATCTGAATCCGACTCCGAGGATCATTACCCTAGGGGTCGCAGACCAAGGTATTCCTCATTTCAATCCTCGGATAATGAGAGAGAACACCGGAGACACTCACACTGCCAGTTTCGGAATGAGAGTGATGACCTCTCCCTCCCATGATGTCGAGAGAAGGAGGACGCGTTCATAAGCCGCATCTAAAACTATTCGGAGGACAAAAAACCGACGCATGCCGTCGAATGTCAAGACCTATGATGGAACCAGAGATCTGGATTACCATCTAAAAGTTTTTGAGACACAAGCAAACATTGAACGATGGTCGATGCCTTTTGGTGCCACATGTTCAATTCGACGCTAATTGGCAACGCTCGAGACTGGTTCAAAAAACTTCCCGCCGAAGCATAGACAATTTCGAACAACTACAAAAGGGTTTAGGAGAAATTATACTAAGAGAAAGAAGTATAACAAGGATCCAACCTCACTCGCCACGGTGAAGTAGCTACAAGGTGAATCCACGGAAGATTTCACGGAGCGCTTCAAGGATGAATGCACCAAAATCAGGGCATGTCCAGAGGTTCTTAAAATCTCCGACTATGTGCATGCAATAACGGATCAAGAATTAATCAGAATCTCGAACGATAGGATCTCGGTAACCTTCGATGAACTAATGAGGAGAGTTAGATCCTTTGTACAAGGAGAAACCGTGGCTGCTCACAGCAGAAAGAGAAACCATAGCTATAGGGCGCATGATCAGACAAGCGACAATCGAATAATCAGACAAACAACCAAAGCCTTGACTACCGCGATCAACCAAGAGGAGGGCGCGTGAATGACAAATTCACCCCCCTCAAAATGACTCCAATAGAGATACTAATGTATGAAGGGGCGAACTTCCCAAAACCACTTTTCGATGACAACAACAGTCGATCTCCGTTAATGCAACCAGTTTTGTGAGTTCCATAATGATAAGGGTCATGGAACAGATGAGTGCATTCAGCTAAAGAAGTATACTAAATCATTGGTGAAATCAGGCAAACTTAAGCACCTCATCGGAGATTAGAATGACGGGAAAGATAACAAGAGGAATGATAAGAAAGATCATTTGAAGGATAAGCCCACAACCATATTTATGGTACAATCGCGGAAACATAGGACCAAGCAAAAGGTCAATCAAAAATATTTTTGCGGCAAGGATATCTCGTTCTCTCTCATAACGGCAAGCAATGTAGCTGAAGGACCTCTCAACTGAAGTAAACATGGGGGATTACATGGCCCGTCACATGTATATCGATGGACGATCATCAACAAATGTTCTTTATGAACATTGTTTCGTACGACTATGACCAAAGGTAAAAAACTAGTTGATGTCGGCCACGTCGGCGCTCATAGGTTTTAGCAGTGAAACAATTTGGCCACTGGACCAGCTACGACTCTTGGTGACGATCGGAGATGAAGAACACTCAACTACGACATGGATAAATTTCATGGTGATACGCTCACCGTCGCCATATAATGGCATCATCGGAAGACCAGAATTTCTAGCCATTCGGGTCGTACCATCTACAGTCCATGGTATGCTGAAGTTCCCTGTAGAAGGCAGGATTGTTACTATCTTCAATTCAGTAGTACCACCGGTAGAGTGCCACGCGATATCTGCACCAACACAGCTAGCCGCACAAGAAAAGGAATCACCACCAACAAACCTGAAGGTGGAAATTCACGCAGACTATCCGGACAAAGAGGTGGCAATCGGGGGACTCTGTTTGACAAACGCAGATATGCCATGTGAACCCTTCTAAAAGAGAACTTTGATGTGTTCGCATGGGAGCCAAAATACATGACAGGTGTACCTCGCTCGATCGCAGAGCACAAGCTACAAATCCGCAATAGATATCCCATTGTGAAGCAAAATAAGCACGGGCAAGCACCAGAACGAAGTAAGGTGATTATAGAAGAAGTAAAAAAGCTGGTTGACGCAGGCATCATGCGTGAGGTTTACTACCATGACTGGATTTCTAATCTAGTCATGGTGAAGAAGCATGATGGTAGTTGGAGCATGTGTGTAGACTTTACGAACCTAAAAAAGGCTTGTCCACAGGACTATTACCCACTACTGAAAATCGATTAGAAAGTCAAATCCTTGTGTAGATATCCCTTTAAATGTTTTCTGGACGCATACAAAGGATACCACCAAATTCAGATGGCAACAGAGGATGAAGAAAAGACAACATTCCACACAAGCCATGAAGTCTATTGCTACACCAAGATGTCATTTGGTCGAAAAAACACATGCGCCACCTACCAGCGGCTGGTCGATAAAGCTTTCACAACCAAATTAGTCTTAACTTAGAAGTCTACGTAGACGACTTGGTTATTAAAAGGCACACAGAAAAAGAACTTATCAGGGACCTCTAGGAAACTTTCAGAACGCTAAGAAAGATCAACATGAAGTTTAAACCCAAGAAGTGCATAGTTTTAGCAACCGAGGGGATGTTCCTGGGATACATGATAGATCCTAATGGCATTAAACCGTGTCCAGATAAGACTGAAGCTGTGATACAACTCCCATCTCCCCGGACATTAAAAGAAGTCCAATCCCTCAATGGAAAACTGGCAGGGCTGAACATATTTCTCTCCAAGTTCAGAGAAACATCACTTCCGTTATTCAAAACACTCAAGAAGTGTATAAACAAGGGGGATTTTCATTGGAAAAAAGAAGCAGATGAGGCTTTTGAACAAATCAAGAAACACTTGGATTCTCTTCCCATTTTGGTCGTACTATGAATTAAAGAGGAACTAAACGTTTACTTATCCACTACACACGGAGCAATCAGCGCAGTACTGATGACCGACAAAGACTCGGTTCAAACACAAGTTTACTTCGTGAGCAGAGCACTACAAGAGCCAAAATTGAATTACACCCTGATGGAAAAGTTGGTTCTAGCATTGGTATATGCAAAAAATGTTGATCCCAAACTCAGGTCTTAAACCTTAGCTTGTTTACGGGTTGTGATAGAAAGAGTAAACTCAATCTAACAGTAGAGAAACTTTGCAACACAAAGTAACCAAGCAATATGCAGAATATAATGTTTAGTACAAGAACAAATGTTTAAATCAAACGTTGAACTTTAATATATCATAGATATACGAATACCCAATAGTGGTATTAGGGTTACAAAACCTTAAAGTATGAAATGAAATGAACAGAGAAATATGTGTTTTACATGACAACCTAGTAAGTCCTTTTATATTATAAGAACCCACGTACAAGATCACTACTAACAAACAAGGAAACTATCTTGGAGTAGTAACTGAAACGCGTCATAATCTTTTCCAAGTTTATCTAGTAGCAGGGTCTTTGACTTCCAGCAGGGGCACCAATCCCCCTACCTTTGTTATTTAGCAGGGGGAACTTAATCTAGCAGGGGAAACTCTGACCAACTAGCAGGGGTAACTTATACTCTTATATTTATTCTCAACAATCCTCCCCTAAACTTGTGCTTTATCCTAAAGACAAGTTTCTGAATAAATACTAGTTGATGAGGATGCTTACAAAGTTCCTGGCCAAAGTTAACTATACATTAACCTTACTAAATCATAAGCAACAGGTGCTTTAGCATCTACAATCAAATCAGCCTGTGCCAGCTTCTTCAAGGTCTCTTGAGTGAAAGGATAATAACGATGATTAAGAAAATAAACACTTACACCTTCCATGGCTACCTCATAAACCCCAGAATTGGTAAACAACTTCCAATACAGCAGATTTCCCCCATTTAGTGCATCAAAGATAGGATCAAATATCTCATGCTCATACATCCTGTGCATGCATTCCCAAATCACCCAATCCTTCTCTACACCATCCATAGTAGGAGGATTTGCAGCAAATGTCTTCTTCAAAAGCTTACATAGATCATCTAAGTCCTCACTATCTAAAGTTTGAAACATGAGATCTAAACTCAAAAATGTATATGCTGTATTGTCAGCTCTTATAAGCTTCCACCAAGTCATCCCCCTATTTTCATAAACAGCATACTCTACTATGGCATACTTCTTCTTAAACTCTCTGGGTGGGATTTCATCATTCTCTTGCACAATCAGCTGCTTATCTATTTCTTCAGTGGAGGGATGCTGAATTTCCTTAGTAACTATACCAACCTTTTCCATCCTTTTTAACCTTTTGGCTGCTCTTTGTGCATTGAGTACAGATCTCTCAATTTTTGGAAAAGTTGCACCTGCTTGGGATGATGCACCTGCTTGAGATGATGCACCTGGTTGTGTTGTTCTACTGCTGTTCCTTCAGCCTTTCTTTTTCTGGACTCCCTAGATCTTTCTATCATCTCCTTTTTCCTCCTGAGATACTCAACCTCTTCATGAGTGTATATACCTATGAAGTCATCCACATTTGTCTCTCTTAGAACTGGTCTGACTGCCTTCTCTATATCCTCAAAGGTCATGTCTTTGAAGTGAGCATCAGTCCACCTCTTGTGTCTGTTGAGTATAACCTTTTAGTGTGTCAGCCTCCCCTTTTCAGACCTCAAATATTTTTCCTTCTGAATCTGACTCACCCTTCTTTCTAGATATTCCTTTTGATATGTGAACACTAAAAGAGTCATTTCATACATGTAATCCAAAGGAGCATTCACCAACTCCTTTTCCTATTGATCTAGAAATTCTTAAACATGAGGCACCCTTTCATCTAGCTCTCTATGCATGATTTTAATCTCTTTAAGAATTTCTTTAGGCCTCATTTGTTGCATTCTTTGATCTTGCATGTGTAGCTCTTCTTCTTGAAGTCTGAGAGCTACATGTTCATCATATTCTTCTTGAGCCCTTAGTTGTTCAGGCGTTTTGTGATTGTATTTTCTTTTGGGTTGTTCAATCATTATCCCCTTTCCCTTATCTTTTGGATCCACTGTTGGTTTTGATTTTGGTGCAAGTTCTCCAATTCTTATTCCCTTCTGAGCTAGTTGCCTTCTGTTCTTCCTAACAAATGTTTGAGTAATAGGTTTAGTAGGGGAAGGACTTACAACAGGGGGATCAACCTTAGCAGGGGAAACTTTTGTAGAAGCATGGGCTTCTCCTTGCTTGCCTATATTCAGCAATGCTTGAGCAATATCTTTTGTAGCACTCCCCTTATCACTTCCTTTCTCATCACTGGCCATCTTTTCTTGTCCTAGATCCTGTCCACTAGGAAATGTATACCACTGAGTAGATTCATTTGTGTTAGGAACTTCCTCGTCTTTGGAAGCATTCTCATCTGTGGATATAATAAGCTTAAGCTTTCTCCTCCCCTCCAGTGTAGCAAGTCTGGTCTCCAGATTATTGATAACCAGACCTTGCTGTTTGACAGTTTGTACAAGTTGTGCATTTTGCTCTTTCAAGCTAATGCATATATTCGTCAATTCCAAAATGGACAATGGTTGCATTATGCTCTCAACCCTAGAAGGGGATTGGTCCCCTCTTTGGGTATCACTGAATGTGGGAGAGGACTTACTTATGGTGTCACTATCCTGCTCATCCCTTGAGGATGAGACAGTAGTAGCAGCCAAACCCTCTGTGTGCTCCAACCTTTTTTAGACTCTCCTCTCTGGTACTTTTGAAGATTCACCAGGCAACGGAGACCTGGCAAACCTAGTTTTGGTTCTCATTTCATGTTGTGGATCAGTAGGGGGTAGAGGGCTGGCAGGGGTATCATCAGGTTTGGCGGGGGAATCAGATGGTTTGTGTGTGCCTACTTTTGTTTTAGCTGCTTCTTGTCTGATTTGTTGCATAATGATGGGAGTGAGTGGAACAGCCCTGCCAGAAAATTATGGAGATGGTACAGCAAGTGTGGTAAACCGTTTGGTAGTATGTTTGGTGGCTAAAAAATGGCGTTTGTGTTTGATAGGACCATGTTCACTCATATTTATCAACAGTTGTGTAAACCTTGGATACATGCAAAATTTAGAGCTGCTTGTAACATTTTTGACCATTCCTTTCAAAATCATTTGAGAAAAATAGTACTTTCGCCCTGTTGCTAAGCATATCATGGCAGAAGCAACCTCACTTCCAAATTCATTAAAAGCAGTGGTTTTAGGTGACAAACATTGTAAAATTATATGAATCAAATATTTTTAATGTGGGGCAAACTGACCTTTAGCAAACTTACACTTTTGATTTTCAGCAAGAGTGTACCCCAATTTTTCAAGACCCTCAAAAATTTCGGCATCAGGTAGGTTAGCAATCCCTTCCTCATCATCCCAAACAAGCTTGTCTCTAATGGAGGCAAGTGTAATTACCTTGGGATGACCATCTACCATGCTCTGAATTGTTACCTCTCCATCCACTATTTTGGTCATTGAGTTAGACCAAAACTCTTGGATGTGTGAGGTGTAAATCATGGGATTAATGAGAAGAGCTACTCTAAAATATGATGATTTTAGAAAAGCCACTGCATCAGTAAATTCTGCTGTTTCATCATGTAAAAGAGCAATTTAATTGTGATTAGCAGCAATTTTGAGAGACATGATAAATGTTGAAAACGTTTGAAGGTTTATGTTGTGAAAGTTTAGTGGGATTTGGTCAAAAGAGAGAGGTAGGCCTGCTGGTTAAGGGAAATAAGTTTATATAGGCGAATTGAATAGCTATGATTGGACCAAATTTTCAAATTGCAAAAATATCAGAAATAAATGGTGATAAGAAAGTAATTTATTTGAAATAATAAAGAAAATATTACCAATCAGCAAAGAAAGCGCCTTAAATATCTTTTGAAAAGAATAAAATATTCCCTAACCAAAAAGTTAGCAAGCAGGCCCAACGGCTATAAGCAGTGTAACGGTATTGTTGGTCAACGGTCAAACAGGGGGATGTTGAACAAGCAGGGGTATCAAAATTGAAAGCAGGGGAAACTTTCCTAAGGGTATTAGACTAATCATGAATAGATCAATGCTAAATAGCTCCACTCTAATGCACACCCTTGTAGACACAAGTTAGATACATAGAAACTCAAGAGTCCTCCATTCAGCAAAGTTCTAAACAAAAAGAGTTAACACATAAGCAACCCTGCACCTGGTCAACCCAAGAAAATAAGCAATACCCCAATCTCCATCCCTACCATTCCCTTCCTATGGTTAATTGGTCTTGGCAATATGTACTAAAAATATTAATTTAGACATCAAGCTGGTGAATAAAGAATTTTAAGTACACATTATAGTGCCTCAAGGTTTCAGAACTCTAACAAGCTTTGCAGCAAGTCTTCATCATTCTGAACCCCTACTCACCAGTGGATATGATCTAGAATCATATATGAGTATCCTAAGGATACCCTGAATCCTAAAGGTGTGACCTAACCTCCCCTAAAACATAGAGCATATACCTGATCCTCCTATAGTGTAGTATGCGCCATTTGGATCGCTACATTGTTAGTCTAAAAACCACATATAACCACTTTAAAAAGAACAAACCCAACTAAAGAGAAAACCTCTTAGAAGGGGGACAATGCCTTAGCAGGGGGATGAAACCCAGCAGGGGAATCTTTGTCCAAAAGCAGTGGAATGAAGAATAATGGAGAAAGTGACTAACATATGTACAACAACAGCAATAAGGCAATCCTGAATATACAAGACAAATTAGACATCAATTTTTAGCGAGTGACCATTCCAATACTTGCAACCAAGTACTGAAACATCCCCAGGTCAAAAGCTTTTGTCAAAAGATCAGCAACATTAAGTTCTGTATCAATTGCCTCTAGGACAATCAACCCTTTTTCAAAACAATCTCTAATAAAATGATGTCTGATTTTAATATGTTTGGTCTTGCTATGAAAAACAGGATTTTTAATAATGCAAATGGTGTTGTTATTGTCAATAAATATCTTGGTTTTATCAAAATTGTACCCATAATCAAGCAGCTGGTTCTGAACCCAAAAAACTTGTCCACAGCATGCAGCAGCTGCTACATACTCAGCTTTAGTTGTAGATGTGGCCAGAATAGTCTGCTTTTTACACTGCCAAGATATAAGCATGCTTCCCAAAAATTGACATCCACCTGTTGTAGACTTCCTATCATTGTTGTCACCAGCATAATCATTATCTGAATAGGATACCAGCTCAAATGGTGACTCCTTGGGATACCAAAGTCCTAAAGTTGGATGACACTTTAGATACCTAAAAGTTCTCTTTACTGCAAACAGATGGCACTCTGTGGGTGCCACTTGGTATCTTGCACACAGGCAGACTACAAACATGATGTCAGATCTTGAAGCTGTAAGATACATGAGAGATCCAATCATAGACCTATAATTCCTGACATCAATTGGCTTTCCAGGGCCATCTTTTCCCCAATGATGTTCCTTATCCATTGGAGTGGAAACTTTCTTTCCTTCACACATTCCAAACTTCTTCACAATTTCAGCCACATAAAAAAGTTGAGTTCACCCATAGCACTCATTTGGAATTTGTCTTGCATCAACTTGGCAAACTCTTTGCTAAGCACAGAGTTTGTGGATCCAAAGATGATGTCATCCACATATACTTGCACTAAAAGGAAGTCACCCTTTTGTTTCTTGATAAACATGGTCTGGTCAGTTTTCCCCATGTTGAAGCCATTATCCAACAGGTATTTAGAAAGAGTTCCATACCAGGCCCTAGGAGCTTGGTGATGTCTATACATAGCATTCTTCACCTTGTACACTTTGTATGGGTGTTTTGGGTCTTCAAACCCTGAAGGTTGCATAACATAAACTTCTTCATCAATGGTGCCATATAAAAAGGCACTCTTAACATCCATTTGGTATACAGTAAAGTCCATGAAGGAAGCATAAGATAGAAACAATCTGATGGCTTCAATTCTAGCTACTGGAGCAAAGACCTCCTCATAATCAATACCTTCTTCCTGAGTATATCCCTATGCTACCAGTCTTGCTTTGTTTCTGACTACAATACCCCTCTCATCCTTTTTTGTTCCTGAGTACTTACTTTGTCCCAATAGGCCTTGCCCATTTTGGATTAATCTACCAGAATCCACACTTCTTGGATGTCAAACTGTAAGAGTTCTTCTTACATAGCTTCAACCCAACTTGGATCATTTAGAGCCTGAAAAATCTTCTTTGCCTCTTCTTGTGACAAAAAGGTAGTAAACAGACAACATTGCATATTGTCATGGTTAAACTTCATAGTGATGTTTGCAATGAAGCTGTGTTCCTTTGCTGAATACTTTGTTTGTCTGGGAGCTTCAAGATCACCTATGATTTGTGATTGGGGGTGATCTTTATTGATTCTATAGGTAGGCTGCATGCTCATGATTACTTCTGTTTCATCCTCTTCCAAATCAGGATTTATGGGACTATCTTGATTGGGAAAGAACTCCTCAAAAGCGCTTCCAAATGATACTACATGACTGAGGGATGGATGCTGATGAGCTGAATGCAGCTCTGAATAACTTGGACCTCCATTCCTAATTATTCTGCTTCCACTGCTGGATATGAGTGGACCACCAGAGACAAATGAAGATGAGGAAATGAGTGGGGATTCTCTTTCTTCATCATTAATATCATTGACAGCTGGTTCTTTGTTAGCAGGGGAAGCATTTGGTCTAGCAGGGGAATCCTGGATTCCACTGCTTTCAGCCATTCCACGGCTTTTAGAAGTTGACTTAGCAGGGGAAGGGATTGGCTGCTCCTTTCTTTGAGATGTATCATCTTCTTCACCTGTTTTTGTAGCAGCATCATCAATGGGAAACAGTGAGGGTACAGTCATGTACCTCAATGGTGGCTTCTCCACAGTAGTTGGTTCTTTTGTACCAGAAATGTTAGTATTCTACAAAGCAACAGGCACATAATTCATGGATTTTGAAAGAACTTCCATGTCAAAGAACCAATCAGGACCTGTTTGTACATCCTCAGGCTTGTCTTCAAGAAAATCTACATGGAGATTTTCTGTCACTTTGCTTGTCTTTTTGTTGAAGACCCTATATCCCTTTATGTTTACTGAATAACCAATAAAATACCCATCATCCCCTTTTTCATTGAACTTGCCTAAATTGTCAATTGTGTTCAGAATGATCACATGACATCCAAATGGTCTAAAGAAGGCAATCAAAGGGGGTCTGCCATTGAACAGCTGATAAGGGGTCTTGTTGTGTGCCTTAATGATGTTTAGTATTTGTACACTTTATTTTAGGAAAAACAAAGCGACAAAAGCGGGTAAGTATTAAGTATCACGTTTTGTAAAATACGCGAATACTCGTCGTCGAGTTCGTTCTCGGTGGAGGTGTGGTGTTTAGCCAAAAATTATCGACGTTATTTAATCGAGTGATTATGTTTTTGGAAAGAAAGAATGAAAGGAAAACGGAGACTGATTACGCTCAAAACGGACGAAAACGCACGAACGTACGAACGTAAAAACGCGACCTAACGAAAAAATTTGAAAACTATTTAATTAATTTATATTAATTTTTAAAGTTAATTAAAACAAAATAAAAAAAATAAAAAAACTAAGAAAAGGACAAAATCCAAATTTTTTTGTTTGTAAACCCCAAATACTTTATTTAAAGACTAATAAAATAAAAACTAATTTAAAAACAAAAATGGGTTAAAAAATCGAAATAACAAAAGCATACGAAAATAATAACGAACGTAAAAACGCGACACTTACGTAATTTATTGAATTAAAATCCTAAAAATGCAAATTTAATTTTTCTTAAGTCCTAACTAATAAAATAAAATTTTGGAAAATAGAATTATATTTTTTTTACTTTTAAATATTTTTTTATGAATTAAAAACTAATTTAACCTAAAAAATGCATTAAGAAATACTAAACGATTTTATAAAAATAAAAAAAAATTACATAAGATAGCTATTGATGCAAAGTTTACAAAAAAAATACAATTTGTAAAATTAAGATACAGTTAAGCTACCAATAAGCTTAAATGAGCTTATAGGCTAAAACAATTAAAAAGACTATTAATAAATGATTATACAAAGCTTACCAATAAGAATGGTGTTGAGAAGATGGTATGTGTAGGGTCTACTGGATGTAGATCTTGCAGCCTGTCAGGACCGGTGAATGACTTCTGTAATCACAAGTCAAATCACAAAGAGACTCTATACACAATATGAACGTAGAATATAAATATAATTAAGAAGAACAGAATAACTCTAAAGACTTGATCCTTTCTAAGGATTTCTAATATTAATAATCACTAGAACTACGTTTGGTGAAGGTGTGTCTAACCCTTCTGCCTAAGGTTCCTTTTATACTACAAGGAAACCCTAATACATCATTAAAGAAAACGTGTAAAACTGATATGCATATCCTTTCCTAACATATCTCATGCATATCCTAACAGAATATTAAGTAAATAATAAAGTTTGACTTCGACTAGGACCAGGAGCAGGACTTGCTCCTACTACGACTAGGACCAGGAGGAACTACATACCTCCTAGTCTACCTATTACATATAACTATTACAATGGTCCTAACAATCCTCCCCTAAACTTGAATTTGACCTGTTGAGTTCAAGTTTCCTGGAAAACGTGCAAAGAAAGCTCGAGGATTGTATCAGCAAAAACAAATAGCAGCATCAACAAGATAAGAATCAGAGTAACCGCCGCAACATGAAACACTAGAAGCTTCTCCAAAGCTTGTAACAAATCAGCATCGTGTTGAATCTTTTCAGCAACATTAGCAGATTTGAGGAGCCTTTACCAAGTAGCTGCTCGCTCTTGGGCTAGCTAGTCATTCTGGTGGAATAAGCATCACCCTGGGAGACTAGAACCCAGCCCAACTCTTAGAACGTGAATCAATGGTGAGTGGGAGTACCCTGATGATTTTAGGCAAACCATCACAGCCGTCAACGGATTTGATGCGTCTTTACCAGAAGCCGTACCCCTCTGGACTCGCCAACTCTTAGCAATGAAGCATCGGTGAGTTGAACACCCTATAGCTTTAAGCAAGCTATTACAGCTATCAACGGATTTGATAAGATCTTTACCAAGAGCCGTACCCCCTTGGATTAGCCACTTTTCAGTCCAAGACTATGGCAAGTGAAAACCATCCAGTTTTGGGTAACCTGGCAACCATCAACGGATTTGAGAATCGCACCAGGAGTCGTACCCTCAAGGTGAATCAACTTTCTCTTGTCGATTAGACATGGTAAGTTGAGAACCATTTGTTGTGTGGACCACGTCCAACACCAAGTGAAGCCAAGTACCAGGATAAGCTCAAATCAGTAACCAGAACCTACAATGTTAAGCAGCCAAGGGATATTATTCACAAGTATAAAATCTAAACTATGTTAAACGTATAAGCATATATTATATAAAAAGTATTTTTTTTTTTGGTTTTTTTTTTTTTTTAACTATAAAGAATGACATTCACCAATCACTGGACATATTGGTGAAAAGAATGAGAATAAGAACAAATGATCAAAAATACAAAGCATAAACACTTACAACCCAATCACCTTACATACCAGAAGCAGCCTTCTTATCTGCTATCAACCTTGCCTGAATACCTTCTACCAATGCCGTGGCCATAGATGACTCATTTCCAGATGGAGCAGTAGAAATTTGCAAGTGACTCGCTAACATCGCCTCCATCGAAGAAATAGTCAAAGGATACTCCACATCCGTCAGCATAAACACCATATGACCAGACTCTAATTCCAACACATGAACTCCACATCCAGCATATAGCTTCCAGCGTAGAATCTCCCATTGCATTTGATCCTTCCATATGCCCGAAACAGGAGCATTAGGAGGAGCATCCAACATTAGCTTGAGATCAGCCCAGATACGGAGACCAGGCCAGGAAGACACAGCCATTGGGTTAAACGGCATACTAGAATCAACAAGTCCATACAACGCCATAAGATCCATACGGTCAGCCCAAGACAACACACCCTGCAAACCCGTTGCCAATCACACAGACCCATCACTCAAAGTAATCCGATGGGATACGCCACCAGGAAGTGTTGTAGAACGCTCAACCGTATAACCAGTAATGTTCCCATTGCCCAAGGGTAAGTCAGAATCGCTGTCAGAAGCTGCATCAATTAAATTCTCAGGATCACGCTTCTCAAAAGGAACTGTCTTACCACGGCGAATACGACGAGCCTGTTTCTGGCGAAGGGAACGTCTAGGTGTGGGATCAGAAGGTGTTGATTCAACCTTTACCTTAACCTCAGTAGCAGCAGGGGAAGGAGTAGAAGTAGACTCATGAATGTGTCCACCCAATGGACCACTAGGAGCTGCATCAGAAGTAGGATTAGATTGAGTTCCAGGAACTGGTGGTGATGGAAATGGCACATCAGATGTAGTAGCAGTAGGTATGGTGGTAGCAACAAAGGTGCTTGCAGGAACATGTGTGGTGGTGGTAGTAACAGGTGTGGTGGTAGAAGCATGAGTGGTGGTGGTAGTAGCAAAGATGGTAGTAGCAGGACCAGCAGTAGAACCCAACGGAGCAACCAAAGGTGTAGTAGAAGGACCAACGGAAGTAGCAACAAAACCAGATGGACTAGCAGCATAACCAGGAGTGGGTGCAGATGAAGGACCAGTAGAATCAGCAGGCATAGAAGAAGTCACACCACGAGGATGGTAAATAAATCTTTCCGGAATAGGTTGACTCTGACGCTTAACCATCTTTTCATAAAGGGCCTTTAGCTCATCAAAAGTCAAAGCCCGCACCCGTGCCCACGTCCAAGGAGCATTAAAATGTGCAGCAGACTGATATTTCACATAACGTTGCATCTACTGGCGCTCCTCAGCCCGAGATAAAGGTCTGTTCCTTCTCTATTTCTTAGGTATTGCAGCAAGAGCCAACTGATGCTTACGCATCAATACCATAGCCCGCGGAATACAATTGTGTTCATCAACATCATCACCCAAAAGATCCTTAAACTGAGCATAATCCCGAGTGAGAACAGTCAACACTTGCATCCATTCACTATCACTCCAATGCATGGCATCATGCTGAATTTGTGCACGCCTGCGCTCTCGAAGCTCTTCCTCAGAAGCCCTATCAGCTTCATCAATCTCAGCTTGAACCCGACGAGCAGCCTCCTCCCCAAGCCTTTCCTCTTCAATCTGGCGACGGGTACGCTTGCGAGATGGGGATGGAGCATCAGTCATTGGGGCCTTTCCCTTCGAATCATGAGAGGGACCATCATTAGAACCATCAGTAGGATCAGAATCACCACCCATAGAAGGGGGAATAGCACCAGGAGAAGGAACACTGGAGGACGTTGGAGGAACCGGCAAATCATCATAAACTGTATCAACAAAGGCAGCCTTTGCCAACAACGTCAAGCCATCCTCAACATTCTCCGCACCCTCTTCATCAGAATCGGAATGGACCACATGTTTCTTGCGACGACGTTGTTGAGTTTCCAACGCCTTGATGCGATCAGCCAGAGGAAGAACAAACTCCCTTGTAAGCTTCCGATGTTGGTTTAAATCAGCTTCCAAACAAATCATCCGCTCATGGTACCTGCGCATAAGATCAAGCAAAGATATCAGTGTAGTAGGCTCCTCCGCCTGCCCACCAAGAGAACTTGGATCAGGGAAAGCATCATTGGAGCCCGAAGCAACATGTGGGTCAACCTGTGGAGTACTAGCATCAAACGTTTTATCAGTCGAGTGTGTGGCAGGACTAGGAGGTGGAGTCTCCACAAATGGAGACTGGTGTGGGACTGAAGAAGGACCAGCCTTAGAAGGGGATGGTTTTTCAACCACCACCTCTTCAACCAGTTCCTCCTCAACCACAGGAGTGGCACCAACAGTAGGAGCCTCCTCCTCCATGGGGTCATCATCAAGCACAACAAACTCAGGAGCCTCCTCCTCCTCACCCATAGGACCCTGAGCCAACCCTAACATGGCCTCAGTCAAAGGCCTCCAATCCCCAGTAAACCCATTGACCATATTGTATTACACTTTAGCTGTAAGTTTAGACGGCACATGCTCAGTCCTATCACGAGGAATGAAAACAAGGATTTGCTGAAGAAACCTAGGGTACATAAGAAACTTCTTTCTCGAACCAGCAGTAGACAAATTACTAACCATCCCCTCAAATAGATAATGAGAAAAATTAAACACTCTACCCTGGGCTAAGCAAATAAGACCAGTAGCCAAAGGAGTAGGGAAAGCATCCCAACTCCCAGACTTAGGAATCATACAATGGATTAAAAAGTGAACCAGAAGCTTCCATTAGGGGGAAAACCGGTTTTTCTGGAAGTTAAACTTCCCCCCATGTTCATAACCTAAAGCAGCCATCCCCTCCAATACTTCCGAATTGGGGATGGATTCAACACCACCCTTATCCTGAAGATGAAGAGAAGAGCGAATAGAAGCCTCAGTTACCACATATGCACGTCCATCTATGGTAGCATGGAGTACACGTAGACGACCAGCCACATTCACAAGTTGAGCAGACGCCCAAAATTGTCTAATCACACTATCATATATGGTGGGACATACAATAAATGCAAACCTTAGGTTGGATGCTTCAATGTAATCCAGGATGTCAGCAAAATGTTCACGATGGGGACCATCACCCAGATAAGCAACTCGGTTGTGAGCAGGTTGATAAGCAAGAGCAGCCATGGATCTTGATTAATGGAAGGAAGAAGGATTGAGATTAGGGTGTAGAGAGTAGAAGCGGTTTTGTGTGTGTGTTAATTGTAATTAGTGAGTCAAGGGTGTATGTTGACCATATATAAAGAAAGTGGTAACTGTTCATTGACCCCTATTAATGGGGGGTTGCCCTTTCAAATTAAACCATAATTGCATAGTAACCACTTGCCCTTTTTGAACATAAAAACCAACTCCCAATTAACATGCTTAATTCAAACTTGTAAATACCAGGATTGGGAGCGTTGACCAAAAGTCAAAGCACACAATGGTCAGACCAGTAGCAAAACATGATTAACAAAGGACAAAAGGAATGAACAGTATGCCAGACCAGTACCAGGAGCCAAACACCACTTGACATGGAAGGATTTTAAACCACCAGAAGCCAACCAATTATAACTAGAAGCTGACCAAAGAGGACCAGAAGCCAGTCATGTAAGGCCATATCCACCAGAAGAGAGAAAAAATCCTCCATCATAAGCACCACACATCATCAGAACCAAGAAACTATGTTGTTAAATACTATCAATACGTTAGTCTGACCTAATATGTACACAAAGCCTGCCCTTAGGCGTTGCCTCCCCTCAATCCTAGACCTTAAGGATTGACCATCCCAATATGAACCACCAAGTGGTTAAACCGAGGACCATCAAAAGCTTTAGTCAGCAAATCAGCAACATTGTCATCCGTACTTTAAGAACCTGTATCAGCTTCTTCTCATTGGCATCCCGTATAAAATGATGCCGAATCTCAATATGCTTCGTCCGCTGATTAAATACAGGTTCTTCACAATGCAAATAGTGCTTTGATTGTCAATAAAAATTTTGGTATTCATAAAATTGAAACCATAATCCAACATCTGATTTTGGATCCACAAAACTTGTCCACAACAACTAGCAGCAGCAACGTATTCAGCTTCTGTTGAAGAAGTAGCTACGATTGTCTGTTTCTTACATTGCCATGAAATAAGTCGACGACCCACAAATTCACAACCACCAGTAGTAGACTTCCTATCATTATTAGCACCAGCATAGTCACTATCACTATAGGCTTCTAGAACAAAAGGAGATTCTCTAGGATACCATAGACCCAAATTAGGTTGAGCCTTGATATACTTGAAAATCTTCTTCACTGCATTTAAGTTCGAAACCATTGGAGTCACCTGGTGTCTAGAACAAGCACTTACTACAAACATAATGTCCGGACGTGATGCAGTCAAATACATGAGGGAGCCAATCATAGACCTGTACATGTGAACATTTACCGGGGGGTCTGGCTCATTCTTAAGTTTGATTTTAGCAACTTCATAAGGAGTTGCTGCTGGTCTAAGAGGATCTATGTCAAACTTCTGAAGAATCTCATGGACATATTTATCTTGACTGATGAAAATCCCATCCGATTGTTGCTTAACCTGAAGACCAAGGAAGAATGATAGTTCACCCATTGCACTCATCTGAAATTCGCCTTTCATCAAGTGTTCAAACTCATCACACCACTCCTTCCTTGTAGAACCAAAGATAATGTCGTCCACATAAACCTGAACAAGGATAATATCCTTGGAATTCCGCCGAAGAAATAGTGTTTTGTCAATAGTACCTCTTCTATAGCCATTCTTTAACAAGAAAGTTGAAAGACGCTCATACCAAGCTCTAGGAGCCTGATGTAACCCATAAAGAGCCTTGACCACCTTGTAGACTTTCTTGGGATGAAGTGGATCTACAAACCCCTTAGGTTGAGTAACATACACTTCCTCGTCAATTTTGCCATAGACAAATGCACTCTTGACATCCATCTGGAACACCGTAAAGCCAACATAAGAAGCAAAGGCCAAAAACAGACGAATGGCCTCGATCCTTGCAACCGGCGCAAAGACTTCAATATAGTCAATGCCCTCAATTTGAGTGCGTCCTTGTGCGACAAGCCTAGCTTTATTCCTGACGACAATTCCCCGTGCATCCTTCTTGTTTTTGAGAATCCATTTGGTATTGATAGCTGTCTTTCCATCTGGTAAATCAACCAGAACCCAAACATTCTGAAACAAGAATTGCTGCATTTCCTCCTGCATAGCCTCCACCCAACTTTGATCTTCAAGAGCATGAGAAACAGACCTAGGTTCCACCTGTGAAAGAAAACAAGCAAACAAACAGTGTTGAAAGTCCGTATGATTATTACGCTTTTGATCCTCAATATAGCCCACAAGAGCATGATGATCAGACGAGGCCTTCTGCTGCATTCTGCGTGTCTTGACGGTAGAACCAGGATCTCCAATAATTTGAGTGGTAGGATGATCTTTATGTGATTGCAAGACTGGATTGGAAGAAACCTCCACTTCTGGTGCCAAGTTATTGAGATCACCAACAAAGTCAGCATCATATGAAGCATTTTGGAAAATCCCATCTACCGGTTGTTTATGAATATCATCCAGCTTGGTAGAAGACTTGTTTTCATGGTTCCCCAAATCAGAAGGACTGGAGAAGCGAGTATTGGAAGCAGACTCACTAGCCGGAGTACCAGTAGGTGATAAGCTAGCACTAGGAGCAGAAGCTGGAGTACCAGGAGCAACTTTGTCAGTAGGCTCAACCAAGGGAAACTCAAAACTACTTTGAGCAGCTGCTTTAGTAGCTTCTTGTTGCTGTTTGAGAAGAGTGTCAAGAGCTGCTTGGGAATCCTGTACATCCAATGGAGTTGCATCACTAGGAGGAGTAGGAGAAACCGTGGTGGAATAGGATGGAACCACAAAAATGTCATCCTCATCATCTGAATCAGAAAGACTAGAAGGAACACCAGTACTAGAAGTTGCAAACACTTGTGGTCCTGCATCATGGTTAGTTTTGAAACGAAAAAATCCTAACGAATCACTAAGATAATCAAGATCAAAATACCATTCTGGACCTTTGCCTTGGATGTTTGAGTTCTCCTCAAAATACCTGAGATTAATAGTTTCAATGATCCGTTTGGCTTGAAGATTGTAGACACGATACGCCCGAGAATGAGCTGAATATCCCACAATGTATCCTTCATCTACCTTGCCATCAAACTTCCCCAAATAGTCACTAGTATTCAGAATGGTGACTTGACACCCAAAAGGCTTCAAATGAGCAATATTTGGAACTTTGCCCGTGAGCAGCTCATAAGGAGTCTTCTTGTGATGATTGGTAATAGAAACCCTATTCAAAACATAACTTGCAGCATTAACAACTTCTGTCCAGAACATGGTTGGAAGCTTGGAATCGGCAAGCATAGTTCTTGCTGCTTCTACTAGTGTCCTGTTCTTTCTTTCTGCCACACCATTCTGTTGAGGAGTCCTAGCAGCACTATAATCTCTTTTGATGCCCTTAGCATTGCAAAGTGCGATGAGGTCTTTATTTTTAAATTCGGTTCCATTGTCGCAACGAATACCTTTAACTTTCTTGGACAACTGATTCTCTATCAAGGTAAGAAAATCTCTAAGAATTGAGTAGGTCTCACTTTTGGCAGCCATGAAGAACACCCACGTAAACCTTCTATAACCATCAGTTACCACCAAACAGAATTGCTTGTGGTCAATGCTCCTGATGGAAGTAGGACCAAATAAGTCCATGTGTAGAAGCTGCAATGGTTCAGTAATAAGACTTAGAGCAGTAATGGCCTTGAAGGATGCTTTGTGCTGTTTTCCTTTGCTGCAGGCAATACAATTTATATCATTTCGAAACGTCTTGGGAGGTAAACCAGAGACCAGATTCAGATTTGCAAGTTTGTGAATGGTCTTGAAGTTCACATGCCCCATCCTTCGGTGCCATTTAGTGGCTTCATCTTCTGAGGCTTTTGCAACCAGACATGCTAGTTGACCAGTAGGGTTGACTTCATTCAACCTGATGCTATAGAGATTGTGTCTTCTAGGGATTCTGAGTAAAACTTGTGAGTCATCCGGAAGCTGAAAGTCTTTAGAAAGCACAAGTGCATCAGTATCGGTGAAGAGAACAAACTGCTTCTTGTCACAAATCTGAGAGACCGATATCAAGTTGAAGTGTTGAAGTGCTTCCACATAGTAGACCTGCTCAAAATTTAGATTTGGAGTCTTTATCGTTCCTTTGCCAGTGATTCAACCTTCACCCCCACCAAAATAGACCTTGCCACCATGAAATGGTACAAAGTTAGAGAGAAGACTCTTATTGCCAGTCATGCTCCTGGAGCAACTACTATCAACAATACCTAGACTAGGATCCTGGTATGGAGTAACCTACAACAACAAGAGAATAAAAATGCAAAAGTTAGTGTCTTAAGGGGACCCAAACCTTTTCAGGTTTGAGCCTGCCTTGTGGATCATTAGAAGAGTGCCAAGAAGATTGATGAGATCCACCGTTGTTCCTTGGTTGCCTATGCATCATATGGGTATTATTATTTGACCAAGAACAACCTGCTGAGGGCTTAACAGCAGTTCCCAAATTTCCCAAACCAAAATACGTGTGGTCTAAATTATGTGGATAGATTGGATTAAAATTTTGAAAATAATTACTGGTTGTTTGGAATCCACTATCTCTCCAATAATCAGATGCGTAAGGAGAGGATACTCTAGAAGTATTAAACATTGGAGCACTAGGATTAAGTCTTCTAGAAGCATATGAAGCAGCTCCTGGTGGACCAGGAGCAGGAAAAGCATGATTAACAGATGCATGTGTGTCATAATAATCATAATCTTTAATTAAATGAAAGGCACTGCCACAAACAAAACATGTTTTGAAAGACCTTTTATTAGAATGAGATTGTTTCATACTGCCTACTTTATTACACACATTTCTAGGAAAAACATTCTTCCTAGGACTCAATAAACAAGGACCAGACACACTTGACTTGACAGCAACTTTTTCTTCACACTTCCTAGCACCAGTAGCAGCATGTTCATTAAACTTGGAACTTGTAGGTCTTGACTCTTCACTTGAACCACTAGATGCAGAGTCACCGGCTTTGTCACTGAAAGTACATGAGACAAAGTCATTAGTATTAGTAGAACTTGTTGGGGACTCAAGCATCTGTGATCCATCCGAGTCATTATGCCATGTGGTGGGCATAAACGTTCCAGTAAGAGGAGGAGGGACATCATGCATTTCTGCTGCTGGTTTAAACCTATTGTAACTAGGTTTGCCCTCATCCTCTTTGTCGGCATCAAAGACACTTGAGAAAGATAAATCAAATACATCTTCTGAATCAATATATTTTTCAAATCCTAAGCCTCTTTTAGTTCTGCCAGACATGCTACTATCAATTAATTTTGAAAGATTTTTAGGTGCCTTTTGCCATTTGTCAAATCTTAGCATTGTAGCATCTAATTTAGCTTGCATCTCCTCTTTTTCTTTGATACTAGCATCTCTTTCAGTTTCTGTATATTTAAGCATATTTGTAGTGTTTTCTAAATCAATGCTTAGTATCCTGATTTTATCCTCATACGCACGTTGTGTATCTTGTAACCACCTCTTTTGTTGTTCCAAAGTGTTTAATGAAGCCTTATAGGCTTGAACCTCTAAAAAATACTTATCATTTTGATCATTAACTTCATTAAATTGGGACAAAAATTCTGAGTATTTATCATGACAACCAAGAGGACAATGTTGTACCTGAGGTGAGATGCCCATAAGAGCAAACTCGTCTGCTTCTTCTGCATCAGAGAGATTCCCAGCAATCATTGCAAACACGTCAGTCGAGGACTCAGCTGACTCCAGAGTAGAAGCCTGATGATCATTCCAGTTGACCATAGAGTCAACAGATACCAATGCCTTCCTGTCATCTTTTATCTCCTGAACCTTGAAAGCGGAGTACCTGCTCTTCTCCTGATCATTCTTGCTAGGGAACTCCCTTGAAAAGTGACCCTGTTGCTGGCAATTATAGCATCGCACCTTGCTTCTATCAAATCTTACTGGCTCCCGAGGGTTGTAATTAAATTTCCTTCCTGCTTTCTTCTCAAACTTCTGTACCCTAAGAGTAAGCATGGCCATCTGCCATTTAAGATCCATTTCATCCAGGTCAAGTTTATCGACCTGTTTGAAGTCATCAAAAGCAAGTTGTTGTTCAGCATTAACTTCAGCCACAAAAGAATGAAGAACAGCTTCTACCATACTACCAGACTTGGCAGCAGGATCAGGAGCAGAAGTATGCTGAACAGTATGTTGAGAGGAGACAGTATTGCTCGGGCTACTTGCATATGACATGGGACTAGATGCCATAAAACTCACAAAGGCTGAATTAGCAGGAGTGGGAAAAGAGTCACTAGGAAATCCTCTCACATGGGGTTCGAAAGTTCTAAGCCTATGAAACAGATCATCAAAGGTGAGATAGTCAAGCCCACCTTTGGCTTTGAGAGAGATCACCACCTGATTCCATGAGTAGGGTAAGGCTTTAAGAAACCTTGCATTAATGTCACCATCATCAGGCTTTGACCGAAGTTGATTCAACTGGCTCAATATCTTCTGGAACCTATCATACCCTTGATTTAGCCCTTAAGTTTCTGAGATTTTGAATTCGGTAAATTCATCTCTCAGCATGGACCTTCGCATTTTCTTTGATTCCTCATTCCCACCGAACCTTGCTTTTATGCCATTCCAGATCTCTCTGGCATCATCCAAATGGTAGAACTCACCCATGTGATCTTCAGAAAGAGATTGAAGCAAAATCGTTTTTGCTTTTACCTCCTTCTGAATAGCTATGATTTCCTCATGATATTTAGGGTCAAGAAGAGTAATGTTACCATTCTTGTCTCGTCCAATAAGCTTCTTGCTGTTCCCATTCAGAATGATCTTCCAAAGATCTTGATCAATGTTGGTGATCCACCATTCCATCTTCATTGCCCAGTTATCATATTCACCCTTCTTCAGAAGAGGGAATTTACCATTCGTGTTAGAGACCGTAGCCAGGATCTGCTGAGGTTGCACAATTTTAGGAGTGCTGTCTTCTCCTATTTGAGTAGAGGTTGAGGCAGACATGATAAACAAAATGTCAGAAATAAGAAAACTTGATTCTTCTTGTATAGAGACCCTCCCAGGCTCTGATACCACTTGTAGGGTCTACTGGATGTAGATCTTGCAGCCTGTCAGGACCGGTGAATGACTTCTGTAATCACAAGTCAAATCACAAAGAGACTCTATACACAATATGAATGTAGAATATAAATATAATTAAGAAGAATAGAATAACTCTAAAGACTCGATCCTTTCTAAGGATTTCTAATATTAATAATCACTAGAACTACGTTTGGTGAAGGTGTGTCTAACCCTTCTGCCTAAGGTTCCTTTTATACTACAAGGAAACCCTAATACATCATTAAAGAAAACGTGTAAAACTGATATGCATATCCTTTCCTAACATATATCATGCATATCCTAACAGAATATTAAGTAAATAATAAAGTTTGACTTCGACTAGGACCAGGAGCAGGACTTGCTCCTACTACGACTAGGACCAGGAGGAACTACATACCTCCTAGTCTACCTATTACATATAACTATTACAATGGTCCTAACAGTATGACTAGGGGGTATTACGTTTGCTTGTGTGATGCGTGGTCAGGGGTTCAAGTCCCACTCCTACCACTTTCTTTCCTTTTATTTTTCTTTATATGTCTGGTGTTAAAAAACAGGGACTATAAAGGAAACCAATGGGAGTTCTAACACAATATGTTTGTAGAGTAGATGGTAAGATTATTCTTTTCTGCGTCTGGTTTGGCAGCATGGTCAGGGGTTCAAACCCCTTTGTTGCTAAATTTTTTTCCAATTCGAATTCAAACACCAAAATACAATAAATAGCTAATCGTATGCAGATCCTAGTAAAACAGAAAGTCCTGAACTAATCAGCAAGTATTAAATAACTACTTATATTACAGCGAATCAGATACAAACATTACTAACCTATACAACGAGTCTAACTATAGCAGATCCTACTAAAACAAACATTCAACAACAATAAGCAGCAACTACAAACTAACGAATCCTACAGCTATAGCTAAGGAATTGCAGCAGGAAACACAAATGCTTGACAGCACCAACAAATGATGTAGATAAATCTCGTTGTGATCTTAATCAAACGATAATAACAATGTAATTAACAAAGCAGCAGCTCCTAAACCCTATGCAAACTGAAAACAGATGAACAATGGTATCTAATCTACTGATAATTCGACCTCAGCTACCGAAACACAAACATCAAACCGGAACATCAAATCTGAGACCGTAAATCCTATTGAGGTTCATAAACACAGAAAATAAAAGAACAATTATTTTTTTTTCTTTTTCTTGTATGCTTGGTATGCACAGTCTTACCCAACACACAAAACACTAACACATACGCAAGCCTCAATACCCCAAACAATCCTTGATTTGTGCTTGTGCACAGTAACAATAACCTTACATCAGGCACTAGTTCTTTGGTTTCTTGTCTTTTTTATGGGTTCTCTTGATTTTGGTTTACTGAGTGGCCTGCTAGTTTACACAGTGGGCACAAGGGGCACCTACAATCACTGATATCACACGACACGCCACCAAACACACACTCTAAGCCCAGGATAAGAAAAATCTTAAAGAAATTTCATATAGTGGGCTAAACGATAGCACCAAATCAGAAACCTACACTTTGCCCTTTTTTAGATTTTTTAGTGACTTGCTTTTTGGGCGACTAATCAATAACCTAAGGAGTACTTTACACTCGTAAGTACTCTCACAAACACTCTCCAAGAACAAGCAGAAAGTGATTCACCCACACAATTCCCTAACCTATGACACTAAACCTGCTAGAACCAAACACGAGTCGCAAAACACAATCTCCAACCAAACTAATCAAGCCACGAATCAAGGAATAAACATAATCTTGAGAGTTTAATTTTTTTCTTGGTGTTCTATTTGTTTGGACAGCGGGTATGCAACTTAGGTGCACCAAAGCTAACATAAATTTCTTAATTGATTTTTGACGAACTTGTAATGAGCTCCATGGCTACAATAAGTTGTGAAATGGAAAAACTCAAATCCACAAATCTAAATAAGCCCAATACCTTACAGGTTACTATGTCTCCTAGCCTAAAACAAACCCAAAGCTTCGAAGAGCGTCACTGATGGTTTATGCTGATATGACAAGTTTAATAGCACAAGTTGAAGTTGGACAAGAATACAAAGTAAACTAAATCTTCTCATGAATACATGGCAGTCAAAAACATCATGACATACTCAGCTAATTACCATAAAGCCTCACAATAACTTGGGATCTCTCTCCCTCTTTTTTTTTCAAACCAATCCTAACCTATAAGCTGTATAAGCTTGTCTTAGCTTATCACCACAGAAACTTAACACTTGAATTTAACCCGCACTTGAAATTAGTTCAAACCAATAAAACACCTTTTGCAAGGTCTTGAAACAACATCCTAATACTAACAATGGCCAGATTTTATCATAACATATAAAATCAAATTTTCAAACTAAAACACTAAAAACCTTTGGCCAAAATCCACTTATCCTAGACCTAATAAGGAGCTGCAGAATTTAGCTAGCCTTTGTGGACAAACCCTACCCAAAAACCAACACTCCCAAACACTAATTTCGAGGTCTCGGAAAGCAAATTTCAAAGGCTTTTGTTAAAAAACGCCACAAATGGCCGACCTTTTAACTGATGAAGACAAATATCACACAACTACGATAATACAAAATCTTGAACACCAAAAATCACAAAATCATACATTCATTTTTCTTAACAGAATTCAGAAGGGTGATAACACAAACCTCAAGGATAGACATCCCTACCCTCGAATGTTCGAGCTCAAGTGCACGCTCGTGCACTAGCTTCCTTTCCTGCTAAGAATAACAATGTTAACCAAAAACCGTAACAACAATCTGATTTTCTTTCACTTCCTTTCTTTCAAAACTTCTCACAAAACGTAAACTATTGATGCAAAAGTTGGGTGATCCTTGTTAGACCCGAATTAGGCTTAATTCGGGTTGGCTGGGCTCCGGCTCTTGCACCAAGTGAATCGTTTGGTTGGGATCCTGCACACTAAACAACACGCGTTAGGCTTACCGTGGGAATGTTTCCCACGATTAGACTCCGGCGTGAGAGTAAGTAATCGATTAGGGTTTATGTGAGTTGAGAGTATAGAACGTAATACCTTTGTGGAACCCTTGGGGGTTCCTTTTATAGGCAGTGGAACCCAAGTGGGCTGCCACTGATACTTCGGCCCCAAGGAAAGGATAACTATCAGAATTAGAATGATTGTTATCTTCTAATTATAGTAGTGAATATCCTTCCCTTTTGGGGTAAACCTACTCCTAGACAGAATATGATTTTGTCTAACCCTATGTCGGCCGCACCGGGCCATGGGCCACACACATGTGTGTGGTCACTGTTCATCCAAGCCCATAAGCCTGAATGACATTATCCCACCCATCTGTGATGGGCCGGATACGGGTAGTACCCGTGGGCCGGGTTCCTGACCCGGCTGGGGACTATACGTCATCATGTCCCCCCAGTCTAGTTGTTACAGCCGTAGGCGTAACCTCTAGACTATCAAGGTGTTCTCCGGACATACCAAGGAAGACCTAGGAAATGAGACATTGAAAATTTTGTTCTGGCCGCACGTGGCGACCCGTCGTAGAAATATATTTTGAATAATACCTCAGCCGTACGTAACGGCCGAGACAACTTAAATGTAACATTAAATACGGTCTTACGTAAGAGCCGCATAACCCGACACAAGAATAAAAACATTAATGATAGTCAACTTTCCAGTCGCATGCCTGCAAAAGTGCACCATTAATGCCCATCCTTGAGCCACGTAAAACTGTTAAGAAGTGACCCGTGGGCCCCCCTCTGATTTTGCAAAAATGTCAGAAATCCTATCCGTTGGATAGGCGAGGTGGCTTACACGTGTCGAATATCCATGGTACCTCGGAAACCGAGGAAACCCTATATAAGAGTTGGTATGCGTGTTTGTTACACACACAACTCACCCCTTCTTCCGCCATTGTTATTCTCAAGCTTTTATCTCCAAAACTTTGCCTTCTTTCCCACGGACTTCCGTTGCCGCAGGTTAGATCATCACGCCTTTAAAAACCTTTTTATAAAACATGGTAAAGGACAACCCCCTTATCACGGATGTCCTTAACGTGATGTCTGTGGAAAAATACCTAGACTTCCTGTCGAAGTATTATGTACCCGAAAGCGTACACCCCACCTATCCAGATGATGGTGAAGCGATCACGGATGCACCGGCGGGGAAAATAGGCATATGCACACGCCTGTTTGACTCGGCCAACTACCGTATCCCCTTATCCAAGTTCTTGGTAGACCTTCTATTATATTATGACTTCCACATAACCCAACTTCACTGCATAAGGGCGTGTAAAATCAACCAGTTTGAAATTACATGCCATACCTGCGGAGTAACCCCAACCGTCAACCTTTTTAGGGCTTTTTATTTTCCTCAGCTAGTGAATGGGTGGCTGTCGTTTAAAAAACGACCCGGGAATGCCCCTATGACGTATAGGAAGCCTCTAAACTTCCTTAAGAACTGGTACGACCATTACTTCTTTGTAGATGAGAAGGTGTTCCCTACTCCCTTCGTACTCAAAACCAAAGCCCCCAAAGACTATCCGCCCAAAGCCAAAGATTATAGCAGCAGGGACCTAAAAATACTAGATACCCACCGCACAGAATTCCATAGAGGGTTGCCGGAACACTTTCTGTGCTTGGTAGGGATAAGCCGCCGCTACTTTGGGAGGGATGACTTATACCCGTGCTTCCTTACGGAACAGGGAGAGGGTAGGTCTAATTTATATGTTGTAGATTTGAATTGCCATGCATATTTGTAGAATGTATACTAACCTATATACTTGTAAAATTTCCGTAGAGATGAACCTTCACGGACTAATCCGCCAGGGCGACCCAATGAAGGTAGCGGAAGGATTCCGGCCTTTGAAGCCGAATGAGCTCCCCTTGCTGGAAGCGTTAGCTGACCGCACTATGCCGCTCGAAGAAACATCCGATCCTAGATCAGATGAAGAGCCCGCCATCGAGAAATCCCCATTGGATTTCCTCAATGAAGATGGCGAAGAACCATTGCTAGAGGGGGGCACCACCAACCAGGAAGAAGAGAATGACCTCAACGAAGACACTACTCAGGCATCCGGGTCCGCCCCGCTCACCTCTAGGAAGAGAAAGACCACCAGAAGGGTGGCAAAGAAGATAGGGGACGAGGCCGGAGCCGCGAATGCTCCTCCAAAGAAGCTGAGGAAGGATCATTCGAAGTACCAAGAGGGGAGTGGTACTGCGACTGCTCAGGCCGACCCCACCCCGAACATGGGAGGGCCAGTCTTGCGAGTCACCCCCGTGAGCGCCGTAGCTCCCACCGGCCCAGACCCTGCCATGGACACCTCGTAAGTACCCTTTTGAGTATGATTCGTGTCTTTATATGATGCGTAGACTAATGTTGTTATGTCAAATAACAGGGCTAATCCGGCGGCCGTAGCGCAAGAGGAAGAAGTGAGGAGGGATCCATCCCCCGCACCAACCAACAAGCCCCCATCCCCTGCTGCTACACATGCCAAGGAGCCACACCCCGAGGGGCCAGAAGAAAGCCTGCGCCTAGCATGGAACCTGTCAAGCTTGACAAGGCTGGAGGCAGAATCCAAGTGTTCAGAAATTATTGAACACATCACCCCGCCCGTCCTCGAACAAGATATAGATGAGTTGGATCATGAGGCCCTCCTTGAGCAGTTTGACGTATCATCCGCACACCAGGTGACGGTGGGAGCCACGTTGAGACTCCGTCTAATCAAGGCCCTCACAAATGTGAATCGGGCAGATAAGAAGATAGCCCGTCGTGAGGCGATGGTCGTGAAGAACGAGAAGACCATCACATCATTGCAGGCGGCGCTGTTGACAGCCGAGGCGACGGTGAAAGAGCAGGCTCATCACGCCGACACCCGAGAGAAGCGCATTGCTGAGCTTGAAGCCCTTGTAGCCGCATCAAACGAGAAGGTAAACTTTCGAAATTTTGTACATACACTCAAATTTTGGGTATGCATTTAACCCAAGAAAAGTATATATCCTTGTAATAACTCTAAATTTCATATGCAGGTGTCTGCGACCGAAGCTGCTACCAAGGCCGTGACCGTGCAATCCTTCAACATCACCCAGGAGCGTGATGCGCTGAAGGATGAGTTGACACGGACCCAGACCAAGATTGAAGAGCAGGCTGTCTCAGCTGATGAGGAGCTAAGCAAGATGGCTGTAAGTTGTGCTGAGAGAATATGTCCTCCCCTGCTATCCGCTACAGCCGGACGCAGGTGGATTATTGGGCAAGGACTGCGACTTGCTGTGAACAGGGCACTGGAAGCTCCACACCTATTGCAGGCATTTGCCGGGGTCGTATCTGATGGGATCGACCGTGGTAGACATGAGGGCTTGGTCAAGGCCGCGGAACTGATAGGAAAAAATGAAGACATCACACCGCATCCCTATCACAACCCTTCCGCCGCGGATAACATGACCGCGTCCATGAATGCCTTAGCGGAAATCCAACACCCTCTCCTGGACGAGCTTGAGACATTTAAGGATGCTCCCAACGAGGCAATAATGTCCCGGCTGAGCGCTGATCCCATTCCTTTGTCCTTGGCCACTTATAATTCCGCGTCCAAAACAATGAAAGGCGAGAAACTGCTTATAGAAGCACTGGATGCTATTGCGGCCAAAGCCCGGGATGGGAAGGATGCTCGTGGGGAGGTCCTCCGTGCTCTAATTGAGGAAGGGAAGAAGGACATAGGGGAATTCCTACCCCCTTGTAACTTATCATCTGTAAACACTTGTAATTTTATTCGTCCGTGTATGCACACGGCTAAGACATATGTAAAATGACTGTCTTTTATTTAGAAGTCCGTGATGACCAAGGCTATTTTGTTATTTTATTTTTGAAACTTGTGTATTTTCATTTTGTTTTGAACACTGTATTCCAATACCGCATGACCTGGAACGTCTTATGTAGGAAAGGAAAATACATACAAGCCTATAATTTACTAGACAGGCGACGTGCGTCTTTACTATGCGAAGCACGATGTGACTACGACATATGAAACTTACCAAAACGTCTTGTGAGTAAGGTGTCTAGTAAGGATACATGATCCGTGCGTCTGGGGTTGCATCCCTCTTACGCAGCAAGTTGAATTAGTAGGTTCACTTAATCCTCTTACCCCGCCTGGAGGCGTATAGTACATGTACAGTAGTTTGAAAGAATGCATATGAATGAAACATGGCATATTATAATATAAGTAAAATTCATACGACTAACAAAAAATCTAAAAAATGATTTGCACGAAACAAGCCGTGGGGCTAGCTAGGCACCACGGAATTTTATTAGAACGTTTACCTTTTTTTTTGAACAATAATGACAAGTCCTAAAAAACAAGAAAGGAAATTAAACAAACATAAGAAAACAAAACCGATAGACCGCATGTTTCTTTATTAAGACCGCATATAGCGAAGTACCCATGCGGAAGCCGTAGCTTTCAAAGATAGCACCTTTTGAGATTGGAGATGTTCCATGTGCGCTCTAGGTCGCGGCCATCCATGTCACGTAACTTGTACGTGCCTCGTCCCAAGGCTTCAGTGACTTCATACGGTCCTTCCCACTTAGGGCCAAGCTTTCCTGTATTCTCCGCTCGACTTGCTTCGTTAGCATGATAGACGTAGTCTCCCGGTCGAAAACAAACACCCTTGACCTTGGCGTCATAATAAGCCTTCATCTTAGCCTTGGACTTAGCCTCATTGATGGCTGCTATTTCCCTTTTTTCTTCCAACAGATCCAGGTTGATTCGCAGCTGTTCATCGTTCGTGACGACATTAACCTCCGCTGTGCGGATGGTAGGCATTCCTATTTCTGCTGGTATAACAGCTTCAGTGCCGTAAGCCAATGCAAATGGAGTATCTCCGTTGGCTGTTTTGATCATAGTTCTATGCGCCCATAGCACATGTGATAACTCATCGACCCATTTGCCACTTCGTTCATCCAGACGCGCCTTGATGCCATTTCCCAAGCTTCTATTTCCCGTTCGCCGAGGCCATTTGTCTGCGGATGCTTAACAGATGCGAAGCGCCGCTTGATGTTCAATGATGCACACCAGTCTTTGAATGGATTGTCCGTGAACTGTTTACCATTGTCCGAGATGATTTCTCCTGGTAGGCCAAAACGGCACACAATATGTTCCCAAACAAACTTTTTAACTTGTTTGCCTGTGATAGACTTGACTGCCTTGGCCTCTATCCATCGTGTGAAGTAGTCCATCGCGACAATCAAGAATTTAACTCCCCCCGCAGCTACAGGAAATGGTCCTGCAATGTCTTCCCCACTTATAGAATGGCCATGGGGACGTGATAGGTGTAAGCTCGTGTTGCGGGTGCCACGACACTGGCCTATGCACTTGGCAATCCTTACACTTGCGAATCATGTCGCGCGCGTCTCTGTGCATGGTGGGCCAATAATATCCTGTCCGTAAGGCTCTAGCTACCACGAATCGTGGACCTGCATGCATGTCGCACAATCCTTCATGTATGTCACTGATTACGTATGCGGCCTGACGTGGTCCAACACACCGCAGCCACGGCTGCAAGAAAGAGCGCTTGTAAAGGATGCCTTCTCGAAGTTCAAAATGCTGCGACTTCCTCCTGATGCGCCGTGCTGCTTTTTCCTCGTCTGGAAGGGTCTCGCTAGTCAAATAGTTGATAATCGGGGTCATCCATATAGGTCCATCCTCCTCAACTTTAGTAGCGACCTCCCCTTCCGTTATAGATTTCTCCTTGAGTATTTCCACCAAGACTTGTTTAGACAAGTGAGCGAAGCTTGTGGATGTGATCTTACTAAGAGCGTCCGCCTTCTTGTTCTCGCCCCTTGGCACCTGCTTGATGGAAAACTTACTGAAAACCGCGATTAGCGACTTGTGTTTTTCCAAGTACCTGACCATGTTGTCCTCCTTAGCCACATATCCACCTAGAATATGGTTCGCGACAAGCCGTGAGTCCATGTAGGCCTCAAGGTTACGGACTCCCATTCTAGCGGCAATTTTCAAACCCGCAATTAATGCTTCATATTCCGCTTCGTTGTTGGTGGCCGTGAATTCCATTCCTTCCGGATTTGTGAGAATGAGACCAGCTCCGGACCCGTTCGTACACGAAGATCCGTCCGTGAACAACACCCATGGTTCTGTTGGAGTCTCGTCTTGCTTAACGATTGGCCCTTCCTCATCCGGCTTCTCTATTAGGAAATCTGCCAAGATCTGGCCTTTCACGGCCGTCCTTGGCCTATAAGATATATTGTGCTCCCCCAATAAGATGCTCCATTTCTGTAGCCTCCCTGCCACGTCCGGTCTAGAAATAACCTGCTTGATTGGCTGATCCGTAATGACTACAATTGGGTGCGCCTGAAAGTACCGGCGCAGCCGCTTTGTAGCAAACACTAGTGCTAACACCAATTTTTCCATAGAGGAGTAATTCAGCTCCGGCCCTTGTAGTGTTCTACTTATAAAGTAGACCGGAGTTTGCACTGTATCTCTATCTGTCATAAGTACCGCGCTTATTGCGCCATGAGTGGCTGAGAGATACATAATGAGTTCCTACTTTGGCCGGGGAGCTACTAGCATAGGGAGGGACGCAAGATGCTGCTTGAGTTGGCCGAAAGCTTCCTCGACTTCCTTCGTCCACCGGAAGTCTCCCTTCCTAATGCACTTCTTGAGTGTCTTAAATAGGGGGAATGACTTCTCTGCGGATTTAGATAAGAACCTATTCAGCCCGGCTAGTTTCCCATTTAAGGATTGCACCTCCTTCCGTGTCTGGGGGGATGGTAGTTGTATTACTGCGTCCGTCTTCTCTGGGCAAGGTTTGATGCCGTTTGGATCAATCAAATATCCAAGGAACATTCCCTCCGTTGCCCCAAACGTACATTTCTTTGGATTTAACTTCATGTTAATCCTTCTCAGTGTGTCGAATGTCTCTTGGACATCCCGGAGAAGTGCCTCCTCCGTGTGACTTTTTATAACCAAGTCATCCACATAGACTTCCAGGTTACGACCTATCTGTGATTCAAAAGCTTTGTCCACCAGCCGTTGATATGTAGCACCGGCGTTCTTCAGTCCAAACGGCATTTTCGTATAGCAATATACGCCCTGGCTCGTATGGAACGCCGTTTTTCTGCATCCTCCTCCGCCATCTGGATCTGGTAATACCCTTTATATGCGTCCAAGAAGAATTTAAAAGGATACCCACATAGGGATTCCACCTTCCAGTCGATTTCCGGTAACGGGTAACAGTCTTGTGGGCAGGCCTTATTTAGATCCGTAAAATCCACACACATGCGCCAACTTCCGTCATGTTTCTTGACCATGACCGGATTGGATAACCACTCGTGGTAGTATACCTCGCGCATGATGCCTGCGTCCACTAGTTTCCGTACTTCCTCCAATATCACTTGGCTGCGCTCAGGCGCCTGGCCACGCTTCTTTTGCTTGACGGGTTGGTACCCTTGGCGGATCTGGAGCTTATGCTCTGCTATCGCACGTGGCACGCCTGTCATATGCTTTGGCTCCCATGCGATTATATCTAAGTTTGCACTTAAAAGATAGCACATGGCCCTTTTGCCGCTATCCGAGAGCGCCCCTCCTATGGATACCTCCTGTTCCGGATAGTCAGGGTGAATGGATACCTTCCAATTGGGAGGTGGTGATCCATCCTTGGGTGGAACAGGTGGAGCCGGTGTTGTCACGGTGTGACACTCGGATACCGGTACGATTGTGTTGTAAATGGTAACGATCCCTCCCTCAACGGGGAATTTGATCATTCCGTGCGCCGTGGAGGGTACCGCCCGTATAGCCAAAATACCTGGTCTGCCTATGATCCCATTGTACGGAGAATGTGAGCGTATCACCATGAAGTTCATACATGCCGTAGTGGAGTGTTCCTCATTCCTAATGGTTACAAGCAGCCGTAGTTGCCCTATCGGCCAGATAGTGTCTCCACTAAAGCCGGTGAGCGGCGCCGTGGCCGGTACTAGTTGGCTTCTTATTTCTGGGCATAACTGCACAAAACAGTGTTCATACAGTACCTCTGCTGACGACCCTCCATCCACATACATGCGACGAACATTATGCGTTCCAATGCTTATTTCAATAGTGAGATGCGCATCGGTCACATCGCTTGCTGTGATGAGAGGGAACGAGATTTCCCTGCCGCGTGAAAATTTTTGGCCAACTTTCTGCCTCGTGCGGTGTTGTCTGGATTGGATCATGTATATGGTCGAAGGTTTGTCCTTTTGGGGATCCTTCTTATCGTACTTCTTGTTGTTGTCTTTTCCATCCTTCCAATCCTTAACTAGGTGCTTGAGTTTGCCTGATTTGATCAGCGACTCAATATGCTTCTTGAGCTGGATACACTTCTCCGTACCGTGACCTTTGTCATTATGGAACTCGCAGAAGCGATTTCCTTGCCGACGTTCCGGCGGAGTGGTCATTGGGGGAGGCCCTGGAAAGTTCGCCCCTTCCGTCAGCAAGATCTCCCGGTAGGACATCTTTAGGGGGGTGAACTTATCGTCCGGCCGTCCTCCTTTGCTCTGGCTCTTGTAGTCTGAGCCCTTGCTATTGTTCTGATTGCCTTGACCGCCCGACTGTCTCCGAGACTGGTCATTTGACCGGTACCCATTTCCTCTGGATGGGTAGGCCGCGGCAACAACTGTTTCTCCTTCTATGAAATTTCTGACCCTTTCCATGAGGTCATCATATTTCTCTGGACGCTTGTCATTGAGGCGCCTGATCAGCTCCCTGTCTGTTATGGCGTGCATGTAGTCAGATATTTTCAGGAGTTCCGGGATTGTTTTGGTGCGCGTGCACTCATCATTGAAGCGTTCAGTGAAGGCTTCTGTGGACTCTCTCGGCCGTTGTTTGGGCTAGACCCGAATTAGGCTTAATTCGGGTTGGCTGGGCTCCGGCTCCTGCACCAAGTGAATCGTTTGGTTGGGATCCTGCACACTAAACAACACGCGTTAGGCTTACCGTGGGAATGTTTCCCATGATTAGACTCCAGCGTGAGAGTAAGTAATCGATTAGGGTTTATGTGAGTTGAGAGTATAGAACGTAATACCTTTGTGGAACCCTTGGGGGTTCCATTTATAGGCAGTGGAACCCTAGTTGGCTGCCACTGATACTTCGGCCCCAAGGAAAGGATAACTATCAGAATTAGAATGATTGTTATCTTCTAATTATAGTAGTGAATATCCTTCCCTTTTGGGGTAAACCTATTCCTAGACAGAATATGATTCTGTCTAACCCTATGTCGGCCGCACCAGGCCGTGGGCCGCACACATGTGTGCGGTCACTGTTCATCCAAGACCATAAGCCTGAATGACATTATCCCACCCATCTGTGATGGGCCGGATACGGGTAGTACCCGTGGGCCGGGTTCCTGACCCGGCTGGGGACTATACGTCATCATAAACCTTGAACAATTTAAAACTCGAACCTTTGAAACCAAACACGAATTTAAACTTGTTAAACTAAAACATGAATATAATGGAAATCAGCTCGTTTTTCTACAATTTAACAACTTTTAAAATAACTAAAAGGGATTAAACATAAACACCAACTTTTATTTATATTTTAAAACGGGGTTACAAAAGCCAGAAAAACCAAAACTGGAACAAAGGCTGCTAACATATTACATCCACTATTTATACAAGAACTGAGGATACAAGAACCCTAACCCTAATGCAGTTACAATTCCCAAACTACCCTAGCATATTCGAGTGAATATCCAATTTTTGAAATTAGATTCTTGAAGCTTCTTGTGATGGCAGAGTACTTGAATTGATCTAAGCCATTAAACATGATGTGGGGAGCACGTTAGTAGATCATATCCATCAATTTGGTCAAATGATTTTGGCAGATTGTGCATCCCGTGAGTCTTCATGTCTTGGTGAGGGGCCCTTTGCTGATTTGGATGGTTACAATCACATGGACGAATATCCAATGAGCTTAATTATCTTTCCCCATCTTTAGTTTGATTTTCCCTTTTGTTTTGAAAATTCGGTTTCTGGGTTTGAGAGAGATTAAGAACAAGATTAAGGGAACAGTAGCATTTCTCCCTTTTTGTGGTAAACTTTGACTCTGTTAGTTTAATATATGTGGGTATTAGTGGGTGGATGGGTGGGTTTGATAAACGGGCTGGTTGGATAGTAGTGGATTGGGTTGGGTAGAGTATAGAAATGAGTTTCATCTATGGCAGTATTAACCCCCAGTCTTCGAAACAATCTTCATACAAAGTCTGTCCAAATTAATAATCCTTTTTGTTTGAAAATATCTTTGGACTTCTTGTCAAATATGGCACAAATCTTTTAGAAACTTCTCATAAGGGCTTATATTGTAACTTTGACCATACTTCAAGGGTTCTTCATGTCATGCCTTCAAAGTTCAAGGACCAAACTTGTACAAAATGCTTCTTCAAGGGCCATTCTTGCCAAGTTGCCAAAGATGAAGGACCAAAAGTGTAAATCTTCAGTTATTCAATGGTATTTTTAGAAAATCCACATTCGGGTCCGGTTTTTTTGTGGCTTCATTTTCCGTGTTCGTTTTTTAATTATTCTTGTGATCTTTTGTCATTTTCTCAATATTCGTACCTAAAATACACATTCAACAAGCACAAACATATATTTGGCACGTTTTATGATATTTTAACTATTTTAAGACCGTTTTGGACGATGAGACTATGTATAAAAGCAGACTCATCACTCCCCCATACTAAACCAATGTCATGCCCTCACGCAATGCTAGAATAAACTATCGTAGCACCTCCAAAATTCATTTTTATGCACTTTTATTCAAAGGTAAACATACTACACTACTACTACTTTATGTTTTAGACATAATGTATGATTTTCATCGCAAAATGGGATGTTTAGGTTCATAGAATAAGAACATGTGAGTGCCTCATAGAGATAAATTTGTCGTCCTCGATTTTCACCCAATTCCATGCTAAGCGTGTAACGAGATCATTGTCATTATAAGTTAGTATTGCTAACACTAATCATATGCTCTAATCACGTACTTAGACTCCCTTAATCCTAATTGGTATCTCTTATATTTTATTTTTGTTTGAATGATCATGATGATACATTGTTGACTTATGCGATAATAGAGATTAAGGTCCAAAAATAGAAACGAAACGGTGTAATCAAAACCATTGAGTTAATAACCTCCCCTAATAGACAACGATGTCAAAAAATTAAGTTAACAAGTGACATTCGATAAACACGGTTTTAGAACGGTTTTGAACATGAGACTTATTACCAAGACTTTTATACGCCCCCTACCGGATGGCCTTATTATCATAGGTTTACCTTCACCTTTTGTGATCGGTCTTGCCTTGCCTTTTATTTAACCTTGACATGAGGTGTTTATTATGGCCAAAGACGTATATCCTCACGCTATAAGCGAATTTTGGATCTTTAAAGCTTCAAAGATTAAGGCTTAATTAATTTTAATTTTGCATAGATTTTTCGGCCTTGTGAGCTTCGAATTTGTGCTTGATTTACGTGAGCACTTGAAATCTTATTATTTGATGAAGCTTTTGATTATTCGGGTTGCCAATACTTCAAAACCGTGACGCTGGAGATTCTCAAATGTTTTCCCAATTTAATTACATGGAAGCTACTAGAAAAAAATTAAAAACCAACAATTAAGACTAAACCGCTAAGTTAATACTTATTAGCAAAATTTATATACAAGCGAAGGGAGAATAAGCAAACAATTAGGACACATGAGTTTTTGAAAGAATTGTGAATTCTACTTTTAGCATAGTAACTTATAATTAACGCTATCATTTCTCGTCCTCATTTAAGAGACTTAGCCTAAAAAGTTAAGGAATCGAAGCTAAGTGCTCAACACGCATGATCGAGTCAAAAAGTACTCTTATTCTCGCCATCGGAAAATCTACATTCGTGTCTTTAAACACTTACGAAATATGAGAAAAAAATTAAAATTTGGCCATTTTTAGCCTTATTTTGCAACAAAACGGTAAACAAAAAGATAAACTTTGGAAAGCGTGAAGGTTTGGCAAGGAAAGTATCTATTCACCCACCCATAATAAAGTTAAACATTGTCCTCGATGTTTCGAGTCTAAGGGTAAGATACCCCATACTAGAGACGTAGTCGAATGCATAATCTAGCATGGGAAGGGTGTAACCGTTAAATTTAAAGTCGTTTATGAAGTGTGCTAAAAACCTAAGGTTAGAACATCAAAGGATATATCATGGATATTGAGAAATTCTTCAAAGCAAACGATCGAGTGCTCCCATAAAACGAACACGAGAGGCTCCAATCGTGAAGATAATGATCATCTAAAAACCACAATTCACAAACAACCACTGAACAAAGGTTGTAAGGGCACAAATCCCCTCATTAGGTTAACTAAAAAGAAATAATATTTACAAGGATAAGCATGAGAATTCCCCTACGAGGCACCTTGTTTTTGATAACCGAGTCAAAATCTCGACTCGAATCCCCATAAATGTGATCATTTAGGGATTATCTAAGTTCGGTCATTTTTTGTGGGACTTACATGTAATCAAGGCCCAAATGCAACCGTGAATAAAGGCAAAGCCTTTATACCGGGATCGAAGATCGTATCCTCACATTTTGTTGAAAATAAAACACGCAAAGCCAGAGGATACTTCTTGTAAGGAAGAAACTCCTTACGACGTAGGTAAACTCATCATATCTGAGGGGATGGTTAGGGATACCTTGAAACAAAGGTGAAATAGAAAAAGAATTGTCAATAATAGGAGTTTCAAAATGTCCCCCCGGATCGAAGGCAAAAGCCTCATTAAAATCCTCACTCTCATGGGAGGCAGTCCATTGGTGAACCCCTCGAGAGTGGAAACGTCATGAGTAGAAAGAGTAGTCTCAACCGTATGAGACTACGGGTGGGTGACTGGCAAATCCGGCTCATCGAGTTTAAGATCCTTAGAATCCTCACTCTCGATGTCCTCGAACGTCTCATCAAAGAGAGGATTTACGTCACCAAAAATGAGCGCGTCATCAAATGCGAATAAAGGGTTCGAAAAGATTTTAAAATCGGTATTTTGAACGTCCTCGTCGATTAGTGACTCGTCATCACTAGCGGCAAAATCATCGTCACTGAAAAGAGGGTTCAAAAAAGTCGTTGATTCTCTCCCCGAAGTGTCAATGGGAGAGACATCATCACAAGATATAGATTCACACTCACTATTGTGATTTGCCTCGTTGGAATCTTCATGGAAAAATTCATCGAGAGCAAAATCACTTACCTCATCTTCGGAGAAAACCGTAGGCTCACTTTAGATTGGAATAGGGATCTCGACACTAGGACTAGTGCTAAGATTCGTCTCCCCCATACTTAGAGAGGCATCGGTTTCCGTAGTGGTTATTGGAGTAAAAGGCTCTTCATTTGAAGATTTTGCCTTAGTGGTTTCGACATCGACGTCGAAAAACGTATCAATGTGAGCAAGACCATCGGTGGACTTCTCACATGATAAATCCATAATCTCACACGGTGTGGGATTAGGAGTAAAAGGCTTATCACTTGATGTTATAGCCTTGATGATTTCAAATTGGTCCTTCGGAGGGATCGAATGAGGGTTCTCAAAAGACGTAGAAATAGTAGTAACGCGTCCCTCCGGAATTAAACTTTGATACTCTTCAAAAATTGAGGGGTCAATGATTCTCCTTAAAACCTTATCAATTTCTTCTTTTTCAAAATCACTTAAAGGACTATCTTCGTCAAAATTTTGTGTATTTTGATTTTGAAAATCTTTGATAATTTTAACTTCGTTAGAAAAATTAGGTTCCAAAGGTTTAACATTCATTGTTCCAACACGTGCTACGAGTTTTTCTTGTTGTTTATTTTCGAAAACATTTTCAAAAACCTCGTTCGTTGACACCCTCGTTTTTTCATCTTCGATGCTCTTTTCAACCTCTTCAATAATTGGGTCATTATTTCTTTCCATAATTAGTTGAAAGAGCGTCTCAAGTCGTTCACAGATGCGATTAGAACTTTCGTCGATGCGACTACAACACTCGTCGATGCGGCTAGAATCGAGATGATCATCATCGAAAACATGTTGTGGAGATGATTGGTCAAAATCGGAATTGTAACATTGATCGGGCTCATGGGAACTTTGAGGATCAAAATTGTATGGTGGGGCGTCAAAATTATCAAAACCGGAATTATAGTATGAATTGGGTTCATTATAATCTATTGGTTGGCAAGAAAAAGTATCGTGAGGCCCCCCACAATTGTCGCGACACGGATTTTGAGAAAAATCCGGTTCGTCGTATGGATAACCACCCCCATTGTCGTAATTGTAACCCATGTCGTGTGATTCTTCAAAACCGGAAAATTGATTGTCGAAATACGTATTTTGGTTCATCGGTTGACAATCGTACCCATAGTAAGGTTCATCTCCACAATACTCACATGACGGTGAGTATTGCGAAGATTGGTCAACGAAATTCGGATTTGGCTCGTGATTGTGACTATTTGGGTATTGAATTTGACACTCATCGTGCCAATGGGAAGGGCTTCCACAATATCGGCAATGGATAAGACGTTCTTCGTTAGAGTACAAACAATTGTTCGGATTACACGGTGGACATGCCCTAAATATTGCATAGTTGACATAATATCCGCACCATTCGCATACACAGCATGGACAAGTCATGGAACCAAACTTTTGTCTCCCACAAACTTGGCAATGAAAATCCTGAAGAATTAAAATTTATAGGGGTTGAGAAAAAGAATTATGAAAATAGAGGGACAAATCGAAAAATCATTTTGTGTTTTTGTTCTTTTTTAATTTTTTTTGGAATTTTGGTGTATTACATAGAAATTAATCTACAAAAACTATCCACTAATCAAAGGTCTCGATTAATGAATCCAAGAAGAATGAAGGTAATTACGTGAAGTAAAAATCCTCGTCGACTTTGAAACATTGGCGGAACGCCAAAACGTTTCGAGGTTCAATAATTAAAACTCACAAACATATATTAATAATACTTGATGTGGCAAACCCTTAATCAATCATCACTAAACCGTTACGCACAAGCAATCGGAGAAACGAGGCGGCGTGAAGCACTTAAGAGCCTTTTCTTTAGGGTGTATTTTATAACACCCGCCTTATACCCACCTTATAGTTTGTATCAATTGAGATTAAATCATTTAAGAGTATTTATCTATTTTGCCCTTTGATTTTTGTTTGAATTCGATACAACAACAGTGACTGGAACGCTCAACTATTGAGGTGCGATTTCTCGCGTATTTGGATAATTATTGTGTGTTAATTGTTCTACGTAAATACAATATATTATGCACAATAAAAACAAGAAAACGATTTTGTGTTAATAGAGTTCTATTTAACACTATTTATTTGTATGGCTAATAGTATAGAAAAAATAAAAATAAGTATTTACGATAAAAACGTAAACACTCAAATAAACACGATAAATAAATATGGCTAAACACACCTCCCCGGCAACGGCGCCATTTTAGTATTTGTACACTTTATTTTAGGAAAAACAAAGCGACAAAAGCGGGTAAGTATTAAGTATCACGTTTTGTGAAAAACGCGAATAATCGTCGTCGAGTTCGTTCTCGGTGGAGGTGTGGTGTTTAGCCAAAAATTATAGACGTTATTTAATCGAGTGATTACGTTCTTGGAAAGAAATAATGAAAGGAAAACGGAGACGGATTACGCTCAAAATGGACGAAAACGCGCGAACGTACGAACGTAAAAACGCGACCTAACGAAAAAATTTGAAAACTATTTAATTAATTTATATAAATTTTTAAAGTTAATTAAAATAAAATAAAAAATAAAAAAAAAACTAAGAAAAGGACAAAATCCAAATTTTTTTGTTTGTATACCCCAAATACTTTATTTAAAGACTAAAAAAATAAAAACTAATTTAAAAACAAAAATGGGTTAAAAAAATCGAAAGAACAAAAGCATACGCAAATAATAACGAACGTAAAAACGTGAAACTTACGTAATTTATTGAATTAAAAGCCTAAAAATGCAAATTTAATTTTTCATAAGTCCTAACTAATAAAATAAAATTTTGGAAAATAGAATTATATTTTTTTAACTTTTAAATATTTTGTTATGAATTAAAAACTAATTTAACCTAAAAAATGCATAAAAAAATACTAAACAATTTTATAAAAATCCAAAAAAAATTACATAAGATAGCTATTGATGCAAAGTTCACAAAAAAAATATACAATTTGTAAAATTAAGCTACAGATAAGCTGCCAATAAGCTTAAATGAGTTTATAGGCTAAAACAATTAAAAAGACTATTAATAAATGATTATACAAAGCTTAACAATAAGAATGGTGTAGAGCAGATGATATGACTAGGGGTATTAAGTTTGCTTGTGTGATGCGTGGTCAGGGGTTCAAGTCCCACTCCTACCCCTTTCCTTCCTTTTATTTTTCTTTATATGTCTGGTGTTAAAAAACAGGGACTATAAAGGAAAACAATGGGAGTTCTAACACACTATGTTTGTAGAGTAGATGGTAAGATTATTCTTTGATGCGTCTGGTTTGGCAGTATGGTCAGGGGTTCAAACCCCTTTGTTGCCAATTTTTTTTTTCAATTCGAATTCAGACAACAAAGTACATTAAATAGCTAATCGTATGCAGATCCTAGTAAAACAGAAAGTCCTGAACTAATCAGCAAGTGTTAAATAACTACTTATATTACAGCGAATCAGATACAAACATTACTAAACTATACAACGAGTCTAACTATAGCAGATCCTACTAAAAAGAACATTCAACAACAATAAGCAGCAACTACGAACTAACAAATCCTATAGCTATAGCTAATGAATTGCAGCAGGAAACACAAATGCTTGACAGCAACAACAAATGATGTAGATAAATCTCGTTGTGATCTTAATCAAACGATAATAACAATGTAATTAACAAAGCAACAGCTCCTAAACCCTATGCAAACTGAAAACAGATGAACAATGGTACCTAATCTACTGATAATTCAACCTCAGCTACCGAAACACAAACATCAAACCAGAACATCAAATCTGAGACCATAAATCCTACTGAGTTTCATAAACACAGAAAATAAGAGAACAATTATTTTTTTTTCTTTTTCTTGTATGCTTGGTATGCACAGTCTTACCCAACACACAAAACACTAACACAGATACGCAAGCCTCTATACCCCCAAATAATCCTTGATTTGTGCTTGTGCACAGTAACAATAACCTAACAGCAGGCACTAGTTCTTTGGTTTCTTGTCTTTTTTATGGGTTCTCTTGATTTTGGTTTACTGAGTGGCCTGCTAGTTTACACAGTGGGCACAAGGGGCACCTACAATCATTGATATCACACGACACGCCACCAAAAACACACTCTAAGCCCAGGATAAGCAAAATCTTAAAGAAATTTCATACAGTGGGCTAAACGACAGCACCAAATCAGAAACCTACACTTTGCCCTTTTTTAGATTTTTTGGTGACTTGCTTTTTGGGCGACTAATCAATAACCAAAGGATTACTTTACACTCGTAAGTACTCTCACAAACACTCTAGACTCCTAAAACACTCTATGTCAAGCAAGAACTTCTCAAAGAACAAGCATAAAGTGATTCACCCACACAATTCCCTAACCTATGACACTAAACTTGCTACAACCAAACACGAGTCGCAAAACACAATCTTCAACCAAGCTAATCAAGCCACGGATCAAGGAATAAACATAATCTTGAGAGTTCAATGTTTTTCTTGGTGTTCTATTTGTTTGGATGGCGGGTATGCAACTTAGGTGCACCAAAGCTAACAGAAATTTCTTAATTGCTTTTTGACGAACTTGTAAAAGAGCTCCATGGCTACAATAAGCTGTGAAATGGAAAAACTCAAATCCACGGATCTAAATAAGCCCAATACCTTACAGGTTATTAAGTCTCCTAGCCTAAAACAAACCCAAAGCTTCAAAGAGCGTCACTGATGGTTTATGCTGTTATGACAAGTTTAATAGCACAAGTTGAAGTTGGACAAGAATACAAAAGTAAACCAAATCTTCTCATGAATACATGGAAGTCAAAAACATCATCACATACTCAGCTAATTACCATAAAGCCTCACAATAACTTGGAATATCTCTCCCCTTTTTTTCAAACCAATCCTAACCTATAAGCTGTATAAGCTTGTCTTAGCTTATCACCACAGAAACTTAACACTTGAATTTAACCCGAACTTGAAATTAGTTCAAACTAATAAACCACCTTTTGCAAGGTCTTGAAACAACATCCTAATACTAACAATGGCCAGATTTTATCATAACATGTAAAATACAATTTTTAAACAAAAACACTAAAAACCTTTGGCCAAAATCCACTTATCCTAGACCTAATAAGGAGGTGCAGAATTTATCTAGCCTTGGTGGACAAACCCTACCCAAAAACCAACTCTCCCAAACACCAATTTCGAGGTCTCGGAAAGCAAATTTGAAAGGCTTTTGTTAAAAAAAATGCCACAAATGGCCAACCTTTTAACTGATGAAGAAAAATATCACACAACTACGATAATACAAAATCTTGAACACCAAAAATCACAAAATCATACATTCATTTTTCTTGACAGAATTTAGAAGGGTCATAACACAAACCTCAAGGATAGACATCTCTACCCTCGAATGTTTGAGCTCAAGTGCACGCTCGTGCACTAGCTTCCTTTCCTGCTAAGAATAACAATGTTAACCAAAAACAGTAACAACCATCTGATTTTCTTTCACTTCCTTTCTTTCAAAACTTCTTACAAAACGTAAACCTTGAACAATTTAAAACTCGAAACTTTGAAACCAAACACGAATTTTAAACTTGTTAAACTAAAACATGAATATAAATGGAACTCAGCTCGTTTTTCTGCAATCTAACAACTTTTAAAATAACTAAAAGGGATTAAACATGAACACCAACTTTTATTTATATTTTAAAATGGGGTTACAAAAGCCAGAAAAACCAAAACTGGAACAAAGGCTGCTAACACATTACATCCACTATTTATACAAGAACTTAGGATACAAGAACCCTAACCCTAATGCAGTTACAATTCCCAAACTACCCTAGCATATTCGAGTGAATATCCAATTTTTGAAATTGGATTCTTGAAGCTTCTTCTGATGGCAGAGTACTTGATTTGATCTAAACCATTAAAAATGATGTGGGGAGCACGTTAGTAGATCGTATCCATCAATTTGGTCAAATGATTTTGGCAGATTGTGCATCACGTGAGTCTTCATGTCTTGGTGAGGGGCCCTTTGCTGAGCTGGATGGTTACAATCACATGGACGAATATCCAATGAGCTTAATTATCTTTCCCCATCATTAGTTTGATTTTTCCTTTTGTTTTGAAAATTTGGTTTCTGGGTTTGAGAGAGATTAAGAAAAAGATTAAGGGAACAGTAGCATTTCCCCCTTTTTGTGGTAAACTTTGACTCTGTTAGTTTAATATACGTGGGTATTAGTGGGTGGATGGGTGGGTTTGATAAACGGGCTGGTTGGATAGTAGTGGATTGGGTTGGGTAGAGTATAGAAATGAGTTTCGTATATGGTAGTATTAACCCCCAGTCTTCTAAACAATCTTTATATAAAGTCTGTCCAAATTAATACTCCTTTTTGTTTGAAAATATCTTTGGACTTCTTGTCAAATATGGCACAAATCTTTTAGAAACTTCTCAAAAGGGCTTATATTGTAACTTTGACCATACTTCAAGGGTTCTTCATGTCATGCCTTCAAAGTTCAAGGACCAAACTTGTACAAAATGGTTCTTCAAGGGCCATACTTTCCAAGTTTCCAAAGATGAAGGACCAAAAGTGTAAATCTTCAATTCTTCAAGGGTATTTTTAGAAAATCCACATTCGGGTCCGGTTCTTTGTGCGGCTTCGTTTTCTGTGTTCGTTTTTTATTGATTCTTGTGATCTTTTGTCACTTTCTCAAATTCGTACCTAAAATACACATTGAACAAACACAAACATATATTTGGCACGTTTTATGATATTTTAACCATTTTAAGACCGTTTTGGACGATGAGACTATGTATAAAAGCAGTCTCATCACTTAACCACCAAGGCCATGTTTTGAACATAACAAGCAGTGGCTACAGCCTCAGCCCAAAAGATAACTTGAAGCTTGGAATCAGATAGCATAGTCCTTGCAGCTTTAATAAGTGTCATATTCTTCTTTCTGCGACTCCATTTTGTTGAGGTGTTCTTGCTATACTGTATTCCCTCTTTATTACTTTGTTTGTGAAAAAAGTGTCCAGTTTCTTGTTTCTGAATTAACCACCATTATCTGATCTCATTGTCACTACCCTTATACTTTTGGAAAGTTCAATCTGATTGACGAACCCTATGATTACATCTGCTGTGTCACTCTTTTCAAACAGAAAGAATGTCCATGTAAACCTTGAAAAATCATCAGTAATCACCAGGCAGTACCATTTCTTCATTATGCTTGCCACAGAAGTAGGACCAAAAAGATCCATGTGCAGTAATTTCAATGGCTTGGTAGTAGACAAGCTTGTTTTTTACTTGCAAGAGGCTCTATGTTGCTTCCCTTTCAGGCAAGTAGCACAAGTATGATCATTGGCAAAGGACTTGGAAGGAAGACCATGAACCAGATTATATTTGACCAGTTTGTTCATGTTCTTGAAGTTGAGATGACCAAGTCTTCTATGCCATTTCTTGCATTCATCAACTGAAGCTTTGGCAATGAAACAGGTTTCATTGTCTTGAAGAGAGATGTCCTTGAGATCAATTGTATACATATTGTTTTGTTTTGGTGTTCTGAGCACAATAGGAGTGTTTGGTGGTAAAACAAACTCCTTCCCCAACATAAGACATTCAGTATCTGTAAACAGGACAAATTTCTTGTTATCAATCATCTGGGACACACTGAATAGATTGTACTTAATCTCTTTCACCAAGTAGACATTGTCAAATGTCATTTCATTGGTGACAATAGTTCCTTTTCCTGTGATTGTTCCATACCCATCTCCAAAAGACACACCATCATTGTCATGCAGGGGAACAAAGTTAGACAGATAGGATTTATGTCCAGTCATGCTCCTTGAGCATCCACTATCCCAATAAGCTTTATCATTTCTGGTCTCCTTTGTCACCTACAAAAAGAAAAACAATTTAGTTTCTCTTGGGGACCCAAGCCACAGACTTAGATCTACCTCGTGTATCAATATAGGATAGCTTGTCAAAGACTAGAGATACCCCATTGGATTGAGTACCCCTTTTGGGTACCCAAACCCAACGAGCTGAGGCTTTCACAGCTTTTCCCCATCTGCCCATGTTTCTAGAGGGCAAAACTTTGGTAGCAAGAGATACCCTAGACTTAGCAGGGGAATCCCTATGCTTAGCAGAGGGAATCCATCTTTTGTTTTGGGCTTTATTGGTGTGCTGTTAGGGTCTATAGACAGATTTATATGCAGTATCAGGTGCTGGTTTGGTCATGTACGAGCTAGACTTGGAACATGCATCATTCACCTTTCTTAGAGCAAGAACTACATACTTATCAAATACCTTGTTTCTCAAAGCAGGGGTAACATACTTAGCAGGGGAAATGGATTTTGCCCCTGTATTCAAAAGAATGGCTTTTGGTTGCATGTCCTTTAAAGGATTTGTAGCCACCACTTCCATTGGTGCCTGACAGTCTTGATAAGTGTGATCAAAACTTCCACATATGAAACAAGGTTTGGTGTTTATCACAAAGTCCTCTCCTAATTGATGAGACTTTTGGTCATTCCAATTTCTCTGATTACCTCTAATAGGCCTATACATACCATCATATTTAAAAGTAGACTTAGAAGGCTTTGATCCTGATTTAGATTTGGATGGACTACTCTTAGAACTTGAATCACTTCCAAAAAGTCCTTCTCTTGAAAAGAGAACAGGGTTATCTATTTTCCACTGTTTTAAAGCAATTTGTTCCTTTTCAAAGTCCCTAACAGCACTGGTTTTCACTAGTGGTTCTTATGTTTCTAGATTATTAGGTATGTATGCATTTAAGTCAAATTCAATAACTTCCTACTTTTTGAAACAAGAGAGACCAGTCAAAGACAAATCTTTTCTAGGAAATGGTGCATGTATATTGGCAGGTGGTGGTGGTATAGTAGCATGCTCATTTTTTACACCAAAACCTGTTTTATCCCTAGGAGACTGCCCAATTTCAACTGCTTTTGTTAAATCTTTGGAAGTTTTTCCAAATTTTTCAACAGTTTGTTCATCTATCTTCTTATACGACAATATGATCTCTATAATCATTTTCTCTTTGTTTATACTCTCTTATGATGGACTCTAGCTGTTCTAAAGCACGTTTGTAGTTATCAAGGTCATTATCACAATTAATATAATCAACTTTTATCTTTCTTATTTGATCATTCAATGACTCAGTATTTTTTCTACAAGCTTTAGTACAATATGAATCATCATATACCTCATTGTCTGAACTAGAGCTTGACATGTCCATAAGAGCAAAATATTCCTCTTTTTCCTCAGCAACTAATGCTTGATTTCTTTTAACACTCTCTGTCATAGCACTCCAGTCCCATCCACCTGCTCTATCTATCCCTTGCATGGCTACCATATCTTTAACACCAGAATCATCATCCCTGCTTTCCTTCCTATAGCTGCTTCCATTCTTTGGTCCTCTGCATTCCCTAGCAAAATGGCCTTTCTTACCACAGTTGTAGCATTCTACCTTTGTTTTGTCAAGTCCAGCTACATCAGAAGGATTGATGGAAATCTTCTTCCCATACTTCTTGTAAAATATGTTGGCTCTCATGCTGAGTAAAGCCATGTTCCACTTAATGTCCATCTCCTCCAGTCTTTGCTTGCTGATGTGATTCAGATCTTCATGTAACACAGTAGATCCTTGAGATCCTTGAGATGCTATGAAAGCACAAGCAGTATCAAGACTGAAGGTTGCAGGCCTTTCTTCATCATAAGATGGTCCAGACCTTGCAGTAGGGGAATGGTTAGCAGGGGAAACTTCAATCCCACTGCTTTTAGAGATCCCACTGTTGTGAGATATAAATGCCATATTGGCAGGGGAATCAGTAATTCCACTTGAATTAGTGGGAATGGTTCCTGATGTCTTCATCTCATTGACCACAGACTCAAAAACCTTCAGGTTGTTGTAGATGTCATCAATGTTCTTGTCATCAATGTCATCTATGTTTTGCCAAATGGCTTTGTAGACAAACCATTCTTTCTGAAGACTGTTGAGGAATCTTGCATTCATCTGTTCTCTTGACACCTCTATGTTAAAGAATTCCAGTTGAGCAACCAAATCTTGAAGCCTATTATAAATGACACCTATTACTTCATCACCATTTGCCTTAAAAGAAGCAAACTGGTCTATCATCTGATTCTTTTTCTTCTTCTTAGTAGCTTCATTCCCTCCAAATGTTTTACCAATCGCTTCCCAAAGCTCTTTAGCAGTTTTGTATTTTCTGAACCATAATTGATGTCTATCATGTAAAGACAACAACAAAGAGCTATGAGCCCTGACATCATGCCTTCTTGCCTACATCTATTTGTCTGCAACAGCAGCAGACTTGGTTTTATTACCTTTGGAGCTTTCACCAATTTTTGTCTTGTCTTTGTTCTTATCTTCAACTGGTACTGTTTTGGTGAATTGATCACCAAATTCTATGACCTCCCATAGGACATAGTGTTCCATCTTGAGATATTGCTGAATTCTGAATTCCCGTATTTCAAAGTTTTCAGGATCCACAATGGGAAGTTTGAGAGCATTGTTGTTTGAGGATGGCTGAAAATCTGAAGACATGGCTGGTGTTGGTTGTGAGAGATGTTTTGTTCTTGATTTAATCAAAGTTTCTCAACAAGCTCTGATACCACTTGTTGATCCCAAACTCAGATCTTAAACCTTATCTTGTTTAAGGGTTGTGATAGAAAGAGTAAACTCAATCTAACACTAGAGAAACTTTGCAACACAAAGTAACCAAACAAGATGCGGAATATAATGTTTAGCACAAGAACAAATATTTAAATCAAACGTTGAACATTAATATATCATAGATATAAGAATACCCAATAGTGGTATTAGGGTTAAAAACCTTAAAGTATGAAATGAAATGAACAGAGAAAGATGTGTTTTACATGACAACCTAGTGAGTCCTTTAATAGTATAAGAACCAACGTACAAGATCACTACTAACAAACTAGGAAACTATCTTGGAGTAGTAACTGAAACGCATCATAATCTCTTCCAAGTTTATCTAGTAGCAGGGTCTTTGACTTCCAGCAGGGGCACCAATCCTCCTGCCTTTGTTATTTAGCAGGGGGAAATTAGTCTAGCAGGGGAAACTCTGACCAACTAGCAGGGGTAACTTATACTCTTATATTTATTCCCAACAGCAAAGAGGCTACGACGTTATTTTCAAGCGCATCCAATTGTAGTGGTTACGGACCAGCCGATTAAGCAGGTAATATCGAAACCGGATGTAGCGAGAAGGCTATAGAAGTGGAGTGTATTATTGAGGGAACATAACATTTCGTACAGACCAATGACAATATTCAAAGGGGTAATATTGGAAGACTTTATAATAGAAAATGCCAGATGAAGAAGCAATGGCCTCCCCAAATATGGAAGAACCCTAAGAACCGTGGATCTTGTTTACGGATGGATCCTCATGCACTAACGGGTATGGGGTCGGTCTCATCCTCACAAACCTAGAAGGGATGGAGTTTACTTATGCCTTACCCTTCGAATTCACGGCTACAAATAGTGAGGATGAATACGAAGAATTAATCGCGGGTCTAAGAATAGCCGCTCGAATGAGCGTACGCAACCTAGAAGCATACGTTGACTCACGCTTGGTCGCGAGTCATATCTTGGGAGAATATGAAGCTAAATAGGATAATATGATTCGGTACTTGGAGAAAACTAAGTCACTCATCCAAGGCTTCGACAAGTTTACTATACGGCAGGTTCCGAGAGGCGAAAACAAAAATACAAACGACCTAAGTAAGATCGCATCTACTAGCTTCACCCACCTGTCAAAACAGGCATTGGTGGACAAATCAATTACGGAAAAGGAAGTTTCCGCGATTGTAGAGGAAGATGGGCCAACATGGATGACTCCAATCGCAGATTATTTGACCAATGAAGCGCTTCTCGACGACAAAAAGGAAGCACGACGCATTCGAAGGAAGGCATGTCAGTTTGAAATGTATGATGGTGTCCTTTACAAAAGGTCATTCCTACAGCCTTGGATACGATGTGTTGGACCACGACAGGCCAACTACGTTATCGGCGAAATCCACGAGGGGTCTTGTAGTATGCATGCGGGACCTAGATCAGTCGTAGCAAGAGCTTTGCGAATAAGGTACCAAGGTATTATTGGCCAACTATCCACAAGGATGCACGAAGTATGATCCTTAAATTCAATGATTGCCAAGTTCGCAGATTAGTACCACGTCATCCACAGTGGGAACTAGCACCCATTACGTCCCCATGGCCGTTCTATAAGTGGGGAATTGACATTTAAGGCCCCTTCCCCGTGGCGGCCAGAGGCGTTAAGTTCTTAATAGTAGCAATGGACTATTTCACTCGGTGGATCAAGCCAAAGCGGTAGCAACCATCACAAGAAAGCAGGTAAAAAATTTTGTTTGGGAAAATATTGTGTGTCATTCTGGTTTGCCAAGAGAGATAGTCTCATACAATGGGAACCAGTTTGCTGATAACCGTTCAAAGATTGGTACGCGACATTGAATATAACACAACGGTTTGCATCAATCAAACATCCGCAGACCAATGCGTTAGTAGAAAGAGCTAATAGAAGCCCGAGGGAAGGAATTAAGGCGCGCTTTGACAGAAAAAGTGTTAAATGGGTAGACGAGTTACCCCACGTCCGTGGGCGCACATGACGATGATTGAAATGGCTAATGGGGATACTCCATTCGCATTAGCCTACGGGACAGAAGCGGTCATCCCAGTAGATATCGGGATGCCAACGATCCACACGGTAGGAGTAGATGTCTTCACGAATGACGAAGAACTACTGATCAACTTGGATCTACTCGAAAAAAACGGGAGTTGGCAGTAATCAACGAAGCCAGAGTTAAGTCAAAAATGAAAGGGTATTATGAAGCTAAGGTCAGAGGAGTATCTTTTAGACCAGGTGACTTTGTTTATCGTGCGAACGAGTCAAGGCACGTAGAAAACACGAGGAAACTTTGACTAAAGTGGGAAGGCCCGTACGAGGTGACGTAAGCAATGGGAAAAGGCGCGTACAAGTTACGTGACCTGGATGGTCGTGACATAGGCCGTACATGGAACATCTGCAATCTCAAGAAGTGCTATCTTTAAGGCCATGAACCCCGCATGGATAATCTCAAACTGTAATCAGCTCCAATAAATATCCATGTCACTTTTTTACTTTTCCGTATTAGGACTTTTATGTTTCAAAAAAACTTGCAAGTATTAATAAAACGTCTTAGTGCCTAGTTAGTTCCGCGACCCCTTTCTTTCTTTAATAATTATTGTCTTTCGTTTGCATTAGTTAATTAACATAAGTTAATCAATTATCCATTATTTTTTTCCCATGGTTGTACGTGTACCATTCGCTTCTATGTTAAATAAGAGGATTGAGTAAACCTAATAATTCATCTTGTGGTGTAAGAGGGATGCAACCCCATCGGCCACGGATCACGAACCTTACTAAACATCTTATTTTCAAGACGTTGTCATAAGATTAAAACATACCGCACTGCTAAGTGACGGACTTGTTAAAGACACACAGTGCACTCTAGTGACATTCATTGTTTTGTCTGTGTGTGATAAATAGTGACACGTCGCGCTTAGTAATATACACTATTGACGAGTTCAAAAATGATTAACAAAAGCAGTATTCATACAAGACAAAACACCTCGGACATCCGTGGCCAAAAAATATTACAACTAACATAATATATGTTCGAGTTAAACACCACATGTAGTGTAGGTAATAAATAAAAAATAAAATAAGCTACTGGGGCGGGAAATGCTCGGACAGAGCCTTCTTTTGTTCACTAATAGAGGCTACACTCAAGCCTTTGGCTATAGATTCGTCTCCCAAAACCACGGCCAGCCCTACTTGGGTCGGAGCCGATACAGCAACACCGTCGGACGGGGTAGGTGGGCGGATCCAGTTGTAGGAATCCGACATACCACACGATCCTCCCTCTTCATCCTAGCCTTGGCTATATTGGCATTTATGACCTACGCCAATGATTTTTCTTCGTTCAAGGTCTAAGGATTATTAGGAGGAGAATGGTCTGCATTAATAGGGATTTGAAACTGTTGAGAGCTTGGTTGTAGATCCACCCACCATTCCGGAGCGTTTTGGGAACCAAAGTCGCCATTCAGGTGAAGCCTATCCATGATCTCTTCCAGGGCGCATCCTTAAGAGCTTCCAGCTCTCCTATCAAAGGATACAGCGTGTCCTTGAGGGCAAGCATGGATGCGTTCATGGCTCGTTCATCATCTGTTTGATATAAACATGACCATCGAGGGGCTTACCTTTCTGTATGAGTTTGACACCAGCTAGTAACCATTTGTGCCTCTTTCTGTCTATGCCATCGGACACGACGTTGGCGAAAGCATGATCATTTATAAGGATCCAACCACCTTCATCACAACAAGTCGTAGCCCGTGCCCTATCATCCACCTAAGACATGCGATGGCGGTCAGCATATGAGGATATATATCCTCGTCAAAGTTAATGGCTAGAGCATCCAGACGTAAGTCATGCTCCTCGAGTTTTTCATCCACAAGCATGTCTTTGGTCGCCCCGAACTGCTGGAACTCTGTGACTATCTGCTCTTCGCCTTTCATAAGGACTTGTAGCTTGTCGCGCGCCAAAGAAAGCGCTGCCACTTCCTCAGTCAAAGACTGGACGAATGCTTTCGCGGTCGCTACCTATGGAAAGATAATAATCAGTTCAGTGTAAGATTAAAGACATGATTGTACGTGTACAATGCCAATAAAGGATAAATACCTTGTCATTTGAAGCTTTCAGCTCGGCCTGTAGCTAACCCACCTGAGTCAAGGTGGTGGCGTGGTTGGCTTGCTCGTTTATGGTAGCTTCCGGGATCTTTAGTTGAGCACGTAGGGAATTGACGGTGGCCTCAGACGTAGACAATTGATCTAATTTATCATCTTGTTCCTTGATGACCTTATTTCACCTACTTATTTTTCTGTCCGCACTCTCCAGCCAGCGGAGGGCCTCTTCAAACCTTTTTCTCAATGTGACACCAATTGAGATCTGGTGAGCGGCCGACACGTCGAACTCTTCCAATAACTCTTCGTGTGAAAGTTCATGCAGGGAAGTCGCGTATGCAGGAGGGGTGATGTGGTCAACAAACTCCTTGCATGAGTTTGGTGAGTCCAACATGTCATCTCCTATGATATTCCACTGTAACACCCCATTTGTTACGATGGAATGCTACAGTAATATATGGCGTGTCATCAAAGCATGAAAGGTAAATGTCTAAATATTCATGACCATAAATAGAAATACCAGAAACAACATGGATAGTCTAAGTAACTTAACACAAGAAAGTATAAGTACTGAAAAGGAAAAGGACTAAACAATGTCCAACATGAAATAAAGTAAGTCAAAGTATGATAAATGCATAAGATATAGAAGGCTGGATAGCTTCCATCCATATGCACATACTCTTGAGATCCTACTTGCGACCTTGGGTGCCTGCCGTTTGGGAACATAGAAATGGAAAACGGCTGAGCATAACGCCCAGTGCACGGATATAAAATAAAGCATAGAAACATAGAGTATGAAAGCACAAAAGAGCATATAAAGCATGAAAGGCAGCAGAAATGAATAAGTCCTGGGAAATCTAGATGTATGTCATGTTTACTAGTTTTAGTTCTGAAAACATAGCTTATGTTACTTATGAAAATCTGTATTAGTTTAATATATCGAAAGCCAATATAGGTCATGAGGTCAACAACGTGCATGAATAATTGGAGGGGAGACCTCGTCATGCAAATTAAAGGGGATGCCTCTAATTAATATGGTAATGGGTAGGAGGGATAAGCTCCTTGTGAAGGATGCAAGTTACACACCACATTCACCATGAAATCCTGACTGACACTGTAACTAGGATGCAACCATACGCCCCACATGATGATATAATAATAAAGGCCAAATAAACTGAAAGGGACGCCACGAGCTATCACTCCGCCATGGTGAAGTCATAACACTAGTACCTCTAGTGTTATGGTTATGGTACCTCCATAACTAGGTGAAACTGGCATGCATGTATATGGCTAAGGTAACTAATAAAACATAAGCATTTACTGTAACTACTGGGGAAAACAGTTGGCTGCATACGAGAAATCCTAATAAAGGAAGAGGTTGTCCTTACTGAAGGAAGGGAAATCCGTACCTTGTGTTCAGTAGAAGCTAACGGAAACGCTGAAAAACCTACTCCGCCTTGACGGATAATACTACATAAGAATAGGGACATATATGAGTTGTCTGAATTACATGTCTTTTACTGGTTCTGTGTGTTCTTAGCTTATTATTCGTGTTATATCATGTTTTAACTGTTTTAAGTGTTTACTGTAGTTATTCTTGTATTATGTTGTTTGTTATTCATGTAGTATGCTATTATTATACTTGTATTCTAATACTAAGTAACTTTCTAAAAATAGCAGGTTTCCAAAAATAGTAAGTTTCTAAAAATAGAAAGTTCCTAAAAATAGTAAGTTTCCATAATTAGAAATAAGTTGGATTATTAATGTTAAGTAAAGTTTAATTAGTAAAATACAAGTCGTGGTTCAAGTATAATAGCTTATTAATTAAATAACTTGGTTAATTAATTAAACTATACATTATAAGAATTTAATTAAAATACATGTTTTAGTTAAATTAAGCTAAGTAAAATACTTAGGTTATACATAAAATATCACTTTTAATATTTAACCTAAGTCATGCATTTAATTAAATCAAATAGTCTAGGAATTAATTTAATTAAACATATTTTCTGAATTTTAATACTTTCCTGAAACCCGAACCCGTGATTAAAAATTAACCCGAGCCCGTACCCGTGTTCCACATATAATCCGAGCCAGACACCCTTGACAATGGCTACCCGGCCTAGTCGGTTGCCACTGTCTGAGTGGTTTACCCGCTGCCGCGCCACGGCTAGCCGCTGCCAGGCTCGGTTCCCACCAGTTCACCACCGGTTCACACCGGTTCAACCCGGTTCCCACTGTTATTGTTGTTTGGTTCCCACTGTCAAAACAAAAGTCCCACCGAGACCCTATTGGTCTCGGTTGACACGCGACACAAACCAAAACCACACCCCGACTCGCGGTCGGGGTCCCATGCATGCGTCCGAGTCAAACCAACCCAAGCCGAGACCTTTGATGGTCTCGTTGGTGGTACTGGAGCCACGCCGAGAGCTTTGGCTCTCAGTTTGTGGGTCTTGGCCAAACAAAGAAACACCAAACACCCCCTTTAATCAATGATTTAATTAATCCCACATGTTTTTATAACTTGTTTTTAAGATTAATTAAAATAATAACATGAATTCATAAAAGAATTAATAAGGAAAAGAGACGTTTGATTATACTGAACACGTGGAAGAAAAGGTTATGATCACGAACACGTACACACAAAGAATCAAGTAGCAAATTGTCTGGATTGTTCTTGGTGGTGACCTATAGCTGGCGGCAATAAGGAAAAAGGGAGGCAGGGTTTTGTTTTTCTGTAACCTAAAACTATGAGAAGAACTACCTGTGTTTTTCTTATTATTTGGTTAACCATGGGTCATGGGCCAAAAGGCCCAATCCCTTTCTTTCTTGTCTCTTAGCCGCGACACCCTTGAGCCAAACAAGGGAAACCCGTAACTTTTGTTAAGTGAAAATAGTCGTAAGAAGCCCGTATAGACTCCTCCGTCTCCCAAGTGGCTTCCCGCTCAGGATGATCCCTCCAGTGGATTTTGACGAAAAGGATCGTCTTCCTCCGCATGACACGATCTTGTCGCTCGAGAACTCTCTCGGGTTCCTCGACATATGAAAGATCCTCTAGAATCTGATCAAGCGGATACTGGATAACATGAACCGGATGATAGTTGTATCCTCTGAGTAAGGACACATGGAACACGTTGTGAACATGTGATAGCTGAGGTGGTAACGCTAAACTATATGACACTTCACCAACGCGTTCTATGATGTCGAACGGTCCGATGAAGCGAGGATTGAGCTTCCCTCTGATTCCAAAATGTTTAACTCCCTGTGCAGGTGATACCTTAAGGAAAACGTGATCACCTACGTTGAAAGATACATCCCTACGACGTTTATCAGCATAGCTCTTTTGGCGAGAACGAGCCTCCTTAATCTTCGCCTTAGCGACAATGACCTTCTCATTGGTCACCTCAATCATATCTGGACCCTTAATTAGTCGTTCGCCCACCTAATCCCAGCAGATTTGGACGCGACACTTCCTGCCATATAACATCTCAAAAGGTGCACACTTGATGCTAGCGTGGCAGCTGTTGTTTTATGAAAACTCCACTAGATAGATATAATCATCCTAGCTTCCTATCCACTCTAGAGCACACGCACGCAGCATGTCCTCCAATGTCTGAATGGTACGTTCTGACTGTCCGTTGGTCTAAGGATGAAAGGCAGTACTGAGCTTAAGTCTGGTGCCCCAAGCTTTTTACAGACTCTGCCAAAAACGTGATATGAAACGGGGATCTCTGTCAAAGATGATTTCTGATGGAGTACCATGTAGTCTCACGATCTCCTTTTGAAAAGTGTCCGCCAATTTGCTGATCGGATGCTCCATGCGGATCGGCAGAAAATGAGCAGATTTAGTCAATCTATCAACAATAACCCAGATGGCGTCGTTCTTCCTCTGAGTCACAGGAAGACCAGTAACAAAATCCATGGAGATTTTGTCCCACTTCTATGCTGGAATATCTAATGGTTGTAGTAAACCACTAGCTCTCTGGTGTTCAATCATCACCTGCTGACAGATCATGCATTTAGAGACGAAGGTGGCTACATCCTGCTTCATACCACTCCACCAAAAATGCTGCTTGATTTTGTGGTACATCTTGGTAGAACCAGGATGTATGATAAATGGAGAGTTGTGAGCTTTAGTCAGCACAGCTTCCCTGAGTGTAGAGTCATCAGGAACCACTAGTCTAGTGCCCTGCCATAAGATATCGTCATCATCAACATGAAACTCCATCTTTTGATCAAGGTTCTGAATGATAGCCCAAATCTCACCATCGTCCTTCTAAGCTTCCTTGATCCTAGAATGTAAGTCTGATTCCACTCTAAGATTCGCCCAGTAACCATGATGTCCTCATACACAAAACTCAATATCAGTCATCTCTAGGTCACGGATGATCTCCTTTGCAATCCAAATGCCAGCAATCATACCCGACCTTCTGCTTAGAGCATCTACCACCACATTCGCCTTACCAAGATCGTACTGAATGTTGGTCTCGTAGTCCTTCAATAGCTCTAACCATCTCCTTTGTCTCATGTTCAGTTCCTTCTAGGTGAAGATGTACTTGAGACTCTTGTGATTGGTGAATATGTCACATGATTCACCATACAAATAATGTCTCCAGATCTTCAGAGCGAAGACAACTGCTGCAAGCTCCAAATCATGAGTAGGATAGTTTTCTTCATACCGTTTAAGCTGTCGTGATGCGTATGCAATAACCTTCCCATGTTGCATAAGAACGCATCCTATACCCTTTCCTGAAGCCTCACTATAGATCTGAAATCCACCTGAGCCAGATGGGAGAGTAAGAATAGGTGCATTCACTAACTTCTGCTTAAGATCTTCAAAGCTCTTCTCTCGTTCTTCTATCCAGACGAATTTCTCTCCTTTCCTCATCAGCTTAGTCAAAGGTAAGGCTAGCCGTGAAAAGTTCTCTACAAACCTACGGTAGTATCCAGCTAAACCCAGAAAACTTTTGACCTCTGTCGCAGATGTAGGTCTCAGCCATTTGGTGATAGCTTCAACCTTTGCAGGATCCATGGTTATCCCCTCTACAGATACAATATGGCCTAGAAATGCCACCTTGCTTAACCAGAACTCACACTTGGAGAACTTGGCATACAGATGCTTCTGACGAAGAATCTGCAAGACTGTACGAAGGTGTTCCTCATGTTCCTCCTTGTATTTGGAGAAAATCAGGATGTCATCGATGAACACGATAACGAAATTATCCAGAAACTCATGGAAGACACGTTCATCAAATCCATGGAGACTGCTGGAGCATTAGTGAGTCCGAATGGCATGACTACGAACTCGTAGTGGCCATAACATGTACGGAAAGAAGTCTTAGAGATATCATGCTCTTTGACCCGTAACTGATGGTAGCCGGACCTCAGATCCATCTTGGAGAAATACTTGGCGCCTTGAAGATGATCGAAAAGGTCATCAATTCGCGGCAAAGGATAACGATTCCTGATCGTGTTCTTGTTCAGCTCAAGATAGTCTATACACAAACACATGCTGTCGTATTTCTTCTTCACAAAAAGTACCGGTACACCCCATGGCGATGCACTGGGACGGATGAAACCTCGTTCCAGAAGTTCTTGCAGCTGATCTTTTAATTCTTTAAGCTCTATAGGAGCCATGCGATAAGGAGCCTTGGAAATTAGCTTTGCACCTGGAATGAGCTCAATTCCAAACTCGACTTCACGAACAGGTGGTATACCCGGAAGTTCATCAGGAAATACGTCAGGAAATTCTGACACAATAGGCTGATCTTGGATCAATGGAGACTCGGCAGTAATGTCATGAATATTGGCTATAAAGCCCTGGCAGTCGTGTGTTATTAAAGCACACGCCTCCATGGATGAAATAATTTGTACCGACCTCCCTGGCAGAAAACCATGGTGTATGTACTCTGGAGATTTAATATCACCGAAGATAACTTGATAAGTGTGGCAGTCTATCGTAGCCTGGTGTTTGAATAACCAGTCCATGCCCAATATCAAATCAAAATCGCACATGTCCAAAGGAAGTGCGTCAACTTTGCGGATCTTATCATCAGATTCTAGGGAAGATCTGTGTACACCTGGGTGATTCGTACAGAGTCCCTAAGTGTTGTGGAAATGCATAAGGCATTATCAAATGGAATAGGGGAACTCCTAACACGTACAACAAAAGTAGTGGATGTGACTGAATGAGTTACTCTAGTATCAAATAGAATGCATGCTGCCAAACCATTCATAAAGAGATTCCCAGTGATGGTACCTGAAGTCTTGTTCGCCTGATCTCTAGTAGTAGTGAACACGCGACCAGAAGTAGGAGGTGGTTTGTAGTCGGCATGTCCAGAGGTGCCTTCTATCTCACCTTGGCGACAATCCTTCTGCTGATGGCCTTGTTGGCCACTCTTGAAACAACCGCCAGTACCTCGGTGACAAACACCAGAATGTCAGCGCGAACAAATAGGACAGATAGGATGCGTGCATCCTCCAGCAGGCGTCCTAGCTAGCTGAGAGCCTGTTTCAGGATTACATGCATGAGACATGATCGTGGAACATAAACATGATTACATAGAAGGTTTAATAATTACCAGATGAGTAGAACGGTTAGGTTGTGAACATCTACGGTCCTAATCCCTTTCGTTGTTGTTGTTCCTAAATATGAGTCGTTGGAGTGTCAGAAACCCATACATAAGATAGTTTACATGAAAGAAGGTAAATGTAGGGACCTGCTGTTGTTCGAGTTGTTAATGCAAGTGATGCCTAAAAACATTATTAGTGTTAACTAATCTTTCTTAGTTTTGATCACAACAAACTATACAACACATTTAGTGTAAATCACAAAACAAATTATTTAACTAACACTATCATCAAGGTAATAATCATATCACTAACTTTTCTTAATCATACTTAGTGATCATGAAAGTGATTATCCTTAAAACTCACTTTTGTTAATATGACAAAAGATTTTTTAATAAACTTTCTTTTTAAGAAAATGTTTTATTAAAATGGAAAATGTAAATTTGAAAATGGCATATTCCATATGCCATAATAATATCCTTTGAAGGTTTAAAAAACCTTAGATATTCCTACCCCACTAAAAGACAAAATCGGAGCATAGTCTACTGGGTGGTCCTTTAAATAGCTAGGCGGTTCTCTAGCGATAAGGAACCGTCGAGCTAGATAAGGAACCGCGCCCAGCTAACCGTTGCACTTTGTCTCCTATAAATAGTGGATTAAATCTCATTTTCCAATAACCCTTTTTGGACATTTTTCTTAGCCCCCTTTCTCTTTTCTATAGCATAATCATTAGTAAATAATCACTTAATGTGCTAAGTATATGATTATCCTCTTGATCCCCTCCTTTACCTTGTCCAAAGAGAAGATCACTCACTCACTAGTGTTGTGATAAAGATGAATCCATGAATTAGTCATGTTCATCATGTTAGCCTTTTTGTTTTATGTTAATCCATTGTATTTATGAATACTTGGACTAGTTGTGTTTATCCAAGCTATTTGTGAATACTTGGATTTGTTGTGTACATCCATTGCATATGTGTTTGCTTGGATTTAAGTTGTGTAGATCCAAGCTACATGTGTGTACTTGGATATGTCTAGTTGAGTTGTAATAGATTGTGTAGTAGTTCTCACTAAACTATAAAGTGATGTGGTTGTGTCTTGTGAGTTCTCACTAAACTTGAAAGTGATTAGTAGTTGTGTTGTGTGAAGTTCTCACTTAGCTTCAAAGTGAAGAGTCGTGAAGATTGGTTCTAGCTTTGGATTAGAACTCGACATCTATCGTTGTGTCGTAAAATTGTGAAGTAGGCAACGTTGTGTAGATTGGTCCTAGCTAAAGATTAGGTCTCGACATTTAGCTTAGTGTCGGAAAATAATGTAAGCAACGATGTAAGGTTTTCTCCGCCAAGAAGGGAGCTTTTGGATATAGTGGAAATCTCGAGTAGGTGTACTCGAGGAGTGGAGTAGAAACGAGGATAGAGCCTCGTTGTCGAACCACTATAAATCTTGGTGTCTTCTCATTAAGTTGTCTCTTTCCTTACTCTTTACTTGTTTCATTATCATTACACTTACCTATTACCATTGCTAATGCATTTGAATTGAACCTAATCATTATGCAACTTAGCTTCAAGTAAAAGATAGTTTTGATACAAACCTAATTGAAAGTAATTTTAATTAGGTGACTAATCGAAGAGAAACTATTTAACCCCCCCCCCCCCTCTAGTTTCTACAATTGGTATCAAAGCGATGGTCACTCAAGATCTTTGAAGTATATTGTACTTTAAAACTTGGATCGATCCATTGTCTCCTCAAATTAGAAGGTCAAGTTGTACTAAAGTTTCTCTTTGGTCAAAACTATTTTTTCTTGGAAAAAAGGTCTTTTAATTGGTAATATTACATCCCTCTTAGATTAGTAGATTTTATGCATTTTAGATCTACTCTTGAAATGTATCTACTAGTTTGCATCTTGCTTTGTGTAGGTACTCATGAAGATCATTCATTTAATTGGTTGTGGATTGAGTTACTTGCACTTGTAGAAGACTCATCTTCATTGATCTTCAACATCTTTGAATGATGATATCAAGATGATTGGGAATGATACTAGTCCTTGAATACTTAGTAATAATCATAGTCATTTTTGGGCTTTGCATTGATTCCTTGATGGATTGGAATGCTCTTTGTGGCCAAGGTACGCTTTCATTCTTCCATACACCCTTTGATCATTCTTTTGATCATTACTTGACTATGTGCTTGTTCTTGCCATCCTTGCCTTGACATTTGTTTGTGGTTTATGATTCTTTTCTTTTATCCTCTCAAACCTTCATTGCTTGCATACTTGACTCACTATGGTGATGTAGAGTGAGTTAGTAGTAGCTTAAAGTATCAAGCATGATATCCATGGTTTGCACCCATACGGTTAGTAGGCCCTTTGTGGGAGAGAAAGTGAATTAATACCTTGCTCATATTTTGGTTTAGACTAAGACTATTATTGAAAGTGATCTTAGTCTATGCATCAATATTTGCTTTGTGTTTATTCATTACCAAAGCCGTTTAACACTTCGCCGGAAAGGCACGTCTTAAACCACTATATATTACACAAGCTCTTCGTCTCCACGATTTGAAGATTTTCATTAATCCCTTGAGCATTGGTCTTAGTCTTGGTTCACCTCCCTTGACTTCTCTCCACTTTGCTTTTTCGCTACGAGTAGTTATTTGTCCGTTTCGGTTCTTTTCGATCTCGATTCAACTCGTAATCCTTCCTTAAGGCATATTGTTTAGTGTTATGATGATCCAATGATATTCTAAAAGGTTTAAGATATATTTTTAAGTATTTTAGAAAACTTGGTTTTCAAAAATTTGGCGTATTTCATTGATAAAAACCTGCCTCTGTGGGCGGTTCTTTATCTCTGGCGGTTCAAACCTGTGGTTCTCTATCGATAAGGAACCGCGGGCAGTAAAACTTGTTAGAGTGCCAGTTTTATTAATTTAATCTTTTTCAAACAAAACCCTCTCTCTCCCAAAAACACACAGCCGTCGGGTTCCCCTTTTTCCACCATTGTTGAAGCTTCAAAAACCTTCAATCACTCAAATTAATTGATTCCAAGTTGTGGGTTTCACTCATCCTTCATCAAACATCAATTAATTGTAAGTATTTTCTTTCAATTTCATCTATTTTGTTCTAGAGTTCATCCTTTCATAATTGGGGATTTTTAAAATTGAAATTGAATTAGAACCTTAATAGGAATATGGGTTGACATGGTTATTTTACTATGATTCCTTATGTTCATATTCATTGAGATTTCACTAAAACCCACTTGTAGAACAAATCCGAATTTTGGCTAAATGATTTTGGTTAAAAGATGGAATTGAGATGAACCCATAAACAAATAGGTAATTGCATTGTTAATGATTACCTTAAAACCTTGTTTTGAAAAACCAATGTTCTAGTCCATTGTTGATCCTCATAGGTTCTTGGTTAATAATGGAATAGATACATTGTGAACATGAGAATGATATGGATTCAATCCTTTGTTTGTCAAGAAATTGATATAACACATTCTCATATTTTGATTTTTGATTTTATTTTTCATATGAGTGATTAGAAATATATTTTTTTGTGTTTATTTAGGTACTAATCATGCCTTCACAATACCAAAAGGATCATCAACTCACTAAACAATATATGCCAAACATTTCCCAAACCTTTGCATGCACTCAACTTCGAAACTCCTTTTCATCACTTTCAACACGAAATTTCCATGAGGGTAGAGTTGTTGATAAGGGAATAACGGGTTATATCTATATCAAATCTATGTTTGAGCATACGGTGTTTGATTGCTTGCTCTACATAGAAGAAGATATATACCCCTTGTTTCTTCTAGAATTCTTTAGCACTTACTCTATGTTTGAATACAATGGTGAAATCTTCATTCGATTCTTGTTGAACGAACAAATCATTCAATATTCTCTCAAAGATTTTGGTGAAATTCTTGGTTTGCCATATGAAGGCACTTGTCGTTTCACGGATAAATGAAGACTTGATGCTCTCTTGTAATCCAACGACAAACCTCTAAATGACCACGTGGAAATTGATCCTGAATTTATCCTTGATATCATTTCGAAAGAGCGTGATGGAAACGTTGTGAGAAGCCTTCATTCTAATGTGCGGTATGTGAATCGCTATGAAGTGCTCTCAAGCGATCTTAAGGATTTTATGGTCCAATTGGCAAATATCCTTAGGGAGAATGTATTTTGTCTTGGTGGAAACCGAGATCATATCTCGACTTGTATGGTGCATATGTTATGTTGCATCTTTACATCAACCAAGTACAATTTGGCATACTATATCGTTCGACGAATAAATTATGCTACTTCAAAGCCCAAAACAAACCTTCCCTATGCTATGCTTCTTACTCGCCTTTTCAAAAGGGTTGTTCGTGACTTTCCCCACCTCGACCTTTCTCGCTTTCACCCGATTCATCGGGTTATGTTTCCTATTCAAGAGGTATATGAAAGAAAGCCTAGAAGTGATCGAGGTTCGCGAAAATCCGATCATCAAGAGCCGGATGATGAGGACACCTATATGCCAACAAGTGATGGTGATGGCATAGGTTGTAGTTTTCATTTCAACTCGTCGATTAATTCCCACCCAGCCTCAAACTCAGTCGTGGATGGACTTGAAAACTTAGCTCCTCCACCTCATTATTCCTCTAGTGAAGTACCGGAAGATCTCAATATGGAGCATCTCTACCGTGAAAATCTTAGGACTCGAGGTGAATTACATGAACATCGGGTTGAGTCAAGGAAGGGATTCAAGTACTTGGGAAACATGATCAAGGGATTGGGCAAGAAAGGAAGATGAAGACTTTGAATTGTTTCAAAGTATACATGTTGCTAAACATGTAATGTGATGTTGAACATTTTCTTCTTTTTACTTTATTTTGGTTGTGTATTAACTAATACTACTTGTTTGGATTACTTATTATTTTAATCCTAATGTTGTCTATACCATCGTGTTTACGATTTGCATAGCTTTGTTCATCCTATGTGTTAGTTAGCTTCCTATATTTTGGTCAGTAGTTAACTTTGGCTTGTTAATCCTTTGGTAAAAATCTGGGCTAACCAAAGTTTGAGAAAGTGCGATTTTTGAACACCTCTGGTCGCGGTTCCATATGGACCAGCGGTTCCTTGTCGATAAGGAACCGCCCATCTAAGATAGGGAACCGCCAGCTACTGTGTCCGACAGAATCTTTGCTTTACACTATTTTCCTTAATCTGTGTAAACCTGGCTTGATTCTTTGCAAAAACCTACACATTTCCTAAACTAGGTTACCTAAAATCAATATTCACATAAAAAGTTTTTAACCCATTACTAGTTTGGATCACCCCTCACCCTTTTTAAACCCACCTTGTTAGCCATGTTCTTCACACATCAAACCATTCATCCTTAACCCTTAAACCACTCATTACAACCATGGTTTCTACAAGAACCTCAAACTCATCCAAAACTCCACTTCAAAGAAAAACCTTAAGATTAAGATTAATTTGCCCAAACTTAACTCTTCACCCTTTCACACACCCAAGAATGAGATTGTTCCAATTCTCATCTCTTCGTCGCCCTCACCACCTCTTGCTCCATGTAAGACTACCTCAACCCATGGTACCAACCATTCTCATGGTTCTACCTCCTCTTCATTCCAATCTAGAATGAATGAGCTAACCTCACCATTCACTCCAAGTACTCTCTTGGATGTGACTACCCAACCAAAGCATTCCCATTGTGAATGACTTTGTTGATACCTTGGTGACTTCACCTTTTACCCCTCCAAACTCACCCACATCACCCATTTCACCCTTGGAGAACATACCTCCTCCACCTCCACCTCCCTCAAACACTCCCATTTTAGGTGTCCCACTTCCCCTCTTTATGGGTGATCCTTACTTCTTTGGGTTCCTAGAAGCTCATGGTTCTCATTGTCCATGTTGCCTCTACATTAACTACATCATTCACAACCTTAGGATGGAGATGTTTGGACTTCATAGGGGGTTGCAAGATTTCTTGCTCACCTTGTTTACCATGCCTCCTCCTAGGAGATGAATGATGATTTTCTTTATAAGTGTTTTTCAAGAAAAACCAAGCCAAAGAAGACTACTCATCAAGAACTAGTTTTAAGATAACTTTGTTTTAGTTAGTTGTTTTCATTTCCTTATTGTATTTCCTTCCCTCCATGAGTTTTTCATGAGGATGGTTTATGGATTTAGCTTTATGTGTTTCTATCTTTATGTGCACATTAATCAACTTTAATTTTAAATTAAAATTGAACCTAAATCTATCACAACCTCTAAAACTTGACAAAAATTGGTTCAAAATGTTATCTAAATATTTTGTCACCCTTTGTCAAGACATTCTTTGTGAATGTGTTGCTTTTATGCAACCCTAGCATAATTTAGTGCTAATAGATGTAAAATTCCAAGATTTGCAATTTTTTGAAAAAGTCTTAGTTTTTCTCAAAACCCTGGAAAATCATGGTTTCACGTCCACTGTACGCGGCTCATTAAGTCGCGCGGTCCCTTAAGTGCTAAGGAACCGCCGGTCCCTATAAGGAACCGCGGACTGATAGCCAATTTTTTGCTCGTTTTTGGTCTTTCTTCATCACCCTATCCCCTGTCAAGATTCCATGTTTACTCAATTTGGCTAAACATTCCTTGACACTTCACATTTTATTTTCAAATCTTTGTCTTGTCTATTTTCTTCTTATATCCCCACCTTGAGATTTCATTCTCACACCTCAACAATGCCTAACTCCTCCTTTCATAACCTTGACATTTCATTGTTACGAACCTCCTCACCCAAAGCTTCCTCATCCAAGCTTTCCATGAAACCGAAGATCTCGGTTCGACCTATTTGGATCAAGAAAAATGAACCCTCTTCTTCCAAACCACCCAAGAACCCCACCTTCTCTCCAATCAAGTATTAGAATGAGACCTACTCTATTAACCCCATCACCGGAGAAAAGGAAAATGTTCCCCCACCACCAAAACCTTTCGACATCCCTCAACTTAATGACCTTTCAACCTTCCCAAACCTCATAAGGCATTGTGAAAACATTTCCTACCCACTCTCCTCACCACCACCAAACCCTAGGTTTGATGGCCTTCCCCCATCAACCAAATTTGTTTTGCATCATGGATCCTCGTGTGCTTGTTGTCGATTTCAACAAATTGAACTTGCTCATGTGTATGAGAAGTTAAATTTTCTTGAATACCTCCTCACTCGACCTCCTCTCAAAGTTTTCGTTCCCGTGGACAAAACTTCGAATGATGCCTCGTCGTCTTATTTTTCCAAGTAAAGGACTAAGCACTGTTGGAGTTAATCATACTTTAGTTGTTTTGGAGTCAATAACATTTTAAGCAATCTTGGAAAATTATCACTATTAGAATAGCTTATGCTTTGTGGTTTATTTTCTATATTTTTTGCTTTATATACTCATATTGTGTGTATGACTATCTACCTTGTTTGTTTCTTTCATATTTTTGTAATATGAAACCTTTGTGTTGTTTTTGTTTTCCTTCTTTGATCATTCTCTCTTTTCCTTTTGAGTTGATCGTGGTTAATCTTTACAATTGATTACGGGTGATTCCATCAATTCTAAACTTTAACCCCTTGACAAATTTATCATCTTCATTGGTTGGATGTTTCTTTTCTACCTCCATTCCACCAATTGAACTTTGATTTTGTCATTTACCTCTTTGGACATACTTAGCAATACTTGTATCTAATTTGATATTTCTTCTCCTTCTCCCTCTCAAGTTACTTAGTAGGTAGTGTGTGGAGTCCATTGATCGTTAGACTCAATGGTTAAGAACCATTATATCTAGGATAATCAACATTCATATGATGTTAATCATAGCGAAATAGAACATTGATTAGTAACAAGATGTTAATAAGAACAAAGATGAATTTCCTCCCAAAGTGCTTGTATTAAAGATTAACACAAACAACTCAAGGTGTGTATACATTGAATCCCACACCTAGAGATCGAAATTTATTGTAGGTTACATTGTGAAAACTGAATTGTTATATAAAACCTACGTCTATGTTTTCTTTATATACTAGAAAACATAGCTTATAAAGAAAGCTAAAACAATAAAAAGACTCCAACGGCTTGTTCTTTTGCAACTTGTACTCTTTAGCCCTTGTCTTCTTATTTTGTTGTTTTTGACGCATCAACTCATAATTTCGACCCAACAGTCTTCCCCTAGTTGATGATGTCAAAAACACTTCTCCTTAAGCTCGCATTCTTTGTAAACCATATAACACCAAGGATCAACAGATTGCATTGTGCAGACTTCTTCCCCTTTTTGACAGGATCCAAATAGGGGTCTTGTATATAAGCAACCTTGATTTCGACCACTACCTAAATAATACCATACTACTAATACAAGTTTTCTATGTCTCAAATTACCCTCCATGAAGAACAACAGGATGAAATTAAATGAATTTGAGCTATAGAAACTCACATAAGTTATAGTAAAACTAATGAGCAGTAGTAAACACCTTCACCTTAATGTTACATGTAAATGATTAACACATGAACAAATTAGCTTCCCCTTAAATTGTGCTAATCATTCTTGAATCTTCAAATTCTATAGGCTTTATGTAATGATCACATATGAAGAAATCTAATAACGACTTACTTGATGATGAAGTAGAATAACCCGAACTTGTATTCTGTGTCTTGTACTAAACATGTGACTCCAAAACTCACGGCTATAAGGAGTAGACTATAAAACTCACGGCTATAATGAGTAGTCTCTTGACAAAAAGAATTCTCTAGCAAATATGAGCATAGAGTGTCTTAAGAAAAATATCATACCTTTGCTGCCTTTTTATCAAGTCCATTGTCACACATTAAAAGAACCTACAAGTTATCTTCAAACGCTGACAAAATTTGAAGATATGATAGAACACCGATCCGCGAAAATCTACTTCGTCTTCAAACAAGTAATAAAAACTTTTCTTCGTAATCAATGAAAATAAAACGAGCCTTTATACCATTAAGAACTAGTTGCTGTGAATGAACCAAAACTCCAAACCAAAAATATCTCCAAAACTGTCCGTCAGTGGCTGCGAATAATGCTGTCAGCGCATAGAATACAAGGGTCAGCGGATAGATTAATCCACTCTCACCTTGTCAGCGGGTAAATAGTACATGGCAGCGGCTACAAAGAAAATACCCTAATGTGTTAAATACGCCAACTGCTTAAACCTTGTAGCCCAAACTTACTTCAGCCCATCTATATAACGTTTAAGTAAAAAAATATAGATAATATTTTTGGAAGACATTATAACCCAACACGTGATCTAAAAATTAGGAATTCTTCAAACCAATCCCGTATATAGTGCTCTAACTCCATGTTTCCTTCCTAGTTTTTCGTAGGAATTATGAATAACTTCCTCCATATCATTACACGTTCACATAATCAAAACACCTTAGTCAACACCTTATTCGTAGCATCAATCAATAATATATCCCATTCCAAATATATGACCTTTTTCCTCTCGTGTATAATTGACTATATCACATAGTCATTATCAGAAGATCTTTTCCACATTATGAGCAATAAACCAGGAATATAATCCTGAGATTTATATCAATAAGATTCACACTTTTCTCATCACACGAATAGTTTGGATCTCATGAATACAATACCTGTTGTTTGCATATGATCTGCTGTTTCTGTCATGTCAGATTTACCAATACTTGTGCTTCTCCCTTCTGACATTCTTTGTACCAATCAAAGTCATGATCACATGCTATAACATCACAGAGTACCCATCTCGTCCTTGGTCTGCTGCTATAATAGGACCACAGTACAGACGCTCTCCATATACAGCCAATGTGAGCAGAAGTAGATAAACTCGTGAACCACACAAGTGATTGACACATCTTGATCTAGGTTTTGACGAAAACCTAAAACCATGACGAAAACTACAATTGATCAGCCAGACACATAATTCTAATAGCAGCACATATTTCCAAAAGCACGACGATCTTATGTCTCTCTTCATCTTCAAGACCACAGTATAACACAAAAGTTATATGTCTTCATCAGCAGCAAACAAAACATAATAAGCAGATTCGTATCATTATCTTTGTATTGGAACCCTAAAGATCAACGGGCCAATGTACTGCTATCAGTCTTATTTATGAATATGCACCTTATCACAAACCCTAATAACAAGAATCGTTTGATATTCACAGCGTAAAACAACAATCACTGACGACTTCATTCAGCGAACCAACCACAACAAGAAACAAGCGGATCTAGGGTTTTCAAGTAAACCCTAAAAACGAATATCAAATAGTGCACCTTTAGCAACAATTTATTCGTCACTATAATGTCGCAAATCTGATTACTCCTTCCTCCCATTCTTTTTGGGACAGTAGATCTGTTGCCAATCGTCGCATATCTGTTACAAATCTGACAGACCCTCGCTAAACCGTCACTAAAACTGTCTCTAATCCTGGACAGCGCTTCACAGCAACTTGAACACGAACATAACACCTTGTAGATCCTAGATATCACCAACTTGAAGAAGTACTCACCAACTTGAAGAAGCACCCAGTTATTGATACATCCAAGGTAACTCAATTGAACTTGGAAGGATCTTTCACAACAACAATGGGCGCTGATACAGGTTTGAACGCTGACACATCCAGCACTGACAAAGGTAATCAGGGCGCTGATAGAGGTAACTTAAACGCTGACAAAGTTGCAGGTGGTGTTGATGTATTCCAGTCATCAGCAATCATCAAAGATGTGTCCACACAGGTTTCTTCTTCTACCTTACCTATTATTGATCCAAAAGACAAAGGTAAAGGAATTTTGGTTGAAGAAGAGGTTCCAAAGAAAGATGCAGCACAAATTGCATTTGATGAACAGTTGGCTGCACAACTTTTGGAAAGAGATTTGAAGAGAAGTGGTAGATCACCATTTGTTGCCACTTCTGAGAGTGAGGAAGAGAGTGGTGATGAAAAAGAAGAAGATAGCTCAGATTCAAGTGTTCAAATTATTGAAGATCCAGAAAGACTTGAATATGGGGATGAGTTAGCAAAGGAAAGATTGAGTGATTTGAAGAATCAGATTGATTGGGACCTTCCAGAAATCACAAGAATGTACCATGCTTAGGAAGACAAGGTAATGGACAACCCAGGAATGAGCTTGTCAGATCAAATTTGGGGGTTGGAAGTTCTTCTCAGAGTACAAGATGATATAAAGGTGATTTTGAGGTTTAATGCACAAGAGGTCAAGACTTGGCTTAAAAGAGATAGAAGGCAGTTGTATTACAAGTTGCTTAGATGCCATCAACCTAGATGGACATACAAGAAGTTGCTGGCTTTATCTTTTGAGGAGTTAGAGTATAGGGCACATCCTATTTGGAGGAATGTGCAAGAAAATAATGTCTATCAGTTTCTTTCAGAAGAAAGGAAACAAGAGCTTGCTGAGGAAATGCAGATTCAAAAGGAGATGAGGATTGCTCAAAGAGCAGTGAAGAAAGGAGATCCTCTCCAATTTCCCAAAGATATGGATGTGTATTATCCAACTGAAACTGTCATAAGGAAGCATCTCAAGCTTTCTCCATTGGAAGCTTCAGATTTGGTTAATGTAGTACCTCTAGATGACAGAAATCCAATCATAAGTTTTGATGAAGATGAGTGTGGATTTTGGAAAATTGGCAGGTTTGGAAAGGAGGTACATACTTTCACTTCAATTATTTCTATCTTTGCAAGCATAGACAGAGAAGACTTGGTGCATCTATGGAGATTGATAGAGGCCAAGTATACAGCTGAAGCACCTACTTCAGCAAATGGAATAAGACTATGGCACACATTTTTGACTTTGTGTGGTCCAAGGGAAGCAGATCCTGCCATATGGAAGGATCTTGAAGATGACCTCAGTAATCTTCATTGGAGGCTTTATTCTACTTGTGGTGTATTTCATTTGAGCTCTACAAAGTTTTCAGAGTATCTACTTGTGGATGCTAACTATTTCTTGTCCAAAGAAGTATTGGAGAAGATGAAGGAGACACCCTTGGAGATTGATTATACTAGTGACGTGGCCAAAGACTTGATTAGATATGTTTATCACCAACATAAGAAGTTTTTGTAAGATTCCTCCTAAGCTTTAAGTTTTTATTCAGAAACTTGATCATTGGAATAGATATCAAGTTTAGGGGAGGATTGTTGGGAATAAATTATGGGTCAGTTCACTAGACGCTGATAAGAAGAATTCAAGCGCTGATAAGATGACATTGGACGCTGACAGCCAAGCGTTGACATTTGTATAAGTCAACGCTGACAGCCTTGAAGATTGACACTGATGGAATATATCTTCATACGAATCTTTTTGTTTATTTGTTTCTTTATTTGTGTATGGTAAAGATAAGCTCGACATTGTATTTTCTATTATTATCTTTACCTAGAATAGTTGATTCGTAGCTTATTGTACAAGACTTCTTAATCTATAAAAGAAGATCTTTTAGGTTAATGTTAATCATCAGTTTTCATAAGTTTTCACAAGTTAAACCTCTTTCATTGTAATCAAGTTCGATCATTCTAATACAAGTGAAAGTTTGTTTAACATCTTTGTGTTTTAGATTAAGTGTTAATTCCGCATAACACTTAGTTACTTTATTCATAAGCAAAGGTTTCTCTACGTGTATTACTTGATCTAATCTCGTATACACAAAGCTTAATCGATCTAAGTTTGGGATCAACAAGTGGTATCAGCGCTTCACAGCAACTTTCTGTCAACGCCTGAATTGCTCTTGTCAACGCCCAGATTGCTCTTGTCAATGCTTGAACATATTACTTGATATTTTCTTCGATTTTGAGTTTCTGCCACATCAACTTTTTGACCCAACAATCTTCCCCTAGTTGATAGTGGCAAAACTCTATGTGTATCTCTTGTAAGTTGTACATGATCTTCAAGTTGCTTCCCCTCAAGTGTAGAACGTATTTTATTCCCCTTTTTGTCACATCAACAAGGAAGTAAACAATGTTGCAAGCTTTGAAGATTCTCCAAAAGTAGGCTCTGTGTAATGATCCCGAAGAAAAATAAATAAAGTATTCTTGATGTAGAAGTAGAATAACCCAATCTTATGTTCCATGTCTTGTTTATCCATGTGATGAAGAACTTATACTCATGTTACAAAGTATAAATAGACCTCGATCCATTTGTCAAAATCCTCATCCTTTGTGAGACACTGAGCACGATAATGTAACTCCTTCAAGTGATAGCAATTGGTTTGCTAGATATGACAAGTCTTCGTCACCAACCATGTAAGCACGAACAAGTTATCTTTAAAGTCTATGACTGGAAGTGCATGACTTTAAGATATGATAGAACACAAACTCGCGAAAATCTTCTTCAATCATCAAACTTACCATAAGAATTCTTCCCCTTAAGCTAACACTTCTTCATGACGAATTTTAATGGAATAACACCTTCATACCATATGTAAAAGCCTGTTATGGATAACTCTTTCGCAAGGCTATCCCGATTACATAGTTTAAAATATCCATCAAACTCTCATGAAAAATTGCTAACTCGCTTTAAGATCATTAATTCCTTTTAAACATTTCCGAGCCATAAATATCAACATGATATTCTAAATAATAACGAAGATTCTATGTACCTTTGTGTGTATAATCCTTCTTTTTGTATGCTTAAAACGTACCAGTTTTCTCAACAGCAGCAAACCTTGTGTTGTCCAATATCCTTCACTGTCCAAGATATCAACACTGTGTGTTGTCCAATATCAGACAACACTTGTCAGCGTTTAAAAATGTATATATCGGACAACACTGTCAACCTATCAGCGTTGACTTATTCTGTCAGCGTCAAAATTAAGCCTGTCAGCGCCTAAATTAAGCCTGTCAGCGCCTAAATAACAAACATCAGCGCCAACTTTAAACCTTATCAGCGTCTTGTCCCAAACACTGATGTCATCAGCGTCACACCAACATGTATTAGCATCTAAATAACTCCCATCAGCGGCCAACTGATCTAGGGTTTTATAAACCCTAAATCATTATTTCATGTGAAAATCCATAAACTGCAGTGAACTTCGACAGCGAATAACTTCTTCATAAGTGTTCAGATCGAAGATCCCTTCGGTGAGATCCTATACATATGTGTCAAGAACCTACAGATCGAATTTCACGGCGATCCAACGGTTAACGAAGGAGAAATCGCGTTTTTACAATTACTGTTCACAGAAAACAGCATATGACCCATGCTGACTTCGACGCTTAATAACTTTTTCTTGGGGATAGATCTCGACAATCCCTCCGGTGGATATCTAGATATATGTATGTAGAACACACATATAAAATTTCGTGACGATCCAACGGTTCAATAAAAAGTTATGCCCTTCTGAATGCTGCTGCGCACACAAAAACGTCCAGAAAAACCCTAGACGGATTTATCTTTTCTTCACCATACACGAACACCTCGTCGGACCTAGATATCAAGAGCCTTAGGCTCTGATACCAATTGTGGAGTCCATTGATCGTTAGACTCAATGGTTAAGAACCATTATATCTAGGATAATCAACATTCATATGATGTTAATCATAGCGAAATAGAACATTGATTAGTAACAAGATGTTAATAAGAACAAAGATGAATTTCCTCCCAAAGTGCTTGTATTAAAGATTAACACAAACAACTCAAGGTGTGTATACATTGAATCCCACACCTAGAGATCGAAATTTATTGTAGGTTACATTGTGAAAACTTAATTGTTATATAAAACCTACGTCTATGTTTTCTTTATATACTAGAAAACATAGCTTACAAAGAAAGCTAAAACAATAAAAAGACTCCAACGGCTTGTTCTTTTGCAACTTGTACTCTTTAGCCCTTGTCTTCTTATTTTGTTGTTTTTGACGCATCAACTCATAATTTCGACCCAACATAGTGATCATATATACATTGGCGTTTCTTTTTTTTCTACTAAACTTTGTGTAGCATGTCACCTTAGCTCATACACTTGGTGCCCCAAGCAAGGGGGAGCAACCACCAAGGGGGAGCTACTAGCAAAGTCCGGTTTTCTTCAAAGACTTGTGCTAACCTTTTTGCTACGACAAAGGGGGAGAAATGATAGTGATAATGTAACACCCCCAAATTTATACAACACGGTACAGCGGAAGACTAGTTGGTGTTACGGGATAGCACATTACTCACATCATAGACAACGCATAAAAATCGCGTCGTTTATTTATAAATCATTTCCATTCATAATTATCAAAGTTACATCGGTCCCAAGTCATTATATTTCATACAAAGTTTTACAAAGTATTTGAATGGAAAATATTGTTTAGGTGCGGGCCATGAATTCTTGTTGTCTTCCCGAGAATTACCTTCAAGTACCTGAGATAAAACATGTTAAAGAAAAGGGTCAGCGATAGCGCCGAGTGAATTCATAGAGTTTAATAAAATTCATCAATATAATATCAGTATAAAATTATTACTGAAAATCATCTTGTACAAATCATTTTAATAGGCCATAAAATAGCCAAAATCATTTTATACAAATCTTTATCGAAAATCGTAATATAGGCATTTGCCTTAAAAATCGTTATACGAATCATTTTCGTTAAAAACACCATACAATACGTTTTGCAACGTTGTATAGATTAAATAAAACCATTATATGAATATGGTTATAAAAGCCTTAAAAATCATTATACGAGCCAATGTCGTAAAAACGTCATACAATACGTCTTACGACGTTGTATGAAAATAAAAACCGTTATATGAGTATGGTTATGAAAACCAAAACACGAACATAATATCAATAGTATGACCCAGTATTGCTAGTCAGGCAATACATCGTAATTCGGAGCGTCTAGTAATATTTTGGTGATTGGATTATTATAAGCCGCATGACATTGTTACCTTACTAAAACCAAAACGGGTAGCTAACCCGATACCAATTTTGCCCATCTAAAGTAGCGTGTCGTCACAAAGGTCACGCTATTGAAATCTTCTCATACATAAATTCGCTTACCAATCAATGTGGCACTACGGGGATCAACCGTCAAGGCGCGAACTGGGGTGATCGTCCCCAAATAGTACTATTAAATGTATAAGCGTCTACCAACTCCCGGTAGTTCACAATTCATGCTAATGGGACTTTTAGTGACATAACCTAACTTTAATAATCCATTTAGTTTCATCTATCGGGTCCATTAATCATTTATCGGGTCATACAATCGGGTCATTCAATCATTCGGGTCCAAAATCAATAAACAAACAATCGGGACAAATGGTGTCCTATTTTATAAAACTAACATGTTATCTCCCTCGCGGGTTTATAAAACATTTATAAAAACATTTAAAAGAGTGCGAGGCTATGAACTCACGTTGATATGGGAAGGCGGGTTATCGGCAATTCGGTCGTACGGCACGTGCTTCAATCACGGAAACCTAGACAAATGATACTCGGTCTTAGACGTTTGTCCAATGAATTTATAAAAATAACATTTATGTATACATATGATGATTATATATATGATGATCAAGTGGGTTTACATATCCTCATTTACTCATTTTTGTGTTATGTGTCGATAACTTTTATACTAGTTTTCTCGTTTTACCTATTTACGTGTTTTAGGTCCAATAAGCCTATTATAAGTTATTTAACTTATTTTAATCTATTTTGTACTTATATTATCAGTACTTAAACTTTACAAGTTGGGCTCAAATGGGTTAAGTCCAATAATAAGTTCATAAGTGTTTAAATCCATTTTTGTGGTATTGTTAGTCCAATAACGTTAATTTAGTCCGTTAACGTCCGTATGTCCTATAATTCGGGTTTTATCGGTTTTTACTTGTTATACATGTTTATATATAAGTATATAAGTTTTATAAAGTTTTCATTAGACGGGTCCAACCATCTAAGTTTTATTTAACAAAAACGTTAATTTTACGGCGATATCCGAAAAAGTCGTAAAAATCATGTTTATAATTTTATAACTTATAAAACTTAACAAGTTACCATTTTTATAAAATGTATACTTATTTAACCTTTTACATACTTATATAAATAAAATCCAAGAGTTAGTGGGTTTTAACTTTACATTTTATACAATATAATTTTCAGTGCTTATATAATAGTATTATACTTTATTTTTCAAAAATCTGATTTTTATCTTCACTTTCACCAAAACTGCCATATATTGAGTTCTACATGGAGATAGAAGCTCAAATTTTTATCACATAAACTACATGATATGTGCTACATTTAACTCTTCTATAGCTACTGTTGAATCATCCTTTAAGTATTTTCTAAAAATCGTCCAAAACAGTAACCTCAGATTTATACCCTAAACTTGTTTTGATCATATCTCACTCATTACAATGATTCCATTGCATGGCCAACTCTCACATGTGTACAAGACCCATAGATTACTTTAAATCCATTCTACTTCATCATTTTATCAGATTACCATATAGTTCTTTACTTTTTTATACAGTCATCAAATTTAACCAAGATTTTAACCTTGTTTCTTATGGTTTTTCACCTTTTTATCCATGATTATCAACAACAAATCCCCACATAACATTTTTATCATCATATAATCATCATAAATATATACAATAGGAAGTAAAATACATGTTTACATAATCAAAATAACAAGAAGATGAGGAGGACAATCTTTATACCACCATGATGATGTAGGTTGTGATCAAAACATGGATTTTGATGGAGATACTTGTGCTTAGCCAACACCATCTTCAAGACCATCATTCTTCATGAGAACCTTGTGAAAAATCAGCCCTCCTACTACATAAAAATTCCTCCTTGGATGTTAAAATGACCACCAATCTTCATCTCTTTGAATGTAGATTAACATATGTTAATTATAACAAATGTTTATGGCTAGAATTTTGTATGAATGGGGTGATTGGTGTGGAATAGTGGACGGCATAACAAGAGAGAGTGGGAGAGTTGTAGCTAGTTTTGCATGGTGCAAATGAGGGAAATGGTTTAGGTAGTGGTTTTGATGGAAGGTAAGCTTAACTAGTTAGCTAAAGTGGACAAGTGTAATACTTGTTAAAGAAAGTTTGACACCTAAAGGTGTTGGTATACATTTGGCCGCCCCATGTAAGCTAGTGGGGTGGGACAATGTATTTTGTCCCATCTCACTAGTTTACGGGTATTCCTCGATTCTAGTTTCCTCGATTTACGTGCCCTCGGGTCGTTTTACGAAAAACGTTTTTATAAATTATGAATCAACGTCACAAAACGAATCCAATAAAAATTGTCTCATCAAAAACGGAGTTCGAAAACGTAAATACGTAATCCTAAGGTTTCGGTTTAGTCGTAAAGGACGTTAAAATAAAATCGTAAGTCCTAATCTCTTCTCGTAAATTTTGTGTGTTTATGAACCAACTCAAATTTAAAACTCCAAAATAATATTCGCGGATAAATTTATTTTCTGAAATGTCGGACTGTCACCAAGGACGGTGTATGTAAACGTAAGCATGTAACGTTAAATCCTCCGGTTTAGACGTAGTCGATGCTACTTCAAGACGTAAATCCAAATTTCTTCCCAAAAATATGTGAGTTCATATTGTAACATTAAAATATTGTTTTCAAATAAATATTGAGAATAAAATATCAACCATAAATTGACGGATTGTCACAGCATTTACCCCTAAACAAGATCTTTGTCCTCAAAGATCATCTTACTACTCGCTTCTTATAGAGTTAAAGCCATGTGGGTATTTCCTCCACATTCGGTCTTTTCTCACAAGTGTAATCCATTATAATACGCGAGTTTCATCAAACATAACTACAGGAATAAGATCAGGCTAAATGTTGACTTACTTTCTCTATCCATGATGTTCACGGGTTTCTGATGAATGCAACTTTTCGCCGATCTAAGCTTTACTAAGAACAATCAGATTTTCACTTGATAGATATTCCATCAAGTTCGATTTACGAAACATAATTCACGCGGTTCTTGGAGTCCTAGGGTAGATCCAGCTTATATGCCTTTCCAACCAATCTTTTATACCATCTCAATGGTCCCATACAACGGGGACTTATATCCCATGATTTGTCAGATCATGAATTCATTTTTCCAAGTTTAACAATTGTGGCAAAACTTTGCTACCCATTTGGCACTTCAAGATCTACATTTCACATTCACATAACCTCTTCCCACTATCGGCAGTTAATAATCAAATCCTAATTTCAACAATCATTTCAGATTTCGCGGGTCGGGTATTTTGTAAGGGTAGGTTCGCCATCATAGGAACCTTAAACCTGAGAGACATATCCAACTCACAATGGGTGTATGTCGGGTGTCTCCATCTCAACTCTTGCTTACGGATGCTCTAAGATTTAGATCCTAACAAGATTCGATCTCAGTCCTAATACGATGATTATCAATGGTAATCTCTCCAAAGAAAACGATTATACGGTCTATTACCAAAGGTCATTCATTCAAACATAAAACAACACTTATATTACTCTGTATCGTTACTTTACCTCGTCCCTTCGATTTGGGATGGTACATAGTACTCTCATCAAGGTTCGTTCTCAATGATTTCTGAGCAAATCTCTAGAAATTCGATGCGAAGCGAGGATCTTGATATATAGATGATCGATACAAGCACGCTATGTTTACATAACCCTTTTGCATTTATCATTAACGGGAATGATATTAGCAGATTTGGTCAGTCTGTCGACGATGACCCAAATCGAATCAAATTCAGATGATGACCTTTGCAATAGCTAAACGTTTACTAATGTATGAGGCGATGTCTGCCTTCATAATTGCCATTAGTACAACTTCTTCAGACAAAGATATTTTTAGTCAAAAATGACATACATATAATACTTATACTTACAAATTCCAACATAACTATATCTCACAATCCTCCATATTTAGACAATCATACGTGGTCTTTTATACATTTAACGCCATTGGCTTCTAAATTTTAATGGTTCATATTAGCCGCAAACCCCTTTTTATTATCTATATTATCTCTTTTTACAATCATCGGCTATTTTTAAATTGTTCGGCAATTTATTTTGCACCTTCATTAATAAGGAACATGTCCTAACTGGTTCTTTATCTTTTCTACATAATGCATCGGTATCTATATTCACTTCTCATGATGATATAATTATCATGTCCGCAATTCACTCAGATATTCTTTCTATATTATGCGTCAGTAATTACGTTCACTTTCCCTCTGATGAAATAAATATCATAACTTTATTTATTCAAAATTCTTTCTTCATATTCTTTATGTTTCAGTTTCGTCTCAACTATCATTTTTATCAGTTTTTCTCAATCCGGCGTCTAAAGCGTCGATAATTATTATAATTAATTAAATAATTATTAGTTAATTTTTATGAAGCGTAAACGTAAAAGTTTAAAATTTCTTAGTTCGACCAATTATAAAAATGTTCAGAATAAATTTGAATTTAGTTAACAAGATTTTTGTTGATTTATCGAAAATACTTAAAATATTTAATAAGATCCGTAAATGTTCGAAAAACCTTTGTTTATACTTTGGTCAAAGTTTTCTTAGTTTGAAAAGTAAAAATTATCGTTTCAAATTTCAAGTTATGGTTTAAATGGGTTTTACTCAATCCTTCTTAAGTTATCTTGAGGTGTACACAAAAATTTACCCCTAAACAGAAGTTTAGTTAAATGGTTTGTGTATAAGGAAATAATCCCTTTAAAAATCCTTTGTTAAAACATTTGTCAAAACATATTTCCATTTCTTTTTAGTATAACTCAATGTCTTAAATGACTTCTAAATTTTGAAGAGTCAATTTATATTCCATTATCTATTAATCACATGGTTAAATCATGTAAAGGTTCAAGTCTTTAATCACGTGTTAATTATTCAAAGTACAGGTTTTTATTATTCAACCAATTCAGGGCAATCTATAATTAATTATTAACTCCTTTCTATTCTTATAAACAAACATATAGTTCTTAATGATCACGAGCATGAATTTATCAAAATACAGCCTACACACGTGATTCACCAAATTTATGAATGCTACATGTGCATCGGTCAATCCAAACGACATCACGTGAAACTCATAACGTTCATCACAAGTTCTGGATGTAATGATTGGAATAAATAATCTTCTTTGCGGATTCGAAGTTGATGATAACCATGCCATGGATAACATCTTTAAAACATACACTAGAACCTTATAAATGATCGAACAAATCTTTCATTTCGAGTTATGGATATTGTTTTCGATTTTCAATTTACTCAGTTTACAGTAATCTATAAATATAAGGAATGATATCACCATAGCTCTTCATGATGACAGGCTTGGTATAATAAAATCATTCTCCGACAACTCTCTCAGTTGTATGGTAATTCCTTTAATTTAGATGGTGCTGACATACAGTGCACAAGCCACAGGTGCAGCACCGGAAATATAGTCAATACCAATTTCAACTTGCCTTAATGGCAAAAGTCTAGGTAATTTATTAACAAATACCTCCTAAAGTTTAGATAACATAAACATCTTTTAATAAATTCATATTAGGTTCTTCTAGATTATAATATCTATAACTAGTTCACAACCATTCACAATATAATTTTAAGGCTAAATACAGGATATGGTCATCCATCAAGAATTATTTAGTTCACTTTTGATAATCAGCATCTTATCATTTAGGGGAATTCTACTCGAGTTCCCATCAATTAAGACAATGTCGTCATGTCATAATCAATCAATCCATTCTACCGGCATTATCAACTTTTCAGTTTCATTGCCGTCGATAAGATGTGAACTTATCAAAAGACTAATAATAACTCATAATCCTTCACAAATTCAAGGATATCAGGAGACATAACTAACCTTAAAAGAGTAAGGTCAACGCAAAATCTATGCGAGAGAATTTCAAATCAGATACAGACGAAAACACTTAACGAATATGAAAATATTCCATGTTTTCATAATTTGAGTACGCATTCGAAAGCTCCTCGGATCGTTGCCCAGGTCATTCAAATGAAATCAAATCAAAAGAAATGATAAGAGCGTCAATACATCCAGTCGGGTATCAACATTCGATAATCAGATACTTTTCCTAAGAATCTCACTACGAGAGAATTGTACAATAAAGGAATTGTCAATTGTCAAATAAGACAATTTTCATAGATGAGTAAATTCAACTCAGAAGAATAGATAGTACGGGCACATATGTAGGTGTCCCTAACACTATGTCCCTATATTTCACTTCTTGCAGATCTCATAAAATTTAATCTTTCATGATCTTCAAAGAAAATGTAGTGTTTATTCATTAGTTTTATGGTGACTACTAATCAGTCTTGCATAGTCCATTCCAAATTGTATGTAGGCGCGCAACTATATACAATTTCAAGATTAACGATGCAATACTCAGTTCGTCAAAATTTTATCATCCATGTTTGTAGTAAAAACATTTTCATGCTTAATTCTTAAATAAGAATCAAAGATAAATTTACAAATATTTTCTTTGTTATGAAAACAATAAGGTTTTCCAAAGTGTTTTATAAACAACTTCATTTCAATAACAATCACTTATAAATCTCATTGTGAATAATCCTTATAGTGATGAAAATTCAATTTTCTCAAAGGATACCGTTTTAACTTTATAAAAACAAGGTGTGATCTGCAAAAGAGTGATGAAAGCTTGTTCACCAAGAATTAACTACGATATGATAGGAAATGAGCTTAGCCAAATAATCATGAGGTTCATGACCTCGATGGCACTCACGAAGAATAATTCACAACGTAACTCAAATCAAGATGAGTACTTGTTCAATGGTTGCATCGCTAATGCGAGCATTAGGAAGAAGCAATAAGAGATAGATAACATCGATACATGTAGGATTTAGCAATCAAAGGTAGTCTTTTTCATTAATCACAAACAAGTCAAAATTGTACCGTAACACATTACGTGTCACTATGTCATACAATTCTCAGAACTCATCCTACCAACTGATGTCTCAGTTAAGTTAGGGATTTTTTTCAAAAGATACCACAATGAATACTAATCTACAAGAGTCATTAGGTGTTCCACATGTCCCGAAAGATCCATCGGTCTCAATTCAGAAGAAGATTTCTTCAATTTATTTCTTGGACACTGGGCATCCTCGTCAGTGGACAATGGCCTAGGAACAACCCTTAACACGAATCAACAATCAATTTAAACCTTATAATTCAATCACAGAACTTAACGACTTCCTCTTATCAATCTCATATTCTATATGGGTTAAATTTTACTTTATTCAAGTTTTAATCAACTTTATACTCAATTCAATATCCTACCTCATATTCCAATACTTTCAATCTTATTCTTAGGCCTTAATAGGCAATAAAAGCTTGATATGAACAACACTTAATTTCCAATCCTATAGCTCTTACAACAACAATTATCAAATGAGTCACTAGAATGAAATGACTTGATCATTCAACTAGACTTCTCGGAAAGGTACTAGTGCCATGAGGCTTTTGGGTAATGGTTCCAATGACAGCCTCAAGTGCAACATTCACCCTTTCGATTTCAATTTAAGAATTGGATGACAACGAATCGGATGACATCTTTCCAGGTGATAACGTTTTGTCAAACTCCACTCTATAAGGAAAGATCGTCATGACATCGATATCAGATGTAATCTCGCCAATTCTTTTTCAATATCACAATCAAGTAATATCTACATTTCTACGAATATCAACCATTTGTTGGGATCATAAATATCCACAACTTGGTTTAGATCTAGGATAGCTAGAATTCCTACGAGAATAGCTTCGACTAATTTACTAGGGGATTTAGGGTTACTTGTGACAATCGACGTCGTATAAATACCTCGTATAAAAATCAAAATAATCATCAAACAATCATGTAATAAAATTACATCATATATATATAATCCAAGTTATATATATATATTAAAATAACACTTCTCAGTCTTGGCCTTGTCGGTAACTCGGGAATTCTTCGGCACCGTTATAGTCAAAAGATTTTTAGACATTTTTAGAAAAATGTTTTTAGTTAAAAGATTTTGAAATGTTTTATTCAAAACCTTGGTTTAAAAAAAATCTTTCGTTCTCTATAACGAGAGCTCTGGTACCAAACTGTAACACCCCCAAATTTATACAACACAGTACAGCGGAAGACTACTTGGTGTTACGGGATAGCACATTACTCACATCATAGACAACGCATAAAAATCGCGTCGTTTATTTATAAATCATTTCCATTCATAATTATCAAAGTTCCATCGGTCCCAAGTCATTATATTTCATACAAAGTTTTACAAAGTATTTGAATGGAAAATATTGTTTAGGTGCGGGCCATGAATTCTTGTTGTCTTCCCGAGAATTACCTTCAAGTACCTGAGATAAAACATGTTAAAGAAAAGGGTAAGCGATAACGCCGAGTGAATTCATAGAGTTTAATAAAATTCATCAATATAATATCAGTACAAAATTATTACTGAAAATCATCTTGTACAAATCATTTTAATAGGCCATAAAATAGCCAAAATCATTTTATACAAATCTTTATCGAAAATCATAATATAGGCATTTGCCTTAAAAATCGTTATACGAATCATTGTCGTTAAAAACACCATACAATACGTTTTGCAACGTTGTATAGGTTAAATAAAACCATTATATGAATATGGTTATAAAAGCCTTAAAAATCATTATACGAGCCAATGTCGTAAAAACGTCATACAATACGTCTTACGACGTTGTATGAAAATAAAAACCGTTATATGAGTATGGTTATGAAAACCAAAACACGAACATAATATCAATAGTATGACCCAGTATTGCTAGTCAGGCAATACATCGTAATTCGGAGCGTCTAGTAATATTTTGGTGATTGGATTATTATAAGCCGCATGACATTGTTACCTTACTAAAACCAAAACGGGTAGCTAACCCGATACCAATTTTGCCCATCTAAAGTAGCGTGTCGTCACAAAGGTCACGCTATTGAAATCTTCTCATACATAAATTCGCTTACCAATCAATGTGGCACGACGGGGATCAACCGTCAAGGCGCGAACTGGGGTGATCGTCCCCAAATAGTACTATTAAATGTATAAGCGTCTACCAACTCCCGGTAGTTCACAATTTATGCTAATGGGACTTTTAGTGACATAACCTAACTTTAATAATCCATTTAGTTTCATCTATCGGGTCCATTAATCATTTATCGGGTCATACAATCGGGTCATTCAATCATACGGGTCCAAAATCAATAAACAAACAATCGGGACAAATGGTGTCCTATTTTATAAAACTAACATGTTATCTCTCTCGCGGGTTTATAAAACATTTATAAAAACATTTAAAAGAGTGCGAGGCTATGAACTCACGTTGATATGGGAAGGCGGGTTATCGACAATTCGGTCGTACGACACGTGCTTCAATCACGGAAACCTAGACAAATGATACTCGGTCTTAGACGTTTGTCCAATGACTTTATAAAAATAACATTTATGTATACATATGATGATTATATATATGATGATCAAGTGGGTTTACATATCCTCATTTACTCATTTTTGTGTTATGTGTCGATAACTTTTATACTAGTTTTCTCGTTTTACCTATTTACGTGTTTTAGATCCAATAAGCCTATTATAAGTTATTTAACTTATTTTAATCTATTTTGTACTTATATTATCAGTACTTAAACTTTACAAGTTGGGCTCAAATGGGTTAAGCCCAATAATAAGTTCATAAGTGTTTAAATCCATTTTTGTGGTATTTTTATACATGTTTATATATCAGTATATAAATTTTATAAAGTTTTCATTAGACGGGTCCAACCATCTATGTTTTATTTAACAAAAACGTTAATTTTACGGCGATAGCCGAAAAAGTCGTAAAAATCATGTTTATAATTTTATAACTTATAAAACTTAACAAGTTACCATTTTTATAAAATGTATACTTATTTAACCTTTTACATACTTATATAAATAAAATCCAAGAGTTAGTGGGTTTTAACTTTACATTTTATACAATATAATTTTGAGTGCTTATATAATAGTATTATACTTTATTTTTCAAAAATCTGATTTTTATCTTCACTTTCACCAAAACTACCATATCTTGAGTTCTACATGGAGATAGAAGCTCAAATGTTTATCACATAAACTACATGATATGTGCTACATTTAACTCTTCTATAGCTACTGTTGAATCATCCTTTAAGTATTTTCTAAAAATCGTCCAAAACAGTAACCTCAGATTTATACCCTAAACTTGTTTTGATCATATCTCACTCATTACAATGATTACATTGCATGGCCAACTCTCACATGTGTACAAGACCCATAGCTTACTGTAAATCCATTCTACTTCATCATTTTATCAGATTACCATATAGTTCTTTACTGTTTTATATAGTCATCAAATTTAACCAAGATTTTAACCTTGTTTCTTATGGTTTGTCACCTTTTTATCCATGATTATCAACAACAAATCCCCACATAACATTTTTATCATCATATAATCATCATAAATATATACAATAGGAAGTAAAATACATGTTTACATAATCAAAATAACAAGAAGATGAGGAGGACAATCTTTATACCACCATGATGATGTAGGTTGTGATCAAAACATGAATTTTGATGGAGATACTTGTGCTTAGCCAACACCATCTTCAACACCATCATTCTTCATGAGAACCTTGTGGAAAATTAGCCCTCCTACTCCATGAAAATTCCTCCTTGGATGTTAAAATGACCACCAATCTTCATCTCTTTGAATGTAGATTAACATATGTTAATTATAACAAATGTTTATGGCTAGAATTTTGTATGAATGGAGTGATTGGTGTGGAATAGTGGACGGCATAAAAAGAGAGAGTGGGAGATTTGTAGCTAGTTTTGCATGGTGCAAATGAGGGAAATGGTTTAGGTAGTGGTTTTGATGGAAGGTAAGCTTAACTAGTAAGCTAAAGTGGACAAGTGTAATACTTGTTAAAGAAAGTTTGACACCTAAAGGTGTTGGTATATTTTTGGCCGCCCCATGTAAGCTAGTGGGGTGGGACAATGTATTTTGTCCCATCTCACTAGTTTACGGGTATTCCTCGATTCTAGTTTCCTCGATTTACGTGCCCTCGGGTCGTTTTACGAAAAACGTTTTTATAAATTATGAATCAACGTCACAAAACGAATCCAATAAAAATTGTCTCATCAAAAACGGAGTTCGAAAACGTAAATAAGTAATCCTAAGGTTTCCGGTTTAGTCGTAAAGGACGTTAAAATAAAATCGTAAGTCCTAATCTCTTCTCGTAAGTTTTGTGTGTTTATGAACCAACTCAAATTTAAAACTCCAAAATAATATTCGCGGATAAATTTATTTTCTGAAATGTCGGACTGTCACCAAGGACGGTGTATGTAAACGTAAGCACGTAACGTTGAATCCTCCGGTTTAGACGTAGTTGATGCTACTTCAAGACGTAAATCCAAATTTCTTCCCAAAAATATGTGTGTTCATATTGTAACATTAAAATAATGTTTTCAAATAAATATTGAGAATAAAATATCAACCATAAATTGACGGATTGTCACAGATAAACTCGTTAATAATTTGATATTTTGTGTTTCTACGTAAATGAGTTTATAGTTTGTCGTAATCAAAAAGGGGGAGATTGTTAATGTAAGTGATGCCTAAAAACATTATTAGTGTTAACTAATCTTTCTTAGTTTTGATCACAACAAACTATACAACACATTTAGTGTAAAACACAAAACGAATTATTTAACTAACACTATCATCAAGGTAATAATCATATCACTAACTTTTCTTAATCATACTTAGTGATCATCAAAGTGATTATCCTTAAAACTCACTTTTGTTAATATGACAAAAGATTTTTTAATAAACTTTCTTTTTAAGAAAATGTTATATTAAAATGCAAAATGTAAATTTGAAAATGGCATATTCCATATGCCATAAGAATATCCTTTGAAGGTTTAAAAAACCTCAGATATTCCTAACCCACTAAAAGACAAAATCGGAGCGTAGTCTACTAGGCGGTCCTTTAAATAGCTAGGCGGTTCTCTAGTGATAAGGAACCGCCAGGCTAGATAAGGAACCGCGCCCAGCTAGCCGTTGCACTTTGTCTCCTATAAATAGTGGATCAAATCTCATTTTCCAATAACCCTTTTTGGACGTTTTTCTCAGCCCCCTTTCTCTTTTCTATAGCATAATCATTAGTAAATGATCACTTAATATGTTAAGTATGTTTACATATGATTATCCTCTTGATCCCCTCCTTTACCTTGTCCAATGAGAAGATCACTCACTCACTAGTGTTGTGATAAAGATGAATCCATGAATTAGTCATGTTCATCATGTTAGCCTTTTTGTTTTATGTTAATCCATTGTATTTATGAATACTTGGAATAGTTGTGTTTATCCAAGCTATTTGTGAATACTTGGATTTGTTGTGTACATCCATTGCATATGTGTTTGCTTGGCTTTATGTTGTGTAGATCCAAGCTACATGTGTGTACTTGGATATGTCTAGTTGAGTTGTAATAGATTATGTAGTAGTTCTCACTAAACTATAAAGTGATGTGGTTGTGTCTTGTGAGTTCTCACTAAACTTGAAAGTGATTAATAGTTGTGTTGTGTGAAGTTCTCACTTAGCTTCAAAGTGAAGAGTCGTGAAGATTGGTTCTAGCTTTAGATTAGAACACGACATCTAGCCTTGTGTCGTAAAATTGTGAAGTAGGCAACGTTGTGTAGATTGGTCCTAGCTAAAGATTAGGTCTCGACATTTAGCTTAGTGTCGAAAAATAATGTAAGCAAAGATGTAAGGTTTTCTCCGCCAAGAAGGGAGCTTGTGGACATAGTGGAAATCTCGAGTAGGTGTACTCGAGGAGTGGAGTAGAAACGAGGATAGAGCCTTGTTGTCGAACCACTATAAATCTTGGTGTCTTCTCATTAGGTTATCTCTTTCCTTACTCTTTACTTATTTCATTCTCATTACACTTACCTATTACCATTGCTAATGCATTGAATTGAACCTAATCATTATGCAACTTAGCTTCATGTAAAAGTTAGTTTTGATACAAACCTAATTGAAAGTAATTTTAATTAGGTGACTAATCGAAGAGAAACTATTCAACCCCCCCCCCCCCCCTTCTAGTTTCTACACGAGTTATTAGCGTTGTTACGGTAATTATCATTACCGCCACGCCTCTCTAAATCAGAATGGTCGTTGGTTTGACCGTTTCCCTTAGATGCTTGTTATTGAACTGCCGCAGGCTTACGGTCGTTAGTCTTCTGTCTGAAATGGAAAGTTGAACAGAGGATGATATAAATATGAAAAATACTGATAGAAATGAATGGTTAAAATTGATGATTGAAGATACCTCTTCACTGCTCGGTCATCACCAAACTCCTCTCGTTCCTAAAGCATCTCAAGCTTTTGGGTTGCATCGGCCACCTGTGCCACTGTAGTGAACGTAGAACAAACCAAACTGTTGGCAACCAAAGTGCGAAGAGCCCAACGAAACTTCTCAGCTTGCTCCTCTGTAGTACCAGCTGCTGCTCCCAAGAAACCAGCCAAATGGAGAAACCTCTGCATGAATTCGTTGTTGTTCTCCCCATCAACTTGTCGGATATTATGATAATCCCTCTTAAGCTTCTCCTGCTCAGCATGTGGGAAATACTGATTAAGGAAGAGCTCCTTAAACTGGTCCCAAGTCAACAGTGCAACCTAATTATCACCACCATTGGACTGCTTGACAGACTTCCACCACTGTAGCACATCACCTTCAAACTTATAGCAAGCCAGTCTTGCCTTGAAAACGCCGTCACACCCCATCGCATCAAATATCTTCTCGATGTGAGAAATCCAGCTTCAGCCTCGTTGGGGCTGTCAGTCTACTCAAACGAACAGGGTCTCTGCTTGTTGAATCGCTCCAACCAAATCATAAGGGTAACAGGTGGTGGAGGTGGAGGATTGTTGCAGTGGTTCTCTTGATGAGGGCCAAATTGAACGCCCTGAGCTTGAATTTTAGCATGAACTTCGTCCCTGATTTCATTGCGAAGTTGGGGAAGGATGGCTTGCAAAGCTGCATTGACAGCTGCAGCCAATTCTTGAGCATTACGTGTGTTCACCATCTAACGGTTTAAAACAAAATGCAACATAAATAATAATTCTGATAAATTTGACATGAATAGAAAATGCATGAACAGTGTGTAAAACATGAATTTATTTATAATGCATAAAATAGTTTTGAAATGCATGGTAAATTAAATATGATGATATGTCCATGAGTGAACGCCTATGGGTCGGTTCACAAAACAAAAAGGCAAGTGTGGACTCCTAGGGGTTGGACTAAACAAACAAAATGTTTCGATAAAACCACATGCGACTAAATAGGGTCAGTCCTGTACCAACCATTACTTAGTCAAAAATCCTACGACACTGAGATAATATGCATGAAATGAATACATGAAATGAAAATCAAATGAATGCATGAAAACCAACTGTCAGTTCTAGGAAGACGCTGGTGACTACCCGTAAGTCACAGGTCATGTTTTACAGAGCTACAGGTCGAAACCTTGTCTCTGATACCATAATTGTAACATCCCATTTGTTACGATGCAATGCTACAGTAATATATGGCGTGTCGTCAAAGCATGCAAGGTAAATGTCTAAACATTCATGACCATAAATAGAAATACCAGAAACAACATCGGTAGTCTAAGTAACTTAACACAAGCAAATATAAGTACTGAAAAGGAAAAGGACTAAACAATGTCCAACATGAAATAAAGTAAGTCAAAGTATGATAAATTCATAAGATATAGAAGGGTGGATAACTTCCATCCGAATGCACATACTCTTGAGATCCTACTTGCGACCTTGAGTACCTGCCATTTGGGAACATGGAAATGGAAAACGGTTGAGCATAACGCCCAGTGCAGGATATACAATAAAGCATAGAAACATAGAGTATGAAAGCATAAAGGAGCATATAAAGCATGAAAGGCAGTGGAAATTAATAAGTCCTAGGAAACCTAGATGTATGTCATGTTTACTGGTTTTAGTTCTGAAAACATAGCTTATGTTACTTATGAAAATATGTATTAGTTTAATATACCAAAAGCCACTATAGGTCATGAGGTTAACAACTTGCATGAATACTTGGAGGGGTGACCTCGTCATGCAAATTAGAGGGGATGCCTCTAATTAATATGGTAATGGGTAGGGGGATCAGCTCCTTGTGAAGGATGCAAGTCACACACCACATTCACCCTGAAATCTCAACTGACACTGTAACTAGGATGCACCCATACGCCCCACATGATAATATAATAATAACGGCCAAATAAACTGAAAGGGACGCCACGAGCTATCACTCCGCCGTGGTGAAGTCATAACACTAGTGCCTCTAGTGTTATGGTTATGGTACCTTAATAAGTGTGAAAACACTTATCCTTTTACCACTTAATTATAATAATAACCAAGCCAAAACGTGTATTTTATGTCGTAAATGTCGGAATTATGCGTGGTTTGTGTTTTTGTTGTGATTTATATTCGAAGATTAATATTCAAAGAAGAAGAAAAGATTTATAACAAACTTGTTATAATCTAATCTTGTTTCGATTTGTGTATCACATAAACAAAAAACCATCCACCCTCGACTCCAACACAAACTCACAGACCAAATACACGACCTCATCACTAGACAGAAAGACTCGACAGATGTTAGAAAGACTCGATAGATATCAAGATTAACAAACATAAACAGTGAGTACCTACCCGAGACCGTCAATACGATCTTTTTGTCACATCTTTCTTGAGCTCGCCGTGGGTTCAATATGGGAATTGGGTGGCCAAGTAAATAGAGGTGAATGATCTGTTAATGGTGATGAGCTGATAAGCTTTGTATGATAAACTTGTGGCTGAATTTGAGTACCATAATAGTTTGGATAATCAATATTCGTTCTTGATTTGATATTCAAACTAGTGATACAATTCATTTTGATTATGTTGAGATGAGCTCATGAGATCAGTTTTGTGTTATATTTGAGATGGACTTTGGATTTTTAGATCTGTGTATAAGGGGGCGGATGACACGAGGTGAGTGTTTTTGAGTTTATGTTTTCGTGTGAGAGAGAGAGATAAGAGTGTCGGCTGAGAGATAAAAGGGTTGACTAAGGGTTGGGTTTTTTATCTTGTGTGGACGGAGAAAACAAGAAACAATTTAGAAGGCCACGTGTGAGGGTAACGTGAGTTGTTATTTTGACTGGGCCACGTCTGAGGTAACGTGGTGTGGTATTGAAAAACTTTAGTGAATCAAAACTAACGTTTTATATTTTTTGTTTTATCTTAAGTTAATTTTCGTTTTTATTTTGAAAATTCTTATTTTGGATATTAATTCTATTCTTGTTAATCAATTCTTATTTTTATTTTTATTTTTATTTTTATTTGAACTTTTATTTTGGAAAAATTTTGTGATATTAAGTTATAGTCGGGAGAAAGATGACGTGACAACGTGATAAAGTGCCAAGGTTTATTTTGCTGACGGATTTTTGATCGGGTTTATTTTATCAACATTTGAGCCAATAAAAATTATTGAGCCGAGAGAAAGATATTTTTTCCAATCAAAGATCCAAGAATTTGTTCTCGAACTTTCAATGGATTTTTCGAATTCGACATCAAACGAGGGAGAATTGCATCTTTTGCAAGACAAAGCTAGAAGAAGTGGCATCACGTCATTTCGAATGCTTCAGTCTCATCTTGTCACTCTTTCATGGATTCAAGGAGGGAGCGAATTTGTGACCATCTTTGGTCAAGATCGTCATATATTCATCGACTCAATTTTCACCACTTTGACCCAACTCGCCGAGCAACTCAACAATGAAAACTTCAATCACTCTGCATTGGCACTTGCATATAGGACTCTTGTGACACAACTCACGCCATTCCTCCAATACAATATCATCAAGTCTGAAAGTTCAGTGATTTGCCAATCTTTTCTTCGAGATACACATACCGAGCTTCGAGTTTTCCATGATACAATATTGAAACTCATGACATCGGTCTCGTCTTCGATTTATCGACGATCACAACTTTAGCAAGCGTATGATAATGGAGTGCAAGAATCAATGACGCAGATACAAGACGAGAATGGTCATACGGTTGACAACTTGGAGCCTAACGATGGCAAGAGCAAGGAATCAGTAGGACAACATGATACCAGTGGCATGTCGGGGAATGTTCACGAGATCTCTCTTGATGACACCTTACCTGTTTATGACGAAGAGCCTGCAACCATGGTACAATGTAATGTTTTTTATGATGTATATGCTGCTGACATGCCGCATATTGAGCATTCTGAACCTAATTATGACAAACATGGATGGAAAAGCGTGATAGAAATACCACTTCTGATTCATCCGATGTGAGTCATAATGTGGGAGAAAGTGTTCAAAATGCTATAGTACATCATGATAAATGCTTTATAACTCCCTCGTTAACTGATTTTGATTCCAAGATTAAAGAGCTCGAAATGATCGTAGCTCGGCAATCAAAAGATCTTGAGGATGCCAAACTTGAATTTTCTAAGAAAACGGACAAATTTGAAACATACTTTGAAAAACTTGAAAAGTCAAACGTTGTTCTTGAAAGAAAATTGGATCAAACTGTTCTAGATTCTAAAGCTGAAAAGGATAATCTTTTGAAACAAATTAAGTGGCTTGAATCTAAGTTGGCATCCTAAGATGAACTGCTCAAATAGAATGAGATGTTAAAGGATCAAGTACAGGAAAAGGTCTTTGCTATATCTGCGTTGAAAAACGAATTGAGGAAAACTAAAGGAACTAGTGTGGATACTAAGCTTGAAAAACCATCAATCTTGGGGAAACCGCCTACAAATCAGTTCGTTAGACAACCGACTGCATTTAGATCCGAGCGACCACAATCCTCGAGACCACGGTTTGCCTCCCAAGTTGATTTGGTTCATTTTCCTAGACCAGTCACTCCAGCAACTAGGCCCATTGTGATCAAAACAGCTTTGGCAAGACCTAATCACATGATTGCCTCTAGTTTCCCTAAAAATACCAAGACCACGTCTAGAACTAGTTCAAATGACGTTTGCCATAAATCTGGTCTAAGGGAAGTTATGCAAAAGACACATGTAAGAAATATCAATGTCAATCCTAGTCAGATGCCTTATATATTACCCAACATTGCTAACCATAGCATGTCATCTCCTAGGAGCATCGATCAATCATCTAGGAATTACTCGGACATTAAATATGCTGCTTGTAAATCATGTAGAAAATGTGTCTTTACGGCAAATCATGATTCTTGTGTCAAGAAATTACTTGATGAGGTGAAATCCCGTGCTAGACTTAAATCCCAGTGGATAGCTAAAATCAAACCCTTTGGTAAAGTTTGGCGCCCCACTGGTAGAACTTTCACTCTTGTAGGAAACGAGTGCCCTTTAACTAGGATAGTCTCCGATTCTACTAAGTCTACTAGGGAGGAAACTGATAAAGATGATACTTCACTTAAACCTAAACTTAAGGTTTTCTATAAAAGGAAACGTTTGCCAGCCAAGACTAGTGAATCATCTACTCAGGTCGCTTCTGACACAAGTAAAGCCAACTGTGAACCCCCACGTGCTTCTAAAATTGATATCGCTAACCCATGTCAAAGCAAGCAAATTCCTAATGAGAATGCAGGTACCAAAGTTGATGTTCCAAAAGAACGAAGCGGTCCAATCATTGTATACCGTTCAACTAAGGATACTCTTAGAGTTTGGTTGCTGAAGAAGCAGATATCAGAGAAACAAGTGTCTCAGGGGATTCATGGTTAAGCTGCAATCAAGGCTTACAGTCAAATCACAGTCTGTGACCCGCTCTTCAAAGAAAGGAAAGTTTATCGCCGATGATAAACTTATCCTAACAACGAGAAATTAAGTTTTCTCGGGCATGAGCTAATATTAAAAACATTCGAAGTTTTTAAGTTCATCCACAATGGCGTATAATCACATCACAGTTTATGCCCCAGACTTCAAAGAAAGGAAAGTTTATCGCCGATGATAAACTTATCCTCACTAACGAGAAATTAAATTTTCTCGGACACGAGCTATCATTAAAACTATTCAAAGGTTTTAAGCTCGTGTATATGGTTTATCGTTAAATATCAGACGATAACCCGTGCATCAAAGAAAGGAAATTTTATCGCCGATGAAAAACTTATCCTTACAACGAGAAATTAACTTTTCTCGGGCATGAGCTTATATCAAAAAAAAACATTCCAAGTTTTTAAGCTCATGCACAATGGTTCATTTTTAAATGTCAGACAATGACCCGGACTTCAAATAAAGGAAAGTTTATCATTAATGATAACTTATCCTCATAACGAGAAATTCAATTTTCTCGGTCATGAGCTTGTCTTAAAACATTCGAAGTTTTAAGCTCAGAAAGGAAAGTGTATATTTTAAATAAGAGAACTTTTCCTCATAACGAGAAATTAACCTTTCTCGGTCATGAGCTTTCCGTTAAAACAATCAAAGTTTTCAAGCTCATGAAAACGACTTCTAAGTAAATGTCAGCTTAGGACTCGTCCTTCAGATAAAAGGAAAGTTTATCGCCGATGGTAACTTATCCTTAACAACGGGAAGTTTACAACTTCTCGGACTTGAGCTCGTTTTATAAGATATTCAACATCTTAAGCTCAAGTAATTGTTTTTCAAAACTTTGAACACAATTTTTCAAGAATTTTTCAAAAGGTTTTTTTCTAAATCTTTCAAACTTGTGTGTTCAAAATGTTTTGATAATAAGAGCATGTCTTCTGGAATCGATAATATTTACGAACCTAGAAATGTCATTCAATAATGACACGGGATTGTAAATAAAGTTCGAGCAGAAGTTTAAAAGATTTAAAACATGCTCCATTATGGTTTGCTATTATTTCCGATAGTAACCCGCTTTTCACATTGAAGTCAAGCATTTCACCGGAAAGCTTTGACTCTACAATCCGAAGTTATCAACTCCACAATCCGAAGTTCGTTGCAATTGATATCTACATACTAGACGATGCGACTGCTCAAACGACGACTACAGCTCTTTAAGTAGAACACGGGTCAACAATTGAGGGGGAGCAATTGTCCAGCATTCAGAATCTTCGATGCCGAAAGTGCCATAGTTCACAAGTTGGTGTCAAGACAACGATATCAATTGTCCATGTGGTGTAAAGGGGAAGATAATTTCAGAAGTTACGAGGAAGACCAACATTCGTGAACAAGAACCATGTGCTTCTTTCATATGATGTTCTCCATCATTCAGGTCCAACCTCGTAAATTGCTAATATTGTGAATTCATTGTCATATATGATCTTTGCACGTGATAAATACCTTACACTCGTGTTTAAAAGGTATTTAATTTACGTTTCAAGTAGACCCTCATTAATTTGAGGGGGAGCTTGTGTAACTCATGAAGATACTTGGCTTTGCATTTTTCTTCCCAAATTTTCTTAAAATGCTATTAAATCAATTGATATTAAAAACATCGATTGGGTTAATATTTTTAATATAGGGGAGAAAATGTGATTTAATATGGGAAATGATTAATCACAAATGGTTTGACTTAATGTGCTGGCTCATCCCAACATGTGTGAAATGTTTTCTAATATCGTGGCATATGTTAAGGGGGAGCAAAATGGATTTGCACTTCAAAATGGATTTCATGGTGACATACACTTACCCAAAACATCTCTATTCACGACGGTGAAGATTGTGGTGACATAAGGATGGTAGGATAGGTTAAAGTCCAATGATTCCTCTAGAACCAGAGGAATCCTCCCAAGGACATTCCCTAGCTAGAAATAGTAGTCCTTAGGAAAGATGGAGAAAGATTGTGAATGTAGCTGAATGCCGACCAAGTACTTAAGTTAGCACTGGAACAATCACAACAAGGTGCTAGTGATGACGTATTGGTAAGCATTGAAGGGGTTGAAGAATGAAAAAGAATTGTAAAGATAAAGGGTGTAAAGAAAGAAGCCCTCTTTACAACTTAGGCAGAAACCGGGTCAATACATATGCTATTAAGATCATTGTTTAATGATTCTTGATATTGAAGATAGACATCATGGACCCAGTGATGCAAGGCACAACCCATCCCAGCTAACTCAGATATCTCTCAAAAGATATTTGTTTTAATCACACGGAGACAACGCATGATCTATTGATTTATTCACTCCGAATAAATTGGTATTGAAAAGGTGGCACTCCTCTCCAGCCTCCGATCACTAAAATCTAAAATGCACGATCGAGTCTAGAGACAGTTGAGATCATCAAATATCTCATTAGGACACTTTCATTATTCCTTGCTTGTTCACACAATGTGAAAAGTAAGAAAGATATTAAGAGTCCTACGTAAAATCTTCATGATCTTGCCTGAACATCCGAGTAATACGAAAGTATTTACAATGAAGATGGAAATCCTTCTTGAGCGAACGTCAAAAAGCTCATGGTAGGTGCTTGTGCGATTCTTTATGAATCAAACTTGTGATAACTGGAAAGCAACAGTGGTTTAAACTCTTAAATGAATTTAAACACGTTCCAGGCCTCAACTCAATATCTTAGTGATCTTGCTAGAACACTCGGAGTGATACCTTAGTGTTCACAGTGATGAGTGGAAATCCTTCTAGTGTTAACCTCAAACAGCACTTGGTAGGTAACTTGCAAGATTCTATATGAATCAAGCTCGTGACAACTGGAAAGCAACGATGGTGCGGTTCTTAATTGAACTTCACTTGTTCCAGGAACATGAATTGACGGCTTCAAATCATGCGGATAATATTATCCAAATGATTCATTCTTTACGTTCGCAGTCAGCTTTGGACGGTCGAGTAAAGAGAACGGGTTTACCCGCGAAATCTTGTCAAGGAGGTTCTTTATTGAAACTACCTGCCACTAGTACGATATTTAATATCGTCCAACGGTCTTCACCGACCGGAGGTAAAATGCTACCGAATTAGAATGAAATTGTAACACCCCCAAATTTATACAATTCAATACAGCGGAAGACTCGTTGGTGTTACGGGATAGCATATTACTCACATCATAGACAACGCTTAAAAATCGCGTCGTTTAATAATAAAGCATTTCCATTCATAAATATCAAATTTTACATAGGTCCCAAATCATAATATTTCATACAAGTTTTACAAAGTATTTGAATGGAAATTATTATTTAAGTGCGGGCTATGAATTCTTGTTGTCTTCCCGAGAATTACCTTCAAGTACCTGAGATAAAACATGTTAAAAGAAAAGGTCAGCGATAACGCCGAGTGAATTCATAGAGTTTATTAAAACCATCAATATATCATCGATATATAATTATTACCGAAAATCATTTTGTACAAATCTTTGTAATAGGCTATAAAATAGCCAAAGTCATTTTATACAAAACCTTATCAAAATCATAATATAGGCTTTCGCCTTCAAAATCATTATACGAACCATTGTCGTTAAAAACATCATACAATACGTTTTATAACGTTGTATAGAGTTGAATAAAATCGTTATATGAATATGGTTATGTAAAACGAAAACACGAACATAAAATCAATAATAAGACCCCGTATTGCTAGTCAGGCAATATATCGTAATTCGGTGCGTATAGCCGTATTTCGTTAATTGGATTATTATAAGCCGCATGACATTGTTACCTTACTAAACCAAACAACGGGTAGCTAGCCCGAAACTCATTTGCCCATCTAAATTAGCGTGTCGTCACAATAATCACGCTATGTAATTCTTCTCATACATAAATTCGCTTACCAATCAATGTGGCACGACGGGGATCAACCGTCAAGGCGCGAACTGGGGTGATCGTCCCCAAATAGTACTATTATATGCATAAGCGTCTACCAAATCCCGGTAGTTCACAATTCATGCTAATGGAACTTTTAGTGACATAACCTAACTTTAATAATCCATTTCATTTCATCTATCGGGTCATATAATCATACATCGGGTCATACAATCATTCGGGTCCAAATCAATAAACAAACAATCGGGACAAATGGTGTCCTATTTTAGTAAAACTAACATGGTATCTCCCTCGCGGGTTTATAAAATATTTCATAAAAACATTTAAAAGAGTGCTAGGCTATGAACTCACGTTGATGTGGGAAAGCGGGTTATCGGCAATTCGGATGTACGGTACATGCTTCAATCACGGAAACCTAGACAAATAATACTTGTATTAGACTCTTGTACAATGACTTTATTAAATAACAATTATGTATACATATGATGATTTTATATATATGATGATGATCAAGTGGGTTTATACATTTTTACTCATTCATTATAGTGTTTATGTGTTGGTAACATTTTTATACTAGTTTTACTTATTTACATGTTTTAGGCCCAATAACCCTATTACAAGCCCAATACTTTATATTAGTCCATTTTACACTTTTATTATCAGTATTATACTTTTCATGTTGGGCCCAAGTGGGTTAAGCCCAATAAGTAAGTTTATAAGTGTTTTACCAAATTAGTCGGGTTTATTGTCCATTAAGGCTAATTTGGCCCGTTAATGTCTATATGTTGTAAAGCTCGGGTTTAACGGTTTTTACTTGTTATATAAGTTCATATATCAGTATGTGAGTTTATAAAAGTTTATATTAGATGGGTCCGACCGTCTAAGTTTTATTGGACAAAAACGTTAATCTTTCGGTTTTAGCCGAAAAGACATAAAACTTAGTATATAGTTTTATAACTTGGAAAAACATTTATATTCACAATTTATATAACATACCCCATTTTAATATCAATATTTATATAACTCTTTTATTATAATTATTATCAACTAGTGGGTTTTATATTTATATATATTTTATATAAATTTTGAGTGCTTATATTATATATTATTTATACAAAATCAGTCCTAAAAATCTAGTTTACTAAAATAGTCATATCTAGAGTTCTACATGGAGATAGAACCCCAAATTTTTATGACATATTCTACATGATATGTGCTCCATTTTATTCCGTTATAGCTACTGATGAATCAACCTCTAAGTATTTTAAAAAAATTCTTCCAAAACAGTGTACTCAGATTTGCACTCTAAACTTGTTTTGATCATATCTCACTCATTTTTTATGATTCCATTGCATGGCCAACTCTCACATGTGTACAAGACTCATAGCTTACTGTATATTAATTTATCCAAGCCATTTTATCAGTTTATCATAAGATTCTTTACTTTTTATACAGCCACCTAATTTAGCCATGATTTTAACATCCTTTTATGTAGCTTTTAATCTTTTTAATCAAATCTATCAACACATGATCCCCACATAATATTTTTGATCATCATTAATCATCATATACATATACATAAATGAAGAAAATACAAGATTACATATTAAAAATAACAATAGGATAGGAAGAAACAATCTCTATACCAACCAAATGATAGAGACCTTTAATCTTAGTGAAGAATCAAAGAGATGAATACACCAATTAGGTCATCCTTGTTGAAACTTCATATTCATAGATCCACCCTAGATTTAGCCATGCATGAACCCATTGATCTAATCTCCAATCTCAGCCCTAGAACTCCAAGAAAACCTCTTTCTAAAAGTTGGAATCACCTCCAATCATCATCGTGTTGTGTAGTTATCAACATATGTTGATTATATCTTATGTTTGTGGTTAAAATTTGATGAATATGGTGATTTTGTGATGGATATGGACAGACAAGGAGAGGAGTTATGGAGGTTGAGAGAGTTTTTATTTTCTTACACCTTGCATGTGTGAGAAAAGTGTGAGAGAAGGAAAGCTAAGTAGCTTTGAATCTTATGAGACAAGTGTCTCAACTAAGGCTAATATTGTGACACCAATGAGTGTTACACTCTTGTGTAATCCACCCCTATTAGGGGTGGGACAAGTGTTAAACTTGTCTCATCCCTAATAATTTACAGGAACTTCTCGATTCTAGTTTCCTCGATTTGCGTGCCCTCGGGTCGTTTTGCGAAAAACGTTTTTTATAAATTATGAATCAACGGCACAAAATGAATCTAATAAAAATTGTCTCATTAAAAACGGAGTTAAAAAACTTAAATACGTAATCCTATGGTTTCCGGTTTAGTCGTAAAGGACGTTAAATTATGCTCGTAAGTCCTAATCTCTTCTCGTAAATTTGTGAGTTTATGAACCAACACAAATTTAAAATTCCAAAAATAATATTCAAGAATAAATTTTATTTTCTGAATGTCAGACTATCACCAAAAATGGTGTATGTAAACGTAAACACGTAACGTAGAATTCTCCGGTTTAAACGTAGTCGATGCTAATTCAAGACGTAAATCCAAATTTCTTCCCAAAAATAACTGAGTTCATAATATAACATTAAAATAATGTTTTTAAATAATATTTGAGAATAAAATATCAACCATAAATTGACGGATTGTCACAGCATTTACCCCTAAACAGGATCTTTGCCCTCAAAGATCATCTTATCTTATTATTCGCTTCTTATAGAGTTAAAGCCATGCGGGTAATTCCTCCACATTCGGTCTTTTCTCTCAAGTGTATTTCATTACAATACGCGAGTTTCATCAAACATAACTACAGGAATAAGATCAGGCTTAATGTTGACTTACTTTCTCTATCCATGATGTTCACGGGTTTTTGATGAATGCAACCTTTCGCCGATCTAAACTTTATCAAGAAGTGATCAGATTCTCACTTGATAGACATTTTATCAAGTACGATTTATGAAACATAATTCACGCAGCCCTTGAAGTCATAAGGTGAGATCCAGCTTATATGCCTTTCAAACCAACTTTTATATCATCTCAATGGTCCCATTCAACGGGGACTTATTTCCCATGATCTTTCAGATCGTCAATTCATTTTTCCAAGATGAAAATTTTTGGCATAACTTCGCTACCCATCCTGCACTTCAAGATCTACATTTCATATTCACATAACCTCCTGCCCACTAATGGCAATCAATAATCAGATCCTAATTTCAACAATTATTTTAGGTCTCATGGGTCGGGTATTTTGTAAGGTTAGGTTTGTCATCGTAGGCAACCTTAAACCTAAAAGGCATGTTCAACTCACAATGGGTGTATGTCGGGTGTCTTCCTCCCAATTTCTGCTTACAGATGCTCTTATATTTAGATCCTAACAAGATTCGATCTCGATCCTAATATGATAATTATCAATGATAATCTCTCCAAAGGAAAATGATTATATGGTTTATTACCAAAGGTCAATCATTCAATCATAAAACAAGACTTCTAGTGTTTTGTATCGTTACTTTACCTCGTCCCTTCGATTGGGGTGGTAAACAGTACTCTCATCAAGGTTCGTTCCCAATTCCTTCTAAGCAAATCTCTAGAAATTCGATGCGAAGCGAGGATCTTGATAGAGATGATCGATACAGGCACACTATGTTTACACAACTCCTTTAAATACAAAAGAGTCAATTTCTTCATCGAAAATCTATCATTAACAGGAATGATATTAGCAGATTTGATCAGTCTGTCGACGGTGACCCAAATCGAATCAAATTCAGATGATGACCTTTGCAATAGTTAGACGTTTACTAATGTATGAGGCGATGTATGCCTTCATAATTTGCTATCAGTACAACTTCCTTAGATAAAGATACATTTAGTCAGAAATGACATGTATAGAATACTTATGCTTACGAGATTCCAACATGACTAAATCTCAAAATCTCCATATTTAGGAAACTACAAGTGGCCTTTAAATCATTTAACGCCATTGGCTTCTTAATTCTAATGGTTCACATTAGCCGCGAACCCCTTTTATTTTCTATATTTTCCTTTTTACAAGCATCAGCTATTATTAAATTGCTCGGCAATTTATTTTTGCACAGTCATTATTAAGGAACACATCCTATTTGATTCTTTATCCTTTCTATATAATGTGTCAATATCTACGTTCACCTTTCCTGATGATATAGTTATCATGTCCGTATTTATTCAAAAATTATTTCTTCACATTTTCTGAGTTTTAGTTTCTTCTCAACTATCATTTTTATCCGTTTTACTCAATCTGACGTCTAAAGCGTCGATAACTATAGCTAGTAATTAAATAATAGATATTTAATTTTATGAAACGTAAACGTAAAAAGTTTTAAATTTCTCGGTTCGTCCAATTATAGGAAAATGTTAAAAAGAATAAATTTGAATTTAATTAACACGATTTTGTTGATTTACTGAAAATAATTAGTGAGATTCGTAAATGTTTGAAAAATCTTTGTTTATACTTTGGTCACAATTTTATTATTTGACAAGCAAAAATTGTCGTTTCAAATTTCAAGTCATGGTTTATATGGTTTCCTCAATCCCTCTTAGGTTGTCTTGAGGTATACACAAACATTTACCCCTAAACAAGAGTTTAGTTAAATGTTCTTTGTTTAAGGGAATGATTCCTTAAAAAAAATTTGATAAAACATTTGTCAAAACATATTTGCACTTTCTTTTTGGTAAAACCCGAAGTCTTAAATGTCTTCTAATTTTTGAAGAGTCAATATAAATTTCATTACCGTTGATTACGCGGTCATTTAATGTAAAGGATTAAGCCTTAAATCACATGTTAAATATTCAAGGTACAGGTTTTCACTACTCGGCCAACTCAGGGCAGTCTATAAATAATTATTAACTTCTTCTTATTCTTATATACAAACAAATGGTCCTTAATGGTCTCACGCATGAATTTATCAATTTACAGCCTACACACGTGATTCACCAAATTTATGATTGCTACATGTGTATTAGTCAATCCAAACGACATCCCGTGAAACTCATAATGTTCATTACAAGTACCAGATGTAGTGATTGGAATAGATATTCTTTTTCGCGGATGCGAAATTGATGATAACCATGCCGAGGATCAAAATTTTTAAAACATACGCTAGAACCTCGTAAATTATCGAACAAATCTATCATCTTGGGTAGTGGATATAGATTTTTAATCGTCAATTTACCTAGTTCACGGTAATCAATAAATATAAGAAATAATAACAACACAGCTCTTCATGATGACGAGCTTGGCAGAATCAAAGCTTTCTCCGACAACTCTCTCAGCTGTACGGTAATTCTTTTAATTCAGATGGTGCTGACGTACAGTGCACAAGCAATAGGTGCAGCACCGGGAATATAATCAATACCAATTTCAACTTGCCTTAATGGCAAAAGTCTAGGTAATTCACCAACAAATACCTTCTAAAGTTTCAGATAACAGAAACATCTTTTAATAAATTCATATTAGGTTCTTTCTAGATTATAGTATCTATGACTAATTCACAACCATTCACGGTATAATTTCAAGTCGAAATGCAGGATATGGTCGTCCATCAAGAATTATTTAGATCACTTTCGATAATCAACATCTTATCTTTTGGGGGAATTCTACACGAGTTCCCATCAATTAAGACAATGTCGTCATGTCATAATCAATCAATCTATTCTACTGGCACTATCAACTTTCCAGTTTTATTGTCGTCGATAAGATGTGAACTTCTCAAAAGACTAATAATAACTCATAATCCTTCACAAATTCAAGAATATCAGGAGACATAACTACCATTAAAAGAGTAAGGTCAACGCATAATCTATGCGAGAGAATTTCAAATCAGATACAGACGAAAAAATTTAACGAATATGAATATATCCCATGTTTTCATAAATTGAGTACGCATTCGAAAGCTCCTCGGATCGTTACCCAGGTCATTCAAATGAAATCTAATCAAAAGAAATGATAGGAACGTCGGTACATCCAGTCGGGTATCAACACTTGGTAATCATATACTTTTTCAAAGAATCTCGCCACGGGAGAATTAGACAAGAAGGGAATATCAATTGTCAAATAAGACAAGTTCCACAGATGAGTAAATTCGACTCAGAAGAATAAATAGTACGGGCACATATGTAGGTGTCCCCATCAATATGTCCCTATTTTTCACTTCTTGCAGATCTCATAAAATTTAATCTTTCACAATCTTCAAAGAAAATTTAGTATTTATTAATAATTTCATGGTGACTACTAATCAGCCTTGCATGGTCACTTTCAAATTGTATGTAGGCGCGCAACTATATACAATTTCAAGATTAACGATGCAATACTCAGTTCGTCAAAATTTTATCATCATGTTTATAATAAAAACATTTTCATGCTTAATTCTTAAATAAGAATCAAAAATAAATTTACAAATATGTTCTTTGTTATGGAAACAATTAAGTTTTCCAAGATGTTTCATAAACAACATCATTTCGATAATGATTATTTATAAATCTCACTCTAAATAATCCTTATGGTGATGAAAATTTAATTTTTCTCAAGGAATACTGTTTTATCTTATAAAAACAATGAGTGATCTGCAAAAGAGTGATGAAAAGTTGTTCGTCAAGAACTAACTACAATATAATAGGAAATGAGCTTAGCCAATTAATCATGAGATTCATGACCTTGATGGCACTCAAAAAGAATAATTCACAACGTAACTCAAATTGAGATGAGTACTTGTTCACTGGTTGCATCACTAATGCGAGCATTAGGATGAAGCAATAAAAGATAGATAACATCGATACATGTAGGATTTAGCAATAAAAGGTAGTCTTTTCATTAATCACAAATAAGTCAAAATTGTACCGTAACACATTACGTGTCACTATGTCATACAATTCCAATAACTCATCCTACCAACTGATGTCTCAGTTAAGTTAGGGATTATTTTTAAAAGATACCACAATGAATACTAATCTACAAGAGTCATTAGGTGTTCCACCTGTCCCGGAAGATCCATCGGTCCCAATTCAGAAGAAGATTTCTTCAATTTATTTCTCGGACACTGGGCATCCTCGTCATTGGACAATGGTCTAGGAACAACCCTTAACACGAACCTACAATCATTTAAAACCTTATAATACGATCATAGGGCTTAACGGCTTCCTCTTAACAATCTCATATTCCATACGAGTTAAATTTAACTTTATTCTAGTTTTCAATCAACTTATACTCAATTAGATATCCTACCTCATTCTCCAATACTTTCAACCTTGTTCTTAGACCTACAAAGGGCAATAAAAGCTCAATATGAACAACACTTAATTTCCAATCCTATAGCTCTTTCAACAATAGTTATCAAATGAGTCACTTGTATGAAATGACTTACACATTCAATCAGACTTCTCGGAAAGGTACTAGTGGCATGAGGCTTTTGGGTAATGGTTCCAATAACAGCCTCAAGTGCAACATTCACCCTTTCGATTTTTCAAATTTAAGAATTAGGTGACAATGAATCAGATGACACCTTTCTAGGTGGTAACGTTTTGTCAAACTCCACTCTATAAGGAAAGATCGTCATGACATCGATATCAGATTTAATCTCGCCAATTCTTCTTTAATATCACAATCAACTAATATCCACATTTCTACGAATATCAACCATTTGTTGGGATCATAAATATCCACAACTTGGTTTAGATCTAGGATAGCTAGAATTCCTACGAGAATAGCTTCGATTAATTTACTAGGGGAGTTAGAGTTTCTTGTGACAATCTACGTCGTATAAATATTAAAATAATCATCAAACAATCATGTAATCAAATTACATCATATATATATAATCTAAGTTATATATATTAAAATAACACTTCTCAGTCTGGCCTTGTCGGTAACTCGGGAATTCTTCGGCACCGTTATAGTCAAAAGATTTTTAGACATTTTGAGAAAAATGTTTATAGTTAAACGATTTTGAAATGTTTTATTCAAAACCTTGGTTTTAAAAATCTTTCGTTCTCTATAATGAGAGCTCTGGTACCAAATTGTAACACCCCGAAATTTATACAATTCAATACAGCGGAAGACTCGTTGGTGTTACGGGATAGCACATTACTCACATCATAGACAACGCTTAAAAATCGCGTCGTTTAATAATAAAGCATTTCCATTCATAAATATCAAATTTTACATAGGTCCCAAATCATAATATTTCATACAAGTTTTACAAAGTATTTGAATGGAAATTATTATTTAAGTGCGGGCCATGAATTCTTGTTGTCTTCCCGAGAATTACCTTCAAGTACCTGAGATAAAACATGTTAAAAGAAAAGGTCAGCGATAACGCCGAGTGAATTCATAGAGTTTATTAAAACCATCAATATATCATCGGTATATAATTATTACCGAAAATCATTTTGTACAAATCTTCGTAATAGGCCATAAAATAGCCAAAGTCATTTTATACAAAACCTTATCAAAATCATAATATAGGCTTTCGCCTTCAAAATCATTATACGAACCATTGTCGTTAAAAACATCATACAATACGTTTTATAACGTTGTATAGAGTTGAATAAAATCGTTATATGAATATGGTTATGTAAAACCAAAACACGAACATAAAACCAATAATAAGACCCCGTATTGCTAGTCAGGCAATATATCGTAATTCGGTGCGTATGGCAGTATTTCGTTAATTGGATTATTATAAGCCGCATGACATTGTTACCTTACTAAACCAAACAACGGGTAGCTAGCCCGAAACTCATTTTCCCATCTAAATTAGCGTGTCGTCACAATAATCACGCTATGTAATTCTTCTCATACATAAATTCGCTTACCAATCAATGTGACACGACAGGGATCAACCGTCAAGGCGCGAACTGGGGTGATCGTCCCCAAATAGTACTATTATATACATAAGCGTCTACCAAATCCCGGTAGTTCACAATTCATGCTAATGGGACTTTTAGTGACATAACCTAACTTTAATAATCAATTTCATTTCATCTATCGGGTCATATAATTATACATCGGGTCATACAATCATTCGGGTCCAAATCAATAAACAAACAATCGGGAAAAATGGTGTCCTATTTTAGTAAAACTAACATGTTATCTCCCTCGCGGGTTTATAAAATATTTCATAAAAACATTTAAAAGAGTGCTAGGCTATGAACTCACGTTGATGTGGGAAAGCGGGTTATCGGCAATTCGGATGTACGGTACATGCTTCAATCACGGAAACCTAGACAAATAATACTTGTCTTAGACTCTTGTCCAATGACTTTATAAAATAACAATTATGTATACATATGATGATTTTATATATATGATGATGATCAAGTGGGTTTATACATTTTTACTCATTCATTATAGTGTTTATGTGTTGGTAACATTTTTATACTAGTTTTACTTATTTACATGTTTTAGGCCCAATAACCCTATTACAAGCCCAATACTTTATATTAGTCCATTTTACACTTTTATTATCAGTATTATACTTTTCATGTTGGGCCCAAGTGGGTTAAGCCCAATAAGTAAGTTTATAAGTGTGTACCAAATTAGTCGGGTTTATTGTCCATTAAGGCTAATTTGGCCCGTTAATGTCTATATGTTGTAAAGCTCGGGTTTTATCGGTTTTTACTTGTTATATAAGTTCATATATCAGTATGTGAGTTCATAAAAGTTTATATTAGACGGGTCCGACCGTCTAAGTTTTATTTGACAAAAACGTTAATCTTTTGGTTTTAGGCGAAAAGACGTAAAACTTAGTATGTAGTTTTATAACTTGGAAAAACTTTTATATTTAAAATTTATATAACATACCCCATTTTAATATCAATATTTATATAACTCTTTTATTATAATTATTATCAACTAGTGGGTTTTATATTTATATATATTTTATATAAATTTTGAGTGCTTATATTATACATTATTTATACAAAATCAGACCTAAAAATCTAGTTTACTAAAATAGTCATATCTAGAGTTCCACATAGAGATAGAACCCCAAATGTTTATGACATATTCTACATGATATGTGCTCCATTTTATTCCTTTATAGCTACTGATGAATCAACTTCTAAGTATTTTAAAAAAATTCGTCCAAAACAGTGTACTTAGATTTGCACTCTAAACTTGTTTTGATCATATCTCACTCATTTTTATGATTCTATTACATGGCCAACTCTCACATGTGTACAAGACTCATAGCTTACTGTATATTAATTTATCCAAGCCATTTTATCAGTTTATCATAAGATTCTTTACTTTTTATACAGCCTCCTAATTTAGCCATGATTTTAACATCCTTTTATGTAGCTTTTAATCTTTTTAATCAAACCTATCAACACATGATCCCCACATAATATTTTTGATCATCATTAATCATCATATACATATATATAAATGAAGAAAATACAAGATTACATATTCAAAATAACCAGAGGATGGGAAGAAACAATCTCTATACCAACCAAATGATGGAGACCTTTAATCTTAGTGAAGAATCAAAGAGATGATTACACCAAATAGGTCATCCTTGTTGAACCTTCATATTCATAGATCTACCTTAGATTTAGCCATGCATGAACCCATTGATCTAAGCTCCAATCTCAGCCCTAGAACTCAAGAAAACTTCTTTCAACAAGTTAGAATCACCTCCAATCATCATCTTGTTGTGTAGTTATCAACATATGTTGATTATATCTTATGTTTGTGGTTAAAATTTGATGAATATGGTGATTTTGTGATGGATATAGATGGACAAGGAGAGGAGTTATGGAGGTTGAGAGAGTTTTTATTTTCTTACACCTTGCATGTGTGAGAAAAGTGTGAGAGAAGGAAAGCTAAGTAGCTTTGAATCTTATGAGACAAGTGTCTCAACTAAGGCTAATATTGTGACACCAATGAGTGTAACACTCTTGTGTAATCCACCCCTATTAGGGGTGGGACAAGTGTTAAACTTGTCTCATCCCTAATAATTTACAGGAACTTCTCGATTCTAGTTTCCTCGATTTGCGTGCCCTCGGGTCGTTTTGCGAAAAACGTTTTTATAAATTATGAATCAACGACACAAAATGAATATAATAAAAATTGTCTCATCAAAAACGGAGTTCAAAAACGTAAATACGTAATCATATGGTTCCCGGTTTAGTCGTAAAGGACGTTAAATTATGCTCGTAAGTCCTAATCTCTTCTCGTAAATTTGTGAGTTTATGAACCAACACAAATTTAAAATTCTAAAAATAATATTCAAGAATAAATTTTATTTTCTGAATGTCAGACTGTCACCAAAAATGGTGTATGTAAACGTAAGCACGTAACGTAGAATTCTCCGGTTTAAACGTAGTCAATGCTAATTCAAGACGTAAATCCAAATTTCTTCCCAAAAATAAGTGAGTTCATAATATAACATTAAAATCATGTTTTTAAATAATATTTGAGAATAAAATATCAACCATAAATTGACGGATTGTCACAGAAATGTTCAAGGCCATTTCATCCGTGTATATGGTTTGTTGCTAACTGTCTTATGCAGCGTAACAAGAAGGTGGCATTGCGGTGTTTAATCCAGAAGAAGTCGTCACCACATGCTTATACTACATACACTTAGTACTTCAACAAATTCAAGAAAGTCTGAAGGTCAAGTCTTCCACTGTATCAAACTCTGAAGCTTTCAAGAATTTAAAGATATAAGTATGTGGAACATGAAGTCACGAAGAGGCAAATATCACACGTGACGAATGCACAAGGTCAAGGCAAGAAAACATGCTCAAGACTTAAGTCAAAGATCACATCAAGCATATTCACAAGAACAAGATCGAAGACTCAAGCATAGTATGCTAGGTTTAAGATTTTGTAAAATGGTGTGACCTCCCTTAGGGGGAGATTGTTGGAAATACGTTTTTCCAAAGAAAGTCTCGGTCACATCATTGTTAGCATAGATCACGAGTTATAGACTATTTAGGACATTCTAACTTGGAGTGACCTCCCTTAGGGGGAGATTGTTGGAAATACGTTTTTACGTATTTAGAAAGGATCGGTCACTCCAATAATATATTCAAGTAATAGGCTCGTGATCCAGTTTGTAAACAGTATAGTCCATATAGCCCACATGTAGGGTGGGCTATATATACCCCCTCCTAGCATGTTAGGAGGGGTTGCTCATTTTCATTTTCCACTTTCATTTAATAAAAATCACTTTCTCTCTCTAGTTTTCTTTCCTCTCCTCTTTCTCTCTCTAGTTCTTCATCTTCTTCCTCATCCTCCTCCATTCAATCAATAGGTAAATCATAGTTTGTCAAATCCCAAGAAATTGTAGACCTTCATTTAGGACCAAAATACGAAAATGGGAGAAAACACGGGCTTTCACGGGCTTTTATCGAAGAAAAAGACAAAAGACGAAGTCAAAAGATCAAGAGTGCAAAAAGAACGAGAGTCCAAGGCCTATTCGGAAGATTTATCGAAGAAAAGTCTAAAGACGGAAGTTTAATAAAGCCGAAGAACTCAAGTCTAATTAATGAAGAAATTACGAGACGAGTTTAATTAATCCTGAGACAAAGTCGAAAAAGTTGAAGAATTTAGAAGACGAAAAGACGAGAAAGAAAGAAGGAAGCTTCCAACTCATGCTTACCTCCCCTAATCTCCTATAAATACCCTCCTAATATCACATTAGCAGGTGTTGGCTATTTTGACAAACTAGTCTTCCATTTTAATTACTTGCACTTTTCTTAATGTCATTTACTTAATTGCACCTTTAATTTCTTGTCTTGCACCTTAAATTTGTAAGCTTTTAATTCTTGTCTTTACTTTAATTGTTGAATCTTAATTTTAATCAAGTTTTTATTAATCTCTCATTCTACCTTTCTTGTTCTTGATTTAATCTTTATGCTTATGTGCTTATTGTCATGCTTATTTGATTATTTGTCATGTTTTTATGTTTATGAATGTGTTAGCTTATTGATTTTATAGCTTATTGTATTTTTCTTAAATTTAATTAAGTGCTTATTAGTTAATTTATATAAAAAGTTTATTTTAAATATTTTTATTATTTAGTGTTTTTAAAAGTTTTTAAATTTTGGCTTATTAGCTTTTTCTTAAATTTGATTTGGTAAAAGTGTTTGTTACGTGCTTATTTATTTTTAGCTTAATTTTAGTTTTAGCTTATTTGATTCTAACTGTTATCCGGGTTTTGGTAAAAACCCTCTTATTCCGAATATCGCCTCCAAGTCCTACATTCCGGATAGTGATCATCACATCATTCCGGATAAGCTACACAATTTGATATTCCGGATAAGCCATCTTTGGTTATTCTGGATATAGTTCAGATGGTTATTCCGGATAGTACCCTTAACAAGGATTCCGGATAAGTGTCCGAAATAGAGATTCCGGATAGTGACAATCTCTGGATTCCGGATAAGGCATCAAAAAATATTCCGGATAAGCAGCAGGACGAGTATTCTGGATATCGTGGTTGTGTTCATTCCGGATAAGGGCCAAAAGGAGATTCGGGATAAAGGGATTTTCGAGTTATTCCGGATAACCAAAAGAAGAAACATTCCAGATAGCCACGAGAAGGTGATTCCGGATAAAGGTTTGAAGATTATTCTGGATAAGACCCAATTTGAGGTATTCCGGATAAGCTATTTTTTGGTTGATTCCGGATATCGTTCAGAAGGTCCAGATTCCGGATAAGAGGCAGAACAAGATTCCGGATAAGCAACCGTTGGTGATTCCAGATAAGAGTGACAGTTTTATTCCGGATAAGCAGCAGGTTTGTTATTCAGGATAAGAGTAAGATTAGATTCCGAATAGTGACAGTATTTTGGATCCCGGCTCAGGTTCTGTTTACTCCCTTTTTATTTTCAAGCAGTTATTTTCCCGCCTTTTTCTTTAAGTCATTTTAATTGCTTTTCTTTATTTTAAATTTCAAGTTTACATTTTTATTACATTGTCAAATTTATTTTTTCGTCACGCTTTAATTTTAAGTCATTTAATTAATTACTTTTAAAGTTTTAAATTTTGCACAATTTACCTTTTAATCAGTTTTAGCTTTCATTACCTGCCATTTACTTTAACGTTTCGCAATTTAATTTCAATACAACAACCAATCTATTTGTTTTCCACCAAAAGACGACTAAGTCGCACATTTTCCCTTTCTCAATTCGAAAAGATCGGACGATAAAATTTTCTTACTTGGCAAAACCTTGTATTAAATGGCGCCGCTGCCGGCTCTTTTCGTAAAGATTAACGGTTTTCTGTGAGAGACGCGTTGAATTTTGGGATCCGTTCACTCGTGAACGTTATTTTTTCTTTCTTAAAATTTCAAAAATAAAATCCACAAAATTAAAAATTGTTAAAAATCCATAAAAATTAAAAAAAATTTAAAAATCCAAAAAGATTTTTATTTTCATTTTTACACGTACATATATATTCTCTATTTCTTTGGTATTTGATGAGACTGTTTTTATACATAGTCTCATCGTCCAAAAAGGGCTTTAAATGCATAAAATATCATGAAATTGGCCAAATATATGCTTGTATTTGTTGCTTGTGTATTTTAGGTACGGATATTGAGAAAATGACAAAAGATCACAAGAATCATGCAAACACGAACACGGGAAACGAAGCCGCACATTGAACCAAGCCCTGATGAAGAATATCCCAAGAAAACCCTTGAAGATTTGAAGATTTATGAAGAAGGGTCCTCCAATATTGAAGAATTGACACTTTATACCCTTGTATCCTCATAATTACAAGATTGGTCCCTAGCGTTTGTCAATATTGCAAAAAGGGCCCTCCACTTTGAAGAATTGGCAATTTTAGTCCCTCAACAAAACTAACTTGTCAATATTAATCATCCTCAAAGTCAAACATACCATGAAGGACTTCAAGTTACAAGAAATTACAAGTTTGGTCCTTTAAATATGTCAAAATTACCAAAAGGACCCTTGACTTTGAAGAAATGGCAAAAATGGTCCCTCATTAATCATGACTTGGCAATTTCAGTCCTCCAAGAAGTCAAACAAACAAGTCAAGACCATTATCTATGAAGAAAATGCCAAATCAGTCCTTCAAGAATCAAGAAATGGCAAGAAATACCCCTGAAAATACTTTGGAAAAGTATTTGGGGCAAAAGTGTGAAAATGAAAACTTCATTTACAAAGGGAATCCGGATTTGATGTGTTTATTTGCAAATGACAAGTGAAAAAAAAGAGAGGGGTTTAAATTGGCAGACAAGGGAAGATACCTAGACCAATCACCACTTGCCACCTCACCCCACTCATATTTTCAACCAATCACAACACTCCCTCCTTCCACCTCACCAATCTACTCATACCAGATTAACAACTTAATTTATTAAGTTTAAATTTGGCGCTTAACATGTTTTTTAAACACTAATCCGGATCAAACACACAACTATTCACCCCAAGAACACAATTGGGTTTTCCTAATTGTGTTATAATTAAACCCCTCAACTACTCCAGAATGATGATTAGGGTCTCCCTAATCACAACCCAACTTTCAAAAAGCTTGCCACATCACCACCTTGGACACATGATTCCCCTGCCTTTTCACCTTTGAGCAAACTGCCAAAAATGTGACAGCCATCCAACGGGCATGATTCGAACTTACATCTTAAGCTTATTTTACACCTTTTGATTCACTTTTACCTTGCCAACTCCACAAGAAAACAAGAACTAATCACATGATCAAGATAACTTCAAAACCCCTAAAGGGCATTTCTGGGACTTCACAGCTTTAGGGTTTATGTTTTTTAGCCTCTTAGCAAGTAGTTTGTAGCCTATATATGGCATAGGACTGAGTACATTTATCTTTGCTCTTGAACTTTCCATTGTTCACAAATCTGTAAATCATATATTCAACTTAATGAAATGTGTGTGAATTTGGTGAAGAAAACTCAAGTGCCAATCATATTATCTACTTGTTATTGTTCTTTGTTTGTTAATCTTGAATCCTAAACCTGTTTTCAAAAGGAGTGTGCAAAAGTTTGCACATTTTCCACTTTTCTTGATATTTTGCTAAGTCTTGTTCAAACCTTGGAGTTCTTGGGCTATAAAGCTGATCATAGCATCCTGATATTGAGTTATCAAGGTGTGGTGAAGCCTATAACTTGGGGATAATCAAGTATGGGGAACTAAGGTTGCATTAATCAAGGATTTTCATTTTTCTGATTTTTATATTTTGCTCTTAACCTTGTTGAATCTTAGCAGGCTTTATTGTGGAAGCTTGTGCTTGTTCTTGCTAGCACATAAGCTCAAAATTCGTGGGTGTGGATGTACATCCATGAGGTACACACCATTCTACTCAAAATCTGTTAAAAACTTTGATTTTTGATGATTTTGTGTGCTACTTGTGTTCTTGCTGAATTTGTGGTCTAATCTTGTTCAATACTGCATATTATACTTGTTAATGTGTTTGATTGGGCTTGGTGGTCTTGAAATACACTTTTTGTTTTAAATTGATTTGAAAAAGATAAGGGGTGTTTGGGATTATCTGTTTAGAATCATAAGTTGCTATTGTGTTGTTGAAAGTTTGTGTTTGTGCTTTGTATCTGCAAAATACTTGGTTGAGTGATATTTGCTGCAAGTTATTGGGCTTAACCACTTGAATCAAACATTGTGCTATATCTCATTGATTTTGACTGTTTTTGACCTAAGATTTTGGTAATATCTAGAATATATGCATGCTTAGGGTTAAAAGTAGTTAAATCATTGTTTATACAACATATGTGATAGATCTAAGTGTTTCAATTTGGATTGTTGGTCAATTGCATCAGCAAAGTACCCTTAAGATCGTACGTACTAGATTAAAACTTTCCTATTATAGCATGATTACGATTACGTGTTAGGATTTTACGTATTACGTACGTGTTAGAACACGATAAGTATTTACTACGCACAAGCACGTAATAATTATTTGACAATAATTAATCACGAACATGCGATCATGAAATCATGAACGTAATTAAATCACGAACTATTATTAATTACGTATATATATTTATTGCGAGCGTAAATAAATATATTAGGTCACGATAATTACTTAACGAGAACACTTTAAACGCGAACACAAATAATCATGAACGAGTAACTAATCATCGAGACACGGAAAACGGTACGGGTACCCCATGTGGGGCCCTACCCGCGGCAACAAGGGAGAAATGGGCCAAGCCCATTTCAGTTTTCACTAAAGGGGGTTAAGGGAAAAACACTACTCATATTTTTCTTTACAGAGGATTTTCCCAAAAACCTAAAAGATCTCCACCTCCTTCTTTTCTTTTTTGGCCGCCACCTTCAAACAACACCAAAGGGGTGTTTGATTGATCTTGGATCTTGGATTTGTTACTAGTGTTCGTGTTTGTTCATCATTGTTTAGATTCGCGCATTCGGTAATTCTTTTAACCCTTTTCTTTTGATTTAATCTTTTAAATAATTAAGAACATGATATGTTTTTCTTAAAAACCTAATTTAATCATAGATCTAACATGAAATTGGTTTTGGTATAAATCAAAAGGGATGTTTAAGGGGTGTTTGTTCTTGGCCGTCGCCTAAACCGAACCCGAGAGGGTCTCGGTTTGGCTATTTGACCACCACCGAGACCATATGGTCCCGGTTGGTTGGTGTGGGTCCCACGGCAGCATCAAGACAAGGGTAACCCCGAATTGGTTCGGGGTACGGTGTCGATTTCATGTCCGGTTCATGGTTCTTAGTCAAGATCCGGTTCACGGTGTATGTTAAGATTATTATTTTTATAATCTTATGTTAAAATTAAATTAATAACATGACATGATTAATTTAATAACATGACTTAGGTTATTTTAATTATTAAAATCATGAAAATATTAACCTAAGTATTTTATATTTTTAGACTTAAAAATTAATTAATTATTTAAAAACCATGGTTATAATTAATTAATTAACATGACTTAGCTTATATTATTAATAAATAATAATACATGTTTTAACCTAAGTATTTAACTTTATTTAATTAAAAACATGTTATACTTTAATTAAATATTTTAACCTATAGTTTGTTTTAATTACATGAAATAATTCTTAAACTATACATTATATCATATGACTTAGAAAATAATCATGAAAACACTTAGGGTTATATACTTAGCTTATTTAACCAGCTTATTTCTAATTATGGAAACTTTCTATTTTTAGAAACTTAATTAAATAAGGCAGCTAATCTATTTATGGAAACTTCTATTTTGTGGAAACCTTGGTTTCCGGATCTTTGAAGCTACTAGGAATGATCATTGTTCATATGATTAAACAATCAAAGCGGAATTAGAACAACAATCATTAACAAGGTGTTTAGGCACAATAACATGAATTAAAACAATAGGGATGTTCATTATATTAATAACAAACATCCACTAGACGTGTATACATTGAATCCCACGTCTAGTCGACACACACTTTAGGTTTACATTGTGAATGAATTGAATGAATAAAACCTAATACCCTTGGTTCCTTTTATAGTGTAAGGATTAGGGTTTACAAGAGATAATGATGAATAAACAAGTAAATCTTCTATTTAAATAAACTTATGCAGAATATCTTTTGCATGTTTATCTAAATAGAAGCTTCCATAAGCTTCTTTGTCTATGTTTTGTCAATGCTTGAATTGCATGTGACAATGCTTGGATTGCACACGACAATGCTTGAGCCATCAACGCCTAATTTGCTCTTATCAACGCTTGATTAACTCTTGACAACGCTTGGACAATTTCTTCATGTTTTCTTCGTTTTTGAGTTTCTTGCCACATCAACTTTTTGACCCAACAATCTTCCCCTAGTTGATAGTGGCAAAACTCTATGTGTATCTCTTGTAAGTTGTACATGATCTTCAAGTTGCTTCCCCACAAGTGTAGCATGTATTTCTTCCCCTTTTTGTCACATCAACAGGAAAGTAAACAATGTATGCAATCTTTGAAGATTCTCCAAATGTAGCTCTATGTAATGATCTTGAAGAACAATTAATATAATATTTTTGATGTAGAAGTAGAATAACCCAACCTTGTGTTCTATGTCTTGTACTATCCACGTGACTAAGAACTTATAGAGGAAATATAATTAGACCTCGATCCCTTGTCAATATTCTCATCCTTTGTGAGACACTGAGCACGATAATGTAACTCCTTCAAGTGTTATGACAAGTCTTCGTCACCAACCATGTAAAGCACGAACAAGTTACCTTTAAAGTCTATGACTGGGAGTCCACGACTTTAAGATATGACAGAACACAAACTCGCGAAAATCTTCTTCAATCATCAAACTTACCATAAGAATTCTTCCCCTTAAGCTAACACCTCTTCATGATGAATTTAATGGAATAACATCTTCATACCATATGTAAAAGTATGGAAACGGATAACTCTTTCACAAGGCTATCCCGATTACATAGTTTAAAATATCCATCAAATTCTCACGAATAGTTGCTAACTCGCTTTAAGATCATTAAATCCTTTTAAAAATATCCGAGCCATAAATATCAACATGATATTCTATATAAAAACGGAGATTCCATGTACCTTCGTGTGTATAATCCTCCTTTTTGTGTGCTCAAAACGTACCAATTTTCTCAAACAGCAGCAAACCTTGTGTTGTCCAATATCCTCTTCTGTCCAATATCTTTGGCAGATGTATTGTCCAATATCAGACAATACCTATCAGCGTTGAAGTTCATATATCGGACGACACTGTCAACTCTATCAGCGTTGACTTATTCTGTCAGCGTCAAAACACTTCCTGTCAGCGTCTGAATTTCAAACGTCAGCGTCCAATCTTACTTTCTTGTCAACGTCGAAATAATAAGTATCAATGTTACTGTATCACCAAAAGCGCACATCTGAATTCAAATACCTTATGAATCTATCTCGTCTCACTTCATAGTTTCTTTGACCGTGTGAACACACTTTTCCCCACCAATGAGAAACCTTGTACCGTGTGAATGCAACTTTGTTCCACCAATAAGAAACGAATAGCTTGTATTTAGATTCATCCCCACGTGAGTAATCATGGACAAGCACATACCTGATCTAAGCCCAAAATAGATACATATCTTAATTCATCCTTGCTGTATGATCGTGTGAATGCTAGTCCTTCATAACCATGTGAACACTCAAGATATAACCAATCAGAACGTTCTCCTCGTGTAAACACAAGTATCCTTCACCAATGAGCACCGTATGAACACAAGCTTCTTCAACCAATTAGAATTGAGCTTCCCACGTTCATATAATAGCAAACGAAAAGAACCTTTGTTCACGTCACAGCAGCTGCATCATTATCACGTTCAGATCTAGGGTTTTACTTTAAATCAAAAAGTTAAGCATTGAAACCCTAGAACGTATCCCATGATCTGCTAATCTTCAAACACCACGTATGCTGTTAAGATCTTATCGTCCAATCAAACCATGAGAAACAATCAGCTATGAAACTCTAGAACAAAGATTGTTTAATTCGAAACCCTAATTAGGGTTTTAAGCATAACCAGATTCGAATTAAACACCATAATGCGTTATAACAGCCTCCAAGTCTTAAATGTTTCATCCTTAAGTCGATCTAGGGTTTATAGAAACCCTAGTTCATGATTTTATGTAAAAGTTGAAACACTGAAAATCACCTCAGCTGCCTACTTTGACGCTTAATAACTTTTGCCTGGGGATAAAACTCGACAATCCCTCCAGTGGATGTTTAGATCTATGTATGTAGAACACACATATAAAATTTCGTGACGATCCAACGGTTCAATCAAAAGTAATGACCTTCTGAATACTGCTGCGCACACAAAAACGTCCAGAAAAACTCTATACGAATTTTTCTTCTTCTTCACGATATACGAACACCTTGTTGGTCCTAGCATCACGAGCCACGAGGCTCTGATACCAATTGTGGATCCCAAACTTAGATCGATTAGCTTTGTGTATACGAGATTAGATCAAGTAATACACGTAGAGAAACCTTTGTATATACTTTATGGATCTAAGTGTTATGCGGAATTTAACACTTAAACAAGAACACACAAGATGTAAACAAACTTTCACTTTGATTATGAATGTCGAACTTGCTTACAATGAAAGATGTTTACGAATGAAAACTTAGATAAAACTTGATATTGAACATTAACCTAAAGGCCTTCTTTTATAGATACAAGAAGCCTTGTACAATAATCTACGTATCAACTATTCTAGGTAAAGATAAATATAGAAAATACATTGTCGTTTCTATCCTTACTAGAAGTATTCTAGAATATAATAAACGTGTAGATTATATCTTCCATCAGTGCTTGTCTTCAATGTGTCAACGCTTGACTTTAACTTGTCAACGCTTGAGCTGTCAGCGCTTGCTTTGTTCTTGTCAACGCTTGAATTGTTCTTGTCAGCGCTCAAGTGATCTGGCCTTAATTTATTCCCAACAATCCTCCCCTAAACTTGATATCCACTCTTATGATCAAGTTTCTGAATAAGCATTAAGAACTAGGAGGAGTCTGACAAACCTTCTTATATTGGTAATGAATAAATCTGATCAAATCTTTTGCCACGTCACTTGAATAATCTATTTCCAGCTGAGTGTCCTTCATCTTTTCCAAAACAGCCTTGGATATGAAATATTGAGCATCCACAAGTAGATACTCAGCAAACTTTGTAGAACTCAAATGATATACACCAGCAGCTGAATATAACCTCCATTGAAGACCACTGAGGTCATCTTCAAGATCCTTCCATATTTCAGGATCTTCCTCTTTTGTCCCACACATTCTTTTGAATGTGGTCCAAAGTTTTATTCCATTAGCTGAAGTTGGTGCTTCAGCCTCATACTTGGTCTCCAGCAACCTCCAAAGGTCCACCAAGTATTCTCTATCACAACTTGCAAATAAAGATATGAGAGTGGTAAAAGTGTGTACCTCCTTGCCAAATCTGCCAATCTTCTAGAATCCACATTCATCTTCTTCATAGCTCACAATTGGATTCCTGGAATCTAATGGTAACACTTGCACCATATCTGAAGCTTCTAATGGGGAGAGCTTGAGGCTCTTTCTTATTACTGCTTCACTTGGATATAGTGGATCCATATCTTTTGGAAACTCAAATTTAAATCCCTTCTTCACTGGCCTGGGAATCATCATAGCTTTCTTGATTTCCATGTCTTCTGCAAGTTGCTCCTTTCTTTCATCTGAAAGAAGTCTGAGAGTGTTTGCTTCCTTCACTCTCACCCAAATGGGATAAGCCCTATGTTCTAACTCATCAAATGTCAAAGCCTTCAACTTCTGATGTGTCCATCCAACTCCATGACATCTGAGCAACATAAAGTAGAGCTCCCTTCTATCCCTTTTTAACTCTGAGAGAATATTGCTTGCCTTGTGTTTCAAAATCACCTTACAATCCTTCTGAACTCTAAGAAGAAGCTCCAAACCCCATATTTGATCTGAAATGGTCAAGTCTGGATTATCCATGCAGCTTTCTTCCCAAGAATTGTACATTTGAACCACCTCTGGCATGTCAAAGTCAACCTGCAATTTCAAGTCTCTCAGCTTCTCTTTGGCCAACGCATCTCCATACTCAAGCCTTTCAGGTTCTATAATCATTACACTTGAGTCTGAGCTAGCTCCATCACTTTCTTCTTCTGAAGTCACAACAAATGGTGACTTTTCCTTTTCACCTTGTTCCATCATTTGTTCAGCCAATCTTCTATCAAATTCAACTTGGGCTGCATCTTTTGGAACAATTTCTTCTACCAATTTACCCTTACCCTTATCTGATGGTGCAATGGTTGGTAAGGTAGATGGTGATACCTGAGTAGAAACTTCCTTGATGATAGATGATGACTGGGATACATCACCTTCATGTGCAGGTCTGTCAACGCCCAAATTTATCCTATCAGCGCCCAAAATACTTCTATCAGCGTCCAAATTTTCCTTGTCAACGATCAAATATTTTCCCTCAGCGCCTTGTGTAACCTCTCTCAACATAGCTGTAAATGATAAATTTAAATTGGTGGGAGAGACTAAGGACGTATCAAAACCTGTTTGTTTCTTCAAAGTTGTAAGGGCTTCAACAACATCCATTGATTGACCATCCTGGTTGCCCTTATCACTCAGATTTATTTGATCTTCCTCCCCTTTGGAAGACTCCTCCATACCCCTCCTAGCATGATCACTTTCCAAAACAACAATCCTCTCCCTCAATTGCTTGAGTTCAAGGCCTTGTGAGCTGACAATTTGTACTAAGTCTGCATTTTGCTTTTGCAAGCTAATGTAGACTGCCGTCAATTCCATAAGAGTCATTGGTTCCAGTCTGCCCTCTTCTGAAATGGGGATTTGACCTCCCAAATCAGATTCATTGGGCATGGATGAGGACTTAATGATGGTAGGACTGCCTTGGACAGCTTCTAAGCCAGAACCAATAGTCCCAGCCTCATCCAGGTCACCAGCCACACTTGTGGTGGTGGTTCTCTCTGCTTCATGGCTAGGACCACCAGAGGAGAACACTCCAGTAGTCCTTTGGCATTTCATCAACCTATATTCAGGGGGTGTGTAAGATGGTGTGGAAGAATGGGTAGATGTGGGTTGGTTAAGGGGTGTTTGGGATTGTGAAGGTTGTGTGTCAGCGTTGGAAATAGGCACATCAACGCCAACATTTGATGTGTCAGCGTCAAAGGGTTCTTGGTCAATTTGCATTTGTTCAGGTGAGGGTAAAGGTTCAGGAATGGGTTCAAGTTGTGGTTGAGGGTCAATTTGAGGTTGGGGGTCTGGTTGGGGTTGTGCTGCTGCAATAACAGCAAGCATGGCTTGGGTTAAAGGTAAGTCTCGATGGGGTGGTGAATCCATCTTCATAAAAATAGCTTTCTTTTGCTCAGGGATCTTATAAAAATCATTGTGATCCCTTGAGCAGTAACCTTGATCATCAAAAATCATTTGCAGAAAACGGGGATAAGCTAAAGTCATTTTTGTCCCCTTGTTTTTACACATCCCCTCAAAAATCATTTTAGAATAGTTATATTTTTGCCCTGTTGCAATGCACACAATAGCACTAGCAATGGATCTATTGATCTCATTGTGTGCAGTACATTTGGGACTCAAACATTGAAGGTGGATATGTATGAGGTACTTCCAGGCTGGGGTAAATTCCTGCTTATGATACTTATTAAGAGTACCTTCATCAGGAAAGGGATATCCCAAAGCCCTAAGCCCTTGTTCTATTTCATTTATGGGAAGGGTGACTATACCATCAGCATCATCAAGATGCAAGGCTTGGCGTACCAAAGCCTCAGTAACCACCCAAGACCTCCCATGAACAATAAAAGTTAATGTGGTTACTCCATTAACTGTTGAGGAACTAACAGTGTTCCAAAACTGCTTAATGTGTGTGACTGGAATGAGTGGTGCATGAGAAAGAGCATACCTTAATGGGGATGCGTTCAAATACGCCACCATTTGTGTGTATTGAGGAAACAGATCATTATCAGCGTCAAGATAAGCAATCATGTTGTGTTGTGATCTGAACCCCAATGCCAATTTTGCTGAGTTAAACTTTGGTGCCATTGATGAAAGCTGTTAATTTTGAGTGTAGAAGATGAAGTTGATAAGAGAAAAGTGTTAGACAAGAATTATAGATACCCTGTTTAAAATAGGAGCCAAATTTATAGGAGAGAAAGAATGCATGTGATTGGCCCAAAAATAGGCAAAGATTTTCAAAAATCAATCATGAAAATATTGAAAAATGTATAAGTTATCTCATGCATTAAATGAAAGTAACAACTCCTAAAATTACGGCTTGAAAATATGTCAAAAAGTAACAACTGGGTAGGTCCCATTGAGTGTCAACGGTCAAAAATAACCTATCAACGCCCAACGACTATAATCTTGTCAACGTTCGCCTAAAGCCATGTTAGCGTCCAACTTGGTCACAACAACGCTTGGAAAAATCTTGTCAGCGTCCAAAAATAAAAATATTTTAAAAAGTGAAAAATGACCTTAACAAGTAATTTATCCTAGACAAGATAACCAAAAGCTGATAATTATCATAGGGCGGCAAGCACTGTCCAGTTATGCACACTTGCATAAGCAAGATAGACATAACAGTCCTCTAGTGTCCCTTGCTAACCAAAATTCTTAACAACAAAGTTACCTTATAAAATCCTTGTTACTCCCAGGTAAATCCCATATCAAAATCATTCCCAAGTCTCCCAACAGACCACAACCAATTCTAGGCCAAAAATGTCTTGGCAGCATGCAAAGTTGATATACTATGCATGTTACAGTGCCTCATGATTTAGTAAAACTAACTCATACTCACCTGTGGACAAAATCTAGAATTGTGATAAGAGTATCATATGGATACCCAAACATCCTAAAGGTTCCTAAAACCTCCCCTTAAACTATGATACAAAAAGTTTGCTAAAATCATGCATGAACATAAAAAAATTTATGTCAAGATAGGAATGAAACATTCCAACCATCATCCATAAATAAAAACTTGTCCAAATGCTTCTCCATTGATCCATAAGCAACTCTATATCCAATGGTATACTGCTAACACCATCTGCACATTTAGATTGAAAACCACAAAACTAACATTGTTGCTGACAACGCCCCGATAACACATGACAGCGTTGAGGGAAGCTTTGTCAGTGTTAGACAATTATATTGCTGACAATGTTGCAAAAACACTTATCAGCGTTGAAGCAACCTTTGTCAGTGTTAGAAAAATATAATGGAAAATCTAAATCATCAATAAGACCAATAATAATAATGCATCATCCTGTACATACTTTTACAAAAAGAATCCAAAACAAAATTTTCTTCTGAATACTGCTGCGCACACAAACATAGATCGATTAGCTTTGTGTATACGAGATTAGATCAAGTAATACACGTAGAGAAACCTTTGTATATGCTTTATGAATCTAAGTGTTATGCGGAATTTAACACTTAAACAAGAACACACAAGATGTAAACAAACTTTCACTTTGATTATGAATGTCGAACTTGCTTACAATGAAAGATGTTTACGAATGAAAACTTATATAAAACTTGATATTAAACATTAACCTAAAGGCCTTCTTTTATAGATACAAGAAGCCTTGTACAATAATCTACGTATCAACTATTCTAGGTAAAGATAAATATAGAAAATACATTGTCGTTTCTATCCTTACTAGAAGTATTCTAGAATATAATAAACGTGTAGATTATATCTTCCATCAGTGCTTGTCTTCAATGTGTCAACGCTTGACTTTAACTTGTCAACGCTTGAGCTGTCAGCGCTTGCTTTGTTCTTTTCAACGCTTGAATTGTTCTTGTCAGCGCTCAAGTGATCTGGCCTTAATTTATTCCCAACAATCCTCCCCTAAACTTGATATCCACTCTTATGATCAAGTTTCTGAATAAGCATTAAGAACTAGGAGGAGTCTGACAAACCTTCTTATATTGGTAATGAATAAATCTGATCAAATCTTTTGCCACGTCACTTGAATAATCTATTTCCAGCTGAGTGTCCTTCATCTTTTCCAAAACAGCCTTGGATATGAAATACTGAGCATCCACAAGTAGATACTCAGCAAACTTTGTAGAACTCAAATGGTATACACCAGCAGCTGAATATAACCTCCATTGAAGACCACTGAGGTCATCTTCAAGATCCTTCCATATTTCAGGATCTTCCTTTTTTGTCCCACACATTCTTTTGAATGTGGTCCAAAGTTTTATTCCATTAGCTGAAGTTGGTGCTTCAGCCTCATACTTGGTCTCCAGCAACCTCCAAATGTCCACCAAGTCTTCTCTATCACAACTTGCAAATAAAGATATGAGAGTGGTAAAAGTGTGTACCTCCTTGCCAAATCTGCCAATCTTCCAGAATCCACATTCATCTTCTTCATAGCTCACAATTGGATTCCTGGAATCTAATGGTAACACTTGCACCATATCTGAAGCTTCTAATGGGGAGAGCTTGAGGCTCTTTCTTATTACTGCTTCACTTGGATATAGTGGATCCATATCTTTTGGAAACTCAAATTTAAATCCCTTCTTCACTGGCCTGGGAATCATCATAGCTTTCTTGATTTCCATGTCTTCTGCAAGTTGCTCCTTTCTTTCATCTGAAAGAAGTCTGAGAGTGTTTGCTTCCTTCACTCTCACCCAAATGGGATAAGCCCTATGTTCCAACTCATCAAATGTCAAAGCCTTCAACTTCTGATGTGTCCATCCAACTCCATGACATCTGAGCAACATAAAGTAGAGCTCCCTTCTATCCCTTTTTAACTCTGAGAGAATATTGCTTGCCTTGTGTTTCAAAATCACCTTACAATCCTTCTGAACTCTAAGAAGAAGCTCCAAACCCCATATTTGATCTGAAATGGTCAAGTCTGGATTATCCATGCAGCTTTCTTCCCAAGAATTGTACATTTGAACCACCTCTGGCATGTCAAAGTCAACCTGCAATTTCAAGTCTCTCAGCTTCTCTTTGGCCAACTCATCTCCATACTCAAGCCTTTCAGGTTCTATAATCATTACACTTGAGTCTGAGCTAGCTCCATCACTTTCTTCTTCTGAAGTCACAACAAATGGTGACTTTTCCTTTTCACCTTGTTCCATCATTTGTTCAGCCAATCTTCTATCAAATTCAACTTGGGCTGCATCTTTTGGAACAATTTCTTCTACCAATTTACCCTTACCCTTATCTGATGGTGCAATGGTTGGTAAGGTAGATGGTGATACCTGAGTAGAAACTTCCTTGATGATAGATGATGACTGGGATACATCACCTTCATGTGCAGGTCTGTCAACGCCAAAATTTATCCTACCAGCGCCCAAAATACTTCTATCAGCGTCCAAATTTGCCTTGTCAACGCTCAAATATTTTCCCTCAGCGCCTTGTGTAACCTCTCTCAACATAGTTGTAAATGATAAATTTAAATTAGTGGGAGAGACTAAGGACGTATCAAAACCTGTTTGTTTCTTCAAAGTTGTAAGGGCTTCAGCAACATCCATTGATTGACCATTCTGGCTGCCCTTATCACTCAGATTTATTTGATCTTCCTCCCCTTTGTAAGACTCCTCCATACCCCTCCTAGCATGATCACTTTCCAAAACAACAATCCTCTCCCTCAATTGCTTGAGTTCAAGGCCTTGTGAGCTGACAATTTGTACTAAGTCTGCATTTTGCTTTTGCAAGCTAATGTAGACTGCCGTCAATTCCATAAGAGTCATTGGTTCCAGTCTGCCCTCTTCTGAAATGGGGATTTGACCTCCCAAATCAGATTCATTGGGCATGGATGAGGACTTAATGATGGTAGGACTGCCTTGGCCAGCTTCTAAGCCAGAACCAATAGTCCCAGCCTCATCCAGGTCACCAGCCACACTTGTGGTGGTGGTTCTCTCTGCTTCATGGCTAGGACCACCAGAGGAGAACACTCCAGTAGTCCTTTGGCGTTTCATCAACCTATATTCAGGGGGTGTGGAAGATGGTGTGGAAGAATGGGTGGATGTGGGTTGGTTAAGGGGTGTTTGGGATTGTGAAGGTTGTGTGTCAGCGTTGGAAATAGGCACATCAACGCCAACATTTGATGTGTCAGCGTCAAAGGGTTCTTGGTCAATTTGCATTTGTTCAGGTGAGGGTAAAGGTTCAGGAATGGGTTCAAGTTGTGGTTGAGGGTCAATTTGAGGTTGGGGGTCTGGTTGGGGTTGTGCTGCTGCAATAACAGCAAGCATGGCTGGGGTTAAAGGTAAGTCTCTATGGGGTGGTGAATCCGTATTCATAAAAATAGCTTTCTTTTGCTCAGGGATCTTATAAAAATCATTATGATCCCTTGAGCAGTAACCTTGATCATCAAAAATCATTTGCAGAAAACGGGGATAAGCTAAAGTCATTTTTATCCCCTTGTTTTTACACATCCCCTCAAAAATCATTTTAGAATAGTTATATTTTTGCCCTGTTGCAATGCACACAATAGCACTAGCAATGGATCTATTGATCTCATTGTGTGCAGTACATTTGGGACTCAAACATTGAAGGAGGACGTGTATGAGGTACTTCCAGGCTGGGGGAAATTCCTGCTTATGATACTTATTAAGAGTACCTTCATCAGGAAAAGGATATCCCAAAGCCCTAAGCCCTTGTTCTATTTCATTTATGGGAAGGGTGACTATACCATCAGCATCATCAAGATGCAAGGCTTGGCGTACCAAAGCCTCAGTAACCACCCAAGACCTCCCATAAACAATAGAAGTTAATGTGGTCACTCCATTAACTGTTGAGGAACTAACAGTGTTCCAAAACTGCTTAATATGTGTGACTGGAACGAGTGGTGCATGAGAAAGAGCATACCTTAATGGGGATGCGTTCAAATACGCCACCATTTGTGTGTATTGAGGAAACAGATCATTATCAGCGTCAAGATAAGCAATCATGTTGTGTTGTGATCTGAACCCCAATGCCAATTCTGCTGAGCTAAACTTTGGTGCCATTTATGAAAGCTGTTAATTTTGAGTGTAGAAGATGAAGTTGATAAGAGAAAAGTGTTAGACAAGAATTATAGATACCCTGTTTAAAATAGGAGCCAAATTTATAGGAGAGAAAGAATGCATGTGATTGGCCCAAAAATAGGCAAAGATTTTCCACTTGTTGATCCCAAACTTAAATCGATTAGCTTTGTGTATACGAGATTAGATCAAGTAATACACGTAGAGAAACCTTTGTATACTTTTTATGGATCTAAGTGTTATGCGGAATTTAACACTTAAACAAGAACACACAAGATGTAAACAAACTTTCACTTTGATTATGAATGTCGAACTTGCTTACAATGAAAGATGTTTACGAATGAAAACTTAGATAAAACTTGATAATAAACATTAACCTAAAGGCCTTCTTTTATAGATACAAGAAGCCTTGTACAATAATCTACGTATCAACTATTCTAGGTAAAGATAAATATAGAAAATACATTGTCGTTTCTATCCTTACTAGAAGCATTCTAGAATATAATAAACGTGTAGATTATATCTTCCATCAGTGCTTGTCTTCAATGTGTCAACGCTTGACTTTAACTTGTCAACGCTTGAGCTGTCAGCGCTTGCTTTGTTCTTGTCAACGCTTGAATTGTTCTTGTCAGCGCTCAAGTGATCTGGCCTTAATTTATTCCCAACAATCCTCCCCTAAACTTGATATCCACTCTTATGATCAAGTTTCTGAATAAGCATTAAGGACTAGGCGGAGTCTGACAAACCTTCTTATATTGGTAATGAATAAATCTGATCAAATCTTTTGCCACGTCACTTGAATAATCTATTTCCAGCTGAGTGTCCTTCATCTTTTCTAAAACAGCCTTGGATATGAAATACTGAGCATCCACAAGTAGATACTCAGCAAACTTTGTAGAACTCAAATGATATACACCAGCAGCTGAATATAACCTCCATTGAAGACCACTGAGGTCATCTTCAAGATCCTTCCATATTGCAGGATCTTCCTCTTTTGTCCCACACATTCTTTTGAATGTTGTCCAAAGTTTTATTCCATTAGCTGAAGTTGGTGCTTCAGCCTCATACTTGGTCTCCAGCAACCTCCAAAGGTCCACCAAGTCTTCTCTATCACAACTTGCAAATAAAGATATGAGAGTGGTAAAAGTGTGTACCTCCTTGCCAAATCTGCCAATCTTCCAGAATCCACATTCATCTTCTTCATAGCTCACAATTGGATTCCTGGAATCTAATGGTAACACTTGCACCATATCTGAAGCTTCTAATGGGGAGAGCTTGAGGCTCTTTCTTATAACTGCTTCACTTGGATATAGTGGATCCATATCTTTTGGAAACTCAAATTTAAATCCCTTCTTCACTGGCCTGGGAATCATCATGGCTTTCTTGATTTCCATTTCTTCTGCAAGTTGCTCCTTTCTTTCATCTTAAAGAAGTCTGAGAGTGTTTTCTTCCTGCACTCTCACCCAAATGGGATAAGCCCTATGTTCCAACTCATCAAATGTCAAAGCCTTCAACTTCTGATGTGTCCATCCAACTCCATGACATCTGAGCAACATAAAGTAGAGCTCCCTTCTATCCCTTTTCAACTCTGAAAGAATATTGCTTGCCTTGTGTTTCAATATTACCTTACAATCCTTCTGAACTCTAAGAAGAAGCTCCAAACCCCATATTTGATCTGAAATGGTCAAGTCTGGATTATCCATGCAACTTTCTTCCCAAGAATTGTACATTTGAACCACCTCTGGCATGTCAAAGTCAACCTGTAATTTCAAGTCTCTCAGCTTCTCTTTGGCCAACTCATCTCCATACTCAAGCCTTTCAGGTTCTATAATCATTACACTTGAATCTGAGCTAGCTCCATCACTTTCTTCTTCTGAAGTCACAACAAATGGTGACTTCTCCTTTTCATCTTGTTCCATCATTTGTTCAGCCAATCTTCTATCAAATTCAACTTGGGCTACATCTTTTGGAACAATTTCTTCTACCATTTTACCCTTACGCTTATCTGATGGTGCAATGGTTGGTAAGGTAGATGGTAATACCTGAGTAGAAACCTCCTTGATGATAGATGATGACTGGGATACATCACCTTCATGTGCAGGTCTGTCAACGCCCAAATTTATCCTATCAGCGCCCAAAATACTTCTATCAGCGTCCAAATTTGCCTTGTCAACGCTCAAATATTTTCCCTCAGCGCCTTGTGTAACCTCTCTCAACATAGCTTTAAATGACAAATTCAAGTTGGTGGGAGAGATTAAGGACGTATCAAAACCTGTTTGTTTCTTTAAAGATGTAAGGGCTTCAGCAACATCCATTGATTGACCATCCTGGCTGCCCTTATCACTCAGATTTATTTGATCTTCCTCCCCTTTGGAAGACTCCTCCATACCCCTCCTAGCATGATCACTTTCCAAAACAACAATCCTCTCCCTCAAGTGCTTGAGTTCAAGGCCTTGTGAGCTGACAATTTGTACTAAGTCTGCATTTGCTATTGCAAGCTAATGCAGACTGCCGTCAATTCCATAAGAGTCATTGGTTCCAGTCTGCCCTCTTCTGAAATGGGGATTTGACCTCCCAAATCAGATTCATTGGGCATGGGTGAGGACTTAATGATGGTAGGACTGCCTTGGCCAGCTTCTAAGCCAGAACCAATAGTCTCAGCCTCATCCAGGTCACCAGCCACACTTGTGGTGGTGGTTCTCTCTGCTACATGTCTAGGACCACCAGAGGAGAACACTCCAGTAGTCCTTTGGCGTTTCATCAACCTATATTCAGGGGGTGTGGAAGATGGTGTGGAAGAATGGGTAGATGTGGGTTTGTTAAGGGGTGTTTGGGATTGTGAAGGTTGTGTGTCAGCGTTGGAAATAGGCACATCAACGCCAACATTTGATGTATCAGCGTTGAAGGGTTCTTGGTCAAGTTGTATTTGTTCAGGTGAGGGTAAAGGTGCAGGAATGGGTTCAAGTTGTGGTTGAGGGTCAATTTGAGGTTGGGGGTCTGGTTGGGGTTGTGGGTCTGGTTGAGGTTGTGCTGCTGCAATAACAGCAAGCATGGTTGGGGTTAAAGGTAAGTCTCTATGGGGTGGTGAATCCATCTTCATAAAAATAGCTTTCTTTTGCTCAGGGATCTTATAAAAATCATTGTGATCCCTTGAGCAGTAACCTTGATCATCAAAAATCATTTGCAGAAAACGGGGATAAGCTAAAGTCATTTTTGTCCCCTTGTTTTTACACATCCCCTCAAAAATCATTTTAGAATAGTTATATTTTTGCCCTGTTGCAATGCACACAATAGCACTAGCAGTGGATCTATTGATATCATTGTGTGCAGTACATTTGGGACTCAAACATTGAAGGAGGACGTGTATGAGGTACTTCCAGGCTAGGGGAAATTCCTGCTTATGATACTTATTAAGAGTACCTTCATCAGGAAAAGGATATCCCAAAGCCCTAAGCCCTTGTTCTATTTCATTTATGGGAAGGGTGACTATACCATCAGCATCATCATGATGCAAGGCTTGGCGTACCAAAGCCTCAGTAACCACCCAAGACCTCCCATGAACAATAGAAGTTAATGTGGTCACTCCATTAACTGTTGAGGAACTAACAGTGTTCCAAAACTGCTTAATGTGTGTGACTGGAATGAGTGGTGCATGAGAAAGAGCATACCTTAATGGGGATGCGTTCAAATACTCCACCATTTGTGTGTATTGAGGAAACAGATCATTATCAGCGTCAAGATAAGCAATCATGTTGTGTTGTGATCTGAACCCCAATGCCAATTCTGCTGAGTTAAACTTTGGTGCCATTGATGAAAGCTGTTAATTTTAAGTGTAGAAGATGAAGTTGATAAGAGAAAAGTGTTAGACAAGAATTATAGATACCCTGTTTAAAATAGGAGCCAAATTTATAGGAGAGAAAGAATACATGTGATTGGCCCAAAAATAGGCAAAGATTTTCAAAAATCAATCATGAAAATATTGAAAAAGTTATAAGTTATCTCATGCATTAAATGAAAGTAACAACTCCTAAAATTACGGCTTGAAAATATGTCAAAAAGTAACAACTGGGTAGGTCCCATTGAGTGTCAACGGTAAAAAATAACCTATCAACGCCCAACGGCTATAATCTTGTCAACGTTCGCCTAAAGCCATGTCAGCGTTCAATTTGGTCACAACAACGCTTAGAAAAATCATGTCAGCGTCCAAAAATAAAAATATTAAAGTGAAAAATGACCTTAACAAGTAATTTATCCTAGAGAAGATAACCAAAAGCTGATAATTATCATAGGGCGGCAAGCACTGTCCAGTTATGCACACTTGCATAAGCAAGATAGACATAACAGTCCTCTAGTGTCCCTTGCTAACCAAAATTCTTAACAACAAATTTACCTTATAAAATCCTTGTTACTCCTAGGTAAATCCCATATCAAAATCATTCCCAAGTCTCCCAACAGACCACAACCAATTCTAGGCCAAAAATGTCTTGGCAGCATGCAAAGTTTGTGAATCTAAGTGTTATGCGGAATTTAACACTTAAACAAGAACACACAAGATGTAAACAAAGTACCATACCATGCTCTAGGGGCTTGATGAAGGCCATACATAGCCTTTTTGACTCTATACACTTTATCTAGATGCTCTGGATCCTCAAAACCAAGAGGTTGCATGACATATACTTCCTCAACAATGGTGCCATACAAGAAAGCACTCTTGACATCCATTTGATAGACTGTGAAGCCCATGCAGGAAGCATAGGCTAGAAAAATCCTAATAGCTTCAATCCTTGCAACTGGTGCAAAGACCTCCTCATAGTCTATCCCCTCCTCTTTTGTATAACCTTGAGCCACTAACCTTGCCTTGTTTCTGATCACAATACCTCTTTCATCTCTTTTGTTCCTGAGAACCCATCTTGTCCCTATAGGTCTGACATATCTAGGACAATCAACCAGCTCCCAAACATCCTGAATTGCAAATTGGTGAAGCTCATCCTGCATTGCTTCCACCCAAATTGGTTCTTGGAGAGCATCAAATATTTTCTTGGGTTCTTCTTGTGACAGAATACATGCAAACAAACATGCTTGCACAAGAGGGGTATCAACCTTCTTGTGTATATTGGCAATGAATCCACCAAGACCTTGATGAGATCTTCTAGTCTGAACTGGAGTCATAATATCACCAATGATCTGAGATGTGGGGTGATTCTTCATTGTGGAGGTGAGAACCCCTCCTTCAAAAAGTCTGGTGTCCTCAACCTCACGCTCCATGTTGCCAATATCTTCTTCATCAGACTCTCTTTGATCAACATGAACCTCTTCATGAATGTTGGAAGGTCCACCTTGTTCAAAACTGGAAGAGAAAAGATGCCCATAAGTGTTGTCAACGTCTGAACCTTGTTTGTCAGCGCTTGGGCTAACAACGCTTGAAATGTTGTTGTCAACGTCTGAGCTATCAACGTCTGAATTGGTCTTGTCAGCGCTAGATTTTCCTTTGTCAGCGCCTGAAGAACCATGCATGTTTGTATCTGGTGGTATTTGGAAACCACCATTATCTTGTCCAGCAGCAGCAGCAGCAGCAAAAGCATCTGTCCAAATGGGAATTGTGACATATTCAAATGTAGGAGATGCCTTTTCTTCTTGTGATCCAACCTTCTCATGAACCTGTGTACCTGAAACATTTACAACTTGTTCTTCCACAACATTTGAAGTTACCTTCACAATGTCTGGATTAGTGATAGGCATATAATTTAAAGTTCTAGATAAGGGTTCCAAATCAAACAACCAATTAGGACCACTTTCAGGATCACTAGGTTTATTCTCCAAGAACCTAACATGTACTCTCTCAACTATACGTTTGTCCTCTTTAAGATAAACCCTATAACCCTTGCTCTGGACAGAATACCCCATGAAGTAACCTTCATCACCTTTTGCACTAAATTTCCCTAAGGCATCACTAGTATCCAACACTACTACATGACAACCAAAAGGTCTGAGAAAACCAATATTAGGTTTTCTATCCCAAAGTAACTCATAAGGTGTTTTGTTCTGAATTTTGTTAACCAATGCTCTATTTTGCACATAACAAGCTGTATTAACAGCCTCAGCCCGAAAGGCTATAGGAAAGTGAGCATCAGCCAACATTGTTCTGGCTTCTTCAATTAAGGTTCTATTTTTCCTCTCAGCAACCCCATTTTGTTGTGGGGTTCTAGCAATACTAAATTGCTTAGTAATTCCTTTCCTGGCACAGAAATCATCTAGCTTCTTGTTCCTAAATTCTCCACCATTATCACTCCTAAGCATTTTAACCTCATTGTCAGACCTTTTTTCAATCTGAGTGATAAAATCAATAAGAACATCAGCTGTGTCACTCTTCATGGCTAGAAAGAATGTCCAAGTAAACCTAGAAAAGTCATCTGTGACAACAAAGAAATATGACTTGCCATTCAAACTTTCTATATTAGTTGGACCAAAGAGGTCCATGTGAAGCATATGAAGAGGTCTGGAACTAGTATGCACCTGCTTGGACTTGAGTGAGACCTTGTGCTGCTTGCCTTTAAGACATGCAACACAAGAGTGGTCATTGTGGAAGGCCTTCTCAGGCAAACCATCAACTAAACCAAGCCTCACAAGTCTATTTATATTTTTAAAATTTATGTGTCCTAGTCTCTTGTGCCACAAATTACTCTCATCTACTGAGGCCTTAGCATAAAAATAAGACATATTTGTATTCATTTTAATCCCATTTAAATTCACATTATATATGTCCTTATGCCTAGGTGTTCTATACTCAATGTATTTCTCATCAGGGATCTTAAAATCCCTGCTTAACACCAAACACTCAGTATCAGTAAAAAGAACCTTATTTTTGTTATCACAAACTTGTGATACACTAAACAGGTTGTAATCAAGTTCTTTTACCAGGAAAACGTTCTCAAAACGCAGATTATTGGTGAGAAGGGTTCCTTTGCCTGTGATAGTTCCATATCCTCCTCCAAAGTAAACCTTATCACCATCTTTAATAGGGGTGAAATTCGTCAGATAGTCTTCCTTCCCTGTCATGTGCCTTGAGCATCCACTATCCCAATATCCATAATCATTGATCTGTCTTTGAATGCCCTGCACATAAAGAAATAAAATTAGTTTTCTTTGGACCCAAGTCTCAGAAGACTTGGATTCATCTGGTTGTTCAATAAGAACAGACTTAGTTCTCACAACAACCCTATTCTCATCCTTTTTAGGATGAAATACCCAGTTAACCCCAATAGGTTTTGTAATGACCTTTGAAATGTAAATAAATCTATTGCAAGTCATTGAAATCCCATTGTTATTAGGGTTTTGATCTTTCTTGGGTCTCCATGTTAAGCTTGAAGAAGCTTTAGACCCCTTACCTTGTGGCTGCAAATATTTAGGTCTGGCCACGTTTCTGTCAGCGTTAGAATTTGTCCTGTCAACGCTGAAATTACCCTTGTCAGCGTTGAACCTAGGGTTTGCTACAGGAACCCATTGCTTATTTGACCAGGTGTTTGTCTTTTGAAAAGGTCTTTGTCCATGAGTGTTAGACCTTCTAGAAAAGAATGGGGCAGGTCTAATCACTTGTGGACTTTGCTGCACACAAGGTTTGGGTCTGACAATGTTTGACTTCCTAACAACGTTGACTTTCTTCCTATCAGCGCTGAAATTGTTCCTGTCAGCGCTGGCTTTGGGAGCGTTGACACACTTGTATGCCAAATGTGAAAAGCTACCACAAGTGTAACAGGCTTTCTTAGACACAACCTTAGGTCTAGAAGAGAAGAAACCGGTTCCATGATTGCTAACTTGGCTCTTGGGTGACCTATTATTCCTATACATCTCTGCATATTTAATGGTAGGTCTTCTAACAGTGTTTGAGCCTAGGTCAACAGCTTTACCAGTGATTGGGTGAGTAACCTTAATGGGTGGTGATTCATTGAGACTTTCACATAGCAAACCTCCCTTAACAAATAAAGTAGGGTTAGCTTTCTTCCACTCATTTAGGTTAGTCAGTTTTTGTTGATACTCTTCCACTGGAGTGACAACTCTTGGTGGAGGAATGAATTCCTCCTCTTGGCATTCTGGTATACCAGTCCAAGACAAGTCCTTTCTAAGGACACCATAGAAGTCACCAGCTGGTGGTGGAACCAGAGAGTAATCATTCATCCCAATCCCAGTCATGTCCTTAGGATCCCTTTGTTTATCTACACAGTCTCCTAGGGTTTGAGTAGCTCTATCAAATCTTTGAATCTTGAGGTCAACATTATCTTTATTCTTAATGGCCTCATCTAACTTAGCCTGTAGATCTCTATTAACCTTTGTCATGATGTTTCTAACATCCATACTACCCTCTAGCTCATGTTTTAAGATATTGATCTTATCTTTTAAGTCAAATTCCATTTTCTTATATTCAGAAACGGTTTTCTCAGTTTCAGTAAGAGCTAGTTGGTAATTAGACAATTTACACCTTTCAGTACTCATATCATCTTTTAGTTTTAACACCTCTTTGTTAAGTCTTTCAGTGTTTAACCTACAACCTTTGCTACAAAAAGCATCATCATATACCTCATTATCAGATGAAGAGGAGGAGTGTGCCATGAGAGCATATTCAACATGCTCTTCTTCTTCAATATCAGCAACCAAAGCTTTATCCTCTTCAGCATTCTTAGCCAGATAGCTCCAATCCCATCTTGTACCATCAATTCCTTAAACTGCAACCATGGCTTTGGAATCCTGAGCTTTAACAACCTGACTTGAGGGTTTACCAGCATCAGATCTTCTAGGAGATCTGCATTCCCTCATGAAGTGCCACATACGATGGCAATTGTAGCATTCAACTTTGGATTTATCAAATCCAGCTGTGTCTTTAGTATAGAAGGTCATCTTCTTTTTAAACCTTCTGTTCCACCTATTTGCTCTTATAATAGCAAGAGCCATGTTCCACTTGATGTCCATCTCTTCCAAGTGCTCATCACTTATCTGCTCAAGGTCCTCATATGTAATCACTGAACCATTGGGCAAAGAAGCAATGTAAGCACAAACAGTATCCAAATCCAAACCAGCAGGTTTAACTCTTGGGGAGTCATTCTTGAATGTGTCAGCGTCTGAATAGGAGACGTTGACAGGACATGTTCCAATGCTGACATATGATGATCCAGTAACTGGATGCATATAAGAGTCCTTCTGATTGAATTGACCTTCACTATGAGAGAAGAAGGCCATGTTGCTGGTGGTAGATTTGCTTCCATGCTCTGAAAGAGTTTCATCTTCCAACAGTCTTAGTTTGTTGTAGATGTCATCAAACGAGGAGCTCTTGTAAGTATTATTGGCAAGAATAGATCTTGCCTCAATCTTCCATGCCTCACCAAGACTTTTAAGAAAGGTAGCATTGGTGTCAACATCACCAACTTGTGTCCCCATGAAGGACAACTTGCTTGTGATGTCAAGCAATCTGCTTCTCACACTACTCAGTTTCTCATTGGGTTGAGCTTTGAAGACAGCATAATCATGCAGAAGTTGCTTTTTCTTTTCTTCCTTAGTGTCTGCATTGCCACCATATGCAACTTCAAGTGCTTCCCAAAGATCCTTAGCAGATTCATAGCCTCTATATTTGTGCTGGTTTTCTTGTCCCAAAGAGACTTTCAGAATATTTAGGGCTTTCATGTCAACCCTTTTCTTTGCAATATCTTCAGCACCTAAAGCTCTACCATCTCCAGGTTTTTCTTTCTTATCCTCTTCAGGGCATCCTTCAACAGCTGTTCTTTGACTAATGGCATCAAGAATCTTTGAGCCTTATTGAATGAGTTTCCATATTCAATAATCTCCCAGAGTGTGTAATCATAGATCCCCAGATATTGTTCAAAGTTGAACTTCCATAAGTCAAAGTTGGTTGCATCAAGCATGGGAATCTTGATGTTTGGTAAGGCTGAGGAGGAGGAGGTTATTGCTTCAGACATGATGTTGTTAGGGTTTTGGTGTTTTTAGGGTTTCTGAGAAAATTAGGGTTTTGGTGTTCGTGTATGGTGTTCTTTAAAGATCAAAAGTTCCTCAACAAGCTCTGATACCACTTGTTGATCCCAAACTTAGATCGATTAGCTTTGTGTATACAAAATTAGATCAAGTAATACACGTAGAGAAACCTTTGTATATACTTTATGGATCTAAGTGTTATGCGGAATTTAACACTTAAACAAGAACACACAAGATGTAAACAAACTTTCACTTTGATTATGAATGTCGAACTTGCTTACAATGAAAGATGTTTACGAATGAAAACTTAGATAAAACTTGATATTGAACATTAACCTAAAGGCCTTCTTTTATAGATACAAGAAGCCTTGTACAATAATCTATGTATCAACTATTCTAGGTAAAGATAAATATAGAAAATACATTGTCGTTTCTATCCTTACTAGAAGTATTCTAGAATATAATAAACGTGTAGATTATATCTTCCATCAGTGCTTGTCTTCAATGTGTCAACGCTTGACTTTAACTTGTCAACGCTTGAGCTGTCAGCGCTTGATTTGTTCTTATCAACGCTTGAATTGTTCTTGTCAGCGCTCAAGTGATCTGGCCTTAATTTATTCCCAACATATTTTTAGAAACTTATTTATTTCAGGCAGCTAATCTATTTATGGAAACTTATTTAATTAAGGCAGCTGATCTATTTATGGAAACTTTCTATTTTTAGAAACTTATCTATTTTAAGCAGTAATTCTATTTTTGGAAACTTTCTATTTTTTGAAACTTTCTTTTGGAAACTTTCTATTTTTGGAAACTTTCTATTTTTGGTAACTTTCTACTTTTGGAAACTTTCTATTTTTGGAAACTTTCTATTTTAGGAAACCTGCTATTTTTTGGAAAGTTACTTATTATTACACAGTAAGTATAATAATACATGAAACACCAGAAATACTTAATCAGAGTAAACAGAATATAAGATAAGCACAATTTAAGGCTTTAAACAGTAAAACATGATAAGAATATATAAAATAAGCTAAGACATGACATAAAATCAGTTACGTATTTAGTAAGCAGATACTTATTCATGTATGTATTTATGTAGCATTAGTGATACGGAAGTAGGATTCCTCTCAGTTCATCTTCTTCGTTCACTGGACATAAGGTACGGATGTAACACCCCCAAATTTATACAACTCAGTACAGCGGAAGACTAGTTGGTGTTACGGGATAGCACATTACTCACATCATAAACAACGCATAAAAATCGCGTCGTTTAATAATAAATCATTTCCATTCATAAATATCAAAGTTACATCGGTCCCAAGTCATATTATTTCATACAAAGTTTTACAAAGTATTTGAATGGAAAATATTGTTTAAGTGCGGGCCATGAATTCTTGTCGTCTTCCCGAGAATTACCTTCAAGTACCTGAGATAAAACATGTTAAAAGAAAAGGTCAGCGATAACGCCGAGTGAATTCATAGAGTTTAATAAGTTCCATCAATATAATATCAGTATAAAAGTATTACTGAAAATCATTTTGTACAAATCGTTTTGAAAGGCCATGAAATAGCCAAAATCATTTTATACAAATCCTTATCGAAAATCATAATATAGGCATTTGCCTTAAAAATCATTATACGAATCATTGTCGTTAAAAAACACCATACAATACGTTTTGCAACGTTGTATAGATTAAATAAAAACCGTTATATGAATATGGTTATAAAAACCAAAATACAAACATAATATCAATAGTATGACCCTGTATTGCTAGTCAGGCAATACGTCGTAATTCTGAGCGTCTAGTAGTATTTCGTTAGTTTTGGATTATTATAAGCCGCATGACATTGTTACCTTACTAAACAAAAACGGGTAGCTAACCCGATACCAATTTTTGCCCATCTAAAGTAGCGTGTCGTCACAAAGGTCACGCTATGGAAATCTTCTCATACATAAATTCGCTTACCAATCAATGTGGCACGACGGGGATCAACTGTCAAGGCGCGAACTGGGGTGATCGTCCCCAAATAGTACTATTATATGCATAAGCGTCTACCAAATCCCGGTAGTTCACAATTCATGCTAATGGGACTTTTAGTGACATAACCTAACTTTAATAATCCATTTAATTTCATCTATCGGGTCCTTTAATCATTTATCGGGTCATACAATCGGGTCATTCAATTATTCGGGTCCAAAATCAATAAACAAACAATCGGGACAAATGGCGTCCTATTTTATAAAAACTAACATGTCATCTCCCTCGCGGGTTTATAAAACATTTATAAAAACATTTAAAAGAGTGCGAGGCTATGAACTCACGTTGATGTGGGAAGGCGGGCTATCGGCAATTCGGTCGTACGGTACGTGCTTCAATCACGGAAACCTAGACAAATAATACTCGGTCTTAGACGTTTATCCAATGACTTTATAAAAATATCAATTATGTATACATATGATGATTATATATATATGATGATCAAGTGGGTTTACATATTCTCGTTTACTCATTTTAGAGTTATGTGTTGATAACTTTTATACTAGTTTTCTCGTTTTACCTATTTACGTGTTTTAGGTCCAATAAGCCTATTATATGTTCTTAACTTGTATTAATCCTTTTTGTACTTATATTATCAGTACATACACTTTCAAGTTGGGCCCGAATGGGTTAAGCCCAATAAGTTGTTTTTATAAGTTTATATCTTATTTAGTCCAATTATTAGTCCAAGTATTAGTCCAATATGTTTACTTAGCTCGTTAACGTCCGTATGCCCTAAAGTTCGGGTTTTATCGGTTTTTACTTGTTATACATGTCTATATATCAGTATATAAGTTTTGTAAAGTTTTCATTAGACGGGTCCAACCATCTAAGTTTTATTTAACAAAAACGTTAATTTTACGGCAATAGCCGAAAAAGTCGTAAAAATCAAGTTTATAGTTTTTATTACTTATAAATATTATTTCACCACCATTTATATAATTTACCCATTTAATTAACCTTTTATACATTTATATAAATAAAATCCATAAGTTAGTGGGTTTTTATTTTACATTTTATACTATTAACTTTTGAGTGCTTATATAATAGTATTATTCTTTAATTTCCAAAAATCTGATTTTTAACTTCACTTTCACCAAAACTGCCATATCTTGAGTTCTATATGGAGATAGAAGCTCAAATTTTTATTTACTAAACTACATGATATGTGCTACAATTAACTCTTCTATAGCTACTGTTGAATCATCTTCTAAATATTTTCTAAAAATCGTCCAAAACAGTGAACTCAGATTTGTATCTTAAACTTGTTTTGATCATATCTCACTCATTATTTTGATTCCATTGCATGGCCAACTCTCACATGTGTACAAGACTCATAGCTTACTGTAAATCCATTCTACTTCTTCATTTTATCAGTTTACCATATGGTTCTTTACTGTTTTATACAGCCATCAAATTTAGACAAGATTTTAGCCTTGTTTCTTATAGTTTTTCACCTTTTTAATCATGTTTATCAACAACAAATCCCCACATAACATTTTTATCATCATATAATCATCATAAATATATACAATAGGAAATAAAATACATGTTTACATAATCAAAATAACATGAAGTTGAGGAGGACAATCTTTATACCACCAAGTTGATGTAGGTTATGATTTTGACATGGTTTTTGATGGAGAAACTTGTAGACAACCATGACCATCTTCAAGACCACCATTCTTCATATACTCCTTGTGGAAAATCAGCCTCAAGACACCAAGGAAACTCCTCCATGGATGTTATAATCACCTCCATTCAATAAGTCTTCAAAAGGATATCATCTTATACAAGAATAACATAAGATTTGTGGTGAAATTTTGATCAAATGAGGTGTTGGATGATGAATATGGGACGACATTTTTAGAGAGGAAGAGAGTGTTTCAAGTGGTTTTGCATGTGTGAAGTGAGGTGTGTGAGTGTGGCTAATGGTTTTGAGTTGTTGTGATAAGCTTAGCTTACAAAGTAAGCATAAGTTAACATGTGTTGTGCTTGTTTATGAGGTTTTGACACCTCATGGTGTTACTAGTTAACTTAGGCCGGTTTAGGGAGTGGGGTGGGACAAGTGTCCCACTTGTCTCATCCCATTTATTTACGGGTACTCCTCGATTCTACTTTCCTCGATTTGCGTGCCCTCGGGTCGTTTTACGAAAAACGTTTTTATAAATTATGAATCGACGTCACAAAACGAATCCAATAAAAATTGTCTCATCAAAAACGGAGTTCGAAAACGTAAATACGTAATCCTAAGGTTTCCGGTTTAGTCGTAAAGGACGTTAAAATAAAATCGTAAGTCCTAATCTCTTCTCGTATATTTGTGAGTTTATGAACCAACACAAATTTAAAACTCCAAAATAATATTCACGGATAAATTTATTTTCTGAAATGTCGGACTGTCACCAAAGACGGTGTATGTAAACGTAAGCACGTAACGTTGAATCCTCCGGTTTAGACGTAGTCGATGCTACTCCAAGACGTAAATCCAAATTTCTTCCCAAAAATAAGTGAGTTCATATTGTATCATTAAAATAATATTTGAGAATAATATTTGAGAATAAAATATCAATCGTAAATTGACGGATTGTCACAGCATTTACCCCTAAACAGGATCTTTGTCCTCAAAGATCATCTTACCTTACTACTCGCTTCTTATAGAGTTTAAGCCATCTGGGTATTTCCCCCACATTCGGTCTTTACTCACAAGTGTAATTCATTACAATACGCGAGTTTCATTAAGCATAACTACGGGAATAAGATCAGGCTTAATATTGACTTACTTTCTCTATCCATGATATTCACGGGTTTTTGATGAATGCAACTTTTCGCCGATCTAAGCTCTACTAAGAATAATCAGATTCTCACTTGATAGATATTCCATCAAGTTCGATATACGAAACATAATTCACGCAGTCTTTGAAGTCCTAGGGTAGATCCAGCTTATATGCCTTTCAAATCAATCTTTTACATTATCTCAGTGGTCCCATACAACGGGGACTTATATCCCATGATTTGTCAGATCATGAATTCATTTTTCCAAGGTTAAAAATTGTGGCATAACTTCGCTACCCATTTGGCACTTCAAGATCTACATTTCATATCCACATAACCTCCTGCCCACTATCGATAGTCAATAATCAAATCCTAATTTCAACAATCATTTCAGATCTCGCGGGTCGGGTATTTTGTAAGGTTAGGTTCGTCATCATAGGAAACCTTAAACCTAAAAGACATGTCCAACTCACAGTGGGTGTATGTCGGATGTATTCATCTCAACTCTTGCTTACAGATGTTCTAATATAGACCCTAACAAGATTCGATCTCAATCCTAATACGATGATTATCAATGATAATCCTTCCAAAGGAAAAACGATTATACGGTCCATTACCAAAGGTCAATCATTCAAACATAAAACAACACTTATAGTATTTTGTATCGTTACTTTACCTCGTCCCTTCGATTTGGGGTGGTACATAGTATTCTCATCAAGATTCGTTCACAATGACTTCTGAGCAAATCTCAAGAAATTTGATGCGAATCAAGGATCTTGATAGAGATGATCGATACGGCACACCATGTTTACACAACTCTTTTGCATTTATCATTAACGGGAATGATATTAGCAGATTTGGTCAGTCTGTCGACGATGACCCAAATCGAATCAAATTCAGATGACGACCTTTGCAATAGCTAAACGTTTACTAATGTATGAGGCGATGTCTGCCTTCATAATTTCCATCAGTACGACTTCTTCAGACAAAGATAATTTTAGTCAAAAATGACATACATATAATACTTATACTTACAAATTCCAACAAAACTATATCTCACAATTTCCATATTTAGGCAACCATAAACGGCCTTTTAAAATATTTAACGCTATCGGCTTCTCAATTCTGATGGTTCACATTAGCCGCGAACCCCTTTTATTATCTATATTATCCTTTTTACAAATATCGCTCATATTTTAAATTGTTCGGCAATTTATTCAGATATTCTTTCTATATTAAGCGTCAGTAATTACGTTCACCTTCCTGATGAAATTGTTATCATGTCCGTATTTATTCAAAATTTCTTTCTTCATATTTTCTCTGTTTTAGTTTCGTCTCACCTATCATTTTTATCAGTTTTTCTCAATCCGACGTCTAAAGCGTCGATAATTATTATAATTAATTAAATAATTATTATTCAATTTTTATAAAATGTAAACGTAAAGATTTTAAATTTCTTAGTTCGACCAATTATATAAAATGTTCAAAATAAATTTGGATTTAATTAACAAGATTTTTGTTGATTTATCGAAAATAATTAATAAGATTCGTAAATGTTCGAAAAAACTTTGTTTATACTTTGGTCAAAGTTTTCTTAGTTTGAAAAGCAAAAATTGTCGTTTTAAGTTTTCAGGTTATGGTATAAATGGTTTTACTCAGTCCTTCTTAAGTTATCTTGAGGTATACACAAACATTTACCCCTAAACAGAAATTTAGTTAAATGGTTTGTGTATAAGGGAATAATCCCTTTAAAAATCTTTTGTTAAAACATTTGTCAAAGCATATTTCCACTTACTTTTTAGTAATAATCCAAAGTCTTAAAAGGGCTCTTAATTTTTAAAGAGTCAATTTATATTCCATCATCTATTAATCACATGGTTAAATCATGTAAAGATTCAAGTCTTTAATCACGTGTTAGTTATTCAAGGTTCAGGTTTTCACTGTTCGGCCAATTTTAAGGCAGTCTATAAATAATTATTAACTCATTCTTATTCTCATAAACAAACTTATAGTCCTTAATGATCACGAGCATGAATTTATCAAATTACAGCCTACACACGTGATTCACCAAATTTGTGAATACTACATGTGCATTGTCAATCCAAACGACATCATATGAAACTTATAATGTTCATTACAAGTACCGGATGTAGTGATTGGAATAGATAATCTCTTTCGCAGATGCGAAGTTGATGATAACCATGCTATGGATCAAATCTTTAAAACATACGCTAAAACCTTGTAAATGATCGAACAAATCTTCCATTTCGAGTTATGGATATCGTTTTCGATTGTCAATTTACTCAGTCACATAATCTATAAATATAAGGAATGATAACACCATAGCTCTTCAGGATGACAGGCTTGGTATAATAAAATCTTTCTCCGACAACTCTCAGTTGTACGGTAATTCCTTTATTTTAGATGGTGCTGACGTACAGTGCACAAGCCATAGGTGCAGCACCGGGAATATAATCAATACCAATTTCAACTTGCCTTAATAGCAAAGTCTAGGTAATTCACCAACAAATATTTCCTAAAGTTTTAGATAACGGAAACATCTTTTAATAAATTCATATTAGGTTCTTCTAGATTACAATATCTATGACTAGTTCACAATCATTCACGGTATAATTTCAAGTCTAAATGAAGGATATGGTCATCCATCAAGAATTATTTAGATCGCTTTTGATAATCAACATCTTATCATTTAGGGGAATTCTATTCGAGTTCCCATCAATTAAGACAATGTCGTCATGTCATAATCAATCAATCCATTCTACTAGAACTATCAACTTTTCAGTTTTGTTGCCGTCGATAAGATGTGAACTTCTCAAAAGACTAATAATAATTCATAATCCTTCACAATTTCAGGGATATCAGGAGACATAACTAACCTTAAAAGAGTAAGGTTAACGTATAATCTACGCGAGAGAATTTCAAATCAGATGCAGACGAAAACATTTAATGAATATGAATATATCCCATGTTTTCATAATTTGAGTACGCATTCGAAAGCTCCTCGGATCGTTACCCAGGTCATTTAAATGAAATCAAATCATAAGAAATGATAGGAACGTCGATACATCCAGTCGGGTATCAACACTCGGTAATCATATACTTTTCCTAAGAATCTCACTACGGGAGAATTGGTCAAGAAAGAATTGTCAATTGTCAAATAAGACGATTTCCACAGATGAGTAAATTCGACTCAGAAGAATAGATGCTACAGGCACATATGTAGGTGACCCTAACACTATGTCCTTATTTTTCACTTCTTGCAGATCTCATAAAATTTATTCTTTCACAATCTTCAAAGAAAATGTAGTGTTTATTCATTAGTTTTATGGTGACTACTAATCAGCCTTGCATGGTCCATTCCAAATTGTATGTAGGCGCGCAACTATATACAATTTCAAGATTAACGATGCAATACTCAGTTCGTCAAAATTTTATCATCATGTGTATAATAAAACATTTTCATGCTTAATTCTTAGATAATAATCAAGAATAAATTTACAAAGGTTTTCTTTGTTATGGAAATAATTAAGTTTCCAAAGCGTCTCATAAACAACTTCATTTTGATATCAATCACTTATAAATCTCACTTTGAATAATCCTTATTGTGATGAAAATTAAATTTTCTCAAAGGATACCGTTTTAACTTTATAAAAACAATGTGTGATCTGCAAAAGAGTGATGAAGAGTTGTTCACCAAGATCTTAACTATAATATGATAGGAAATGAGCTTAGCCAAATAATCATGAGGTTCATGACCTCGATGGTACTCAGGAATACAAAGAGAATAATCCACAACGTAACTCAAATCAAGATGAGTACTTATTCAATGGTTGCATCACTAATGCGAACGTTAGGATGAAGCAATAAAAGATAGATAACATCGATACATGTAGAATTTAGCAATCAAAGGTAGTCTTTTTCATTAATCACAAACAAGTCAAATTGTACCGTAACACATTACGTGTCACTATGTCATACAATTCTCAGAACTCATCCTACCAACTGATGTCTCAGTTAAGTTAGGGATTTTTAAGAGATACCACAATGAATACTAATCTACAAGAGTCATTAGGTGTTCCACATGTCCCGGAAGATCCATTGGTCCCAATTCAGAAGAAGATTTCTTCAATTTATTTATTGGACACTGGGCATCCTCGTCATTGGACAATGGCCTAGGAACTAACAATCAATTAAAACCTTATAATTCAATCACAAAACTTAACGACTTCCTCTTAACAATCTCATATTTCATATGGGTTAAATTTTACTTTATTCAAGTTTCAACCAATTTTATACTCAATTCGATATCCTACCTCATTTCCAAATACTTTCAATCTTATTCTTCGGCCTTGTAAAGGCAATACAATCTCAATATGAATCAACACTTAATTTCCAATCCTATTAGCTCTTACAACAACAATTTATCAAATGAGTCACTAGTATGAGATGACTCACACATTCAATTAGACTTATCGGAAAGGTATTAGTGGCATGAGGCTTTTGGGTAATGGTTCCAATAACAGCCTCAAGTGCAACATTCCCCCTTTCGATTTCAATTTAAGAATTGGATGACAACGAATCAGATGACATCTTTCTAGGTGGTAACGTTTTGTCAAACTCCACTCTATAAGGAAAGATCGTCATGATATCGATATCAGATTTAATCTCGCCAATTCCTCTTCTATATCACAATCAACTAATATCTACACTTCTACGAATATCAACCATATGTTGGGATCATAAATATCCGCAACTTGGTTTAGATCTAGGATAGCTAGAATTCCTACGAGAATTGCTTCGATTAAATTACTAGGGGATTTAGGGTTACTTGTGACAATCTACGTCGTATAAATACCTCGTATAAAAATCAAAATAATCATCAAACAATCATGTAATAAAATTACATCATATATATATATATAATCCAAGTTATATATATATTAAAATAACACTTCTCAGTCTTGCCTTGTCGGTAACTCGGGAATTCTTCGGCACCGTTATAGTCAAAAGATTTTTAGACATTTTTAGAAAAATGTTTATAATTAAAAGATTTCGAAATGTTTTATTCAAAACCTTGGTTTTAAAAATCTTTCGTTCTCTATAACGAGAGCTCTGGTACCAAACTGTAACACCCCCAAATTTATACAACTCAGTACAGCGGAAGACTAGTTGGTGTTACGGGATAGCACATTACTCACATCATAGACAACGCATAAAAATCGCGTCGTTTAATAATAAAGCATTTCCATTCATAAATATCAAAGTTACATCGGTCCCAAGTCATATTATTTCATACAAAGTTTTACAAAGTATTTGAATGGAAAATATTGTTTAAGTGCGGGCCATGAATTCTTGTCGTCTTCCCGAGAATTACCTTCAAGTACCTGAGATAAAACATGTTAAAAGAAAAGGTCAGCGATAACGCCGAGTGAATTCATAGAGTTTAATAAATTCCATCAATATAATATCAGTATAAAAGTATTACTGAAAATCATTTTGTACAAATCGTTTTGAAAGGCCATGAAATATCCAAAATCATTTTATACAAATCCTTATCGAAAATCATAATATAGTCATTTGCCTTAAAAATCATTATACAAATCATTGTCGTTAAAAAAACACCATACAATACGTTTTGCAACGTTGTATAGATTAAATAAAAACCGTTATATGAATATGGTTATAAAAACCAAAATACAAACATAATATCAATAGTATGACCCTGTATTGCTAGTCAGGCAATACGTCGTAATTCTGAGCGTCTAGTAGTATTTCGTTAGTTTTGGATTATTATAAGCCGCATGACATTGTTACCTTACTAAACCAAAACGGGTAGCTAACCCGATACCAATTTTTGCCCATCTAAAGTAGCGTGTCGTCACAAAGGTCACGCTATGGAAATCTTCTCATACATAAATTCGCTTACCAATCAATGTGGCACGACGGGGATCAACCGTCAAGGCGCGAACTGGGGTGATCGTCCCCAAATAGTACTATTATATGCATAAGCGTCTATCAAATCCCGGTAGTTCACAGTTCATGCTAATAGGACTTTTAGTGACATAACCTAACTTTAATAATCCATTTAATTTCATCTATCGGGTCCTTTAATCATTTATCGGGTCATACAATCGGGTCATTCAATTATTCGGGTCCAAAATCAATAAACAAACAATCGGGACAAATGGCGTCCTATTTTATAAAAACTAACATGTCATCTCCCTCGCGGGTTTATAAAACGTTTATAAAAACATTTAAAATAGTGCGAGGCTATGAACTCACGTTGATGTGGGAAGGCGGGTTATCGGCAATTCGGTCGTACGGTACGTGCTTCAATCACGGAAACCTAGACAAATAATACTCGGTCTTAGACGTTTATCCAATGACTTTATAAAAATATCAATTATGTATACATATGAAGATTATATATATATGATGATCAAGTGGGTTTACATATTCTCGTTTACTCATTTTAGAGTTATGTGTTGATAACTTTTATACTAGTTTTCTCGTTTTACCTATTTACGTGTTTTAGGTCCAATAAGCCTATTATAAGTTCTTAACTTGTATTAATCCTTTTTGTACTTATATTATCAGTACATACACTTTCAAGTTGGGCCCAAATGGGTTAATCCCAATAAGTTCTTTTTATAAGTTTATATCTTATTTAGTCCAATTATTAGTCCAAGTATTAGTCCAATATGTTTACTTAGCTCGTTAACGTCCGTATGCCCTAAAGTTCGGGTTTTATCGGTTTTTACTTGTTATACATGTCTATATATCAGTATATAAGTTTTTTAAAGTTTTAATTAGACGGGTCCAACCATCTAAGTTTTATTTAACAAAAACGTTAATTTTACGGCAATAGCCGAAAAAGTCGTAAAAATCAAGTTTATAGTTTTTATTACTTATAAATATTATTTCACCACCATTTATATAATTTACCCATTTAATTAACCTTTTATACATTTATATAAATAAAATCCATAAGTTAGTGGGTTTTTATTTTACATTTTATACTATTAACTTTTGAGTGCTTATATAATAGTATTATTCTTTAATTTCCAAAAATCTGATTTTTAACTTCACTTTCACCAAAACTGCCATATCTTGAGTTCTATATGGAGATAGAAGCTCAAATTTTTATTTCCTAAACTACATGATATGTGCTACAATTAACTCTTCTATAGCTACTGTTGAATCATCTTCTAAATATTTTCTAAAAATCGTCCAAAACAGTGAACTCAGATTTGTATCTTAAACTTGTTTTGATCATATCTCACTCATTATTTTGATTCCATTGCATGGCCAACTCTCACATGTGTACAAGACTCATAGCTTACTGTAAATCCATTCTACTTCTTCATTTTATCAGTTTACCATATGGTTCTTTACTGTTTTATACAGCCATCAAATTTAGACAAGATTTTAGCCTTGTTTCTTATAGTTTTTCACCTTTTTAATCATGTTTATCAACAACAAATCCCCACATAACATTTTTATCATCATATAATCATCATAAATATATACAATAGGAAATAAAATACATGTTTACATAATCAAAATAACAAGAAGTTGAGGAGGACAATCTTTATACCACCAAGTTGATGTAGGTTATGATTTTGAGATGGTTTTTGATGGAGAAACTTGTAGACAACCATGACCATCTTCAAGACCACCATTATTCATATAATCCTTGTGGAAAATCAGCCTCAAGACACCAAGGAAACTCCTCCATGGATGTTATAATCACCTCCATTCAATAAGTCTTCAAAAGGATATCATCTTATGCAAGAATAACATAAGATTTGTGGTGAAATTTTGATCAAATGAGGTGTTGGATGATGAATATGGGACGGGATTTTTAGAGAGGAAGAGAGTGTTTCAAGTGGTTTTTCATGTGTGAAATGAGGTGTGTGAGTGTGGCTAATGGTTTTGAGTTGTTGTGATAAGCTTAGCTTACAAAGTAAGCATAAGTTAACATGTGTTGTGCTTGTTTATGAGGTTTTGACACCTCATGGTGTTACTAGTTAACTTAGGCCGGTTTTGGGAGTGGGGTGGGACAAGTGTCCCACTTGTCTCATCCCATTTATTTACGGGTACTCCTCGATTCTAGTTTCCTCGATTTACGTGCCCTCGGGTCGTTTTACGAAAAACGTTTTTATAAATTATGAATCGACGTCACAAAACGAATCCAATAAAAATTGTCTCATCAAAAACGGAGTTCAAAAACGTAAATACGTAATCCTAAGGTTTCCGGTTTAGTCGTAAAGGACGTTAAAATAAAATCGTAAGTCCTAATCTCTTCTCGTAAATTTGTGAGTTTATGAACCAACACAAATTTAAAACTCCAAAATAATATTCACGGATAAATTTATTTTCTGAAATGTCGGACTGTCACCAAAGACGGTGTATGTAAACGTAAGCACGTAACGTTGAATCCTCCGGTTTAGACGTAGTCGATGCTACTCCAAGACGTAAATCCAAATTTCTTCCCAAAAATAAGTGAGTTCATATTGTATCATTAAAATAATATTTTCAAATAATATTTGAGAATAAAATATCAATCGTAAATTGACGGATTGTCACAACGGATTCCCGTCCTTTCAGTATGGACATTCTTTCCTTATTAGGATTCCCCGTATGCAGCCAAATGTTTTCCCGTAGTATAAGTATGTGTTTGAATTGCTTATGTTTAATTTAGAATACCTATAGACATATACATGCATGACCAGTTTCACCTAGTTATGGAGGTACCATAACCATAACATTAGAGGCACTGATGTTATGACTTCACCACGGCGGAGTGATTGCTCGTGGCGTCCCTTTCAGCTTTTGGCCATTTATATTATATTTATCATGTGGGGCGTATGGGTGCATCCTAGTTACATGTTTTCAGTCAGGATTTCATGGTGAATGTGGTGTGTGCCTTGCATCCTTCACAAGGAGTTGATCCCTCCTACCCAAAAACCAGTATATTAAATTAGAGGCAGCCCCTCTAATTTGCATGATGAGGTCACCCCTCCAAGTATTCATGCACGGTGGATTTTCATGACCTATATTGGCTAATGGTAAAATATGATAAACAGTTTTTACAAGATAAACATAAGGCTTTTCAAACTATAAAACCAGTTTTATCAAGACTTAACCAGGTTACTCGGGACTTAGTTTCTTCCGCTGTTATATGTTATATGCTTATCCTATTCATGCTTTATTGTACATCCGTGCACTGAGCGTATTGCTCAGCCGTTTTCCTTTTCTATGTTCCCAAAACGGCAGGTACTCAGGGACGCTCGTGGACTTTAAGAGTACGTGCATATGGACTGGAAGCTTTCTAGCCTTTCTTTACTTTATGCATTTCCTTTCTTTTGATACATTGCTATGGACATTGTTTAGTCCTTTCCTTCACTATACTATGTTTGTGTGTGATGAGCTTTACTTTTGGACTACCGATGTTTGATTCCGGTATTTTCCTTTTATGGTCTTGTAATGTTTAGACATTTTTCCTTGTATGCTTTGATGACACGCTATAATTGCATGTGACATTTCCATTATCAGAATGGGGTGTTACAATTATGGTATCAGAGCCAAGGCTTCGATCTGTAGGCTCTCAAATATGACCTGTGATTAGTGGGTAGTCAATATGGTCTTCCTAGAACTGACAATTGTTTTCATGCATTCATCATTTTAAGCATACATATATATGTCATTGTCGTAGATTTATGACTAAGTAATGGTTGGTACAGGACTGGCCCTATTTAGTCGCATGAGTTTTATCGAAACTTTTAAATTTGGACCGACCCATAGGCGTCCCCTCGCTATGTTTTTTGTTTTGGGTGAACTGACTAGAGGCGTTCACTCTCGAGCATACAAAAGTTTTCATAAAACTGCATCATGCATTCATACACAAAATTTTCTTGCATAAAATTTTTCTCTTGAAATTTTGGTATAATTTTTTTTTCATGTATAGATATTTTATGTTTTGGTCTGTTTAATAATATGTTTTATGTTATACTGTCAAATGGCAAACACATACAATCTTTGGGCGATGTTTGCAGCTGCTGATGCAGAAATGCAAGACACCCTTCATCAGAACGACGGCTATCCTCCCCCGCCTAACATCTTCCCCATGGAAGGAAGGAATCGGCTCATGAGATAATACTATACCATTAGACAGCGACCTGACGAAGACAGCAATGACTTCATGCAGCACTTTCTTCGCTACGCTGGTGTCCTGAGAACAGCTGCAGGCACCACTGAAGAGCAGGCACTACATTTTCGTTGGGCTCTTAATCCAAGGATCGCTAATAACTTAACAGGTGCTCCGTTGGATACGGTAGCACAAGTGGCCGATGCAGCACGTAAGCTGGAGATGCTGTAGGAGAGAGATGAGTTCGGGGAAGCTGAGAGACCCGACAAGAGGTAAACATTCGTATTCAAGCGGTGATCAATCCGTATACTTTCCATATATGTCAATTATTCATCTCTTTAAATGTATCTTCCAGGCAGAAAACTGGGGACCGGTCTCAGCCGGCTACTCAGCAGCAGCCTCATCAGCCCAAGGGAAACGGTCAGACTAACGACCGTTCTGCTACGGATAGGCATGGCGGTAATGATAATTACCGTAACAACGCTGGACACTACAACAGCAGCAGGTCCTAATACTTACGCATTTCATTATGATTTCATGTTATAACTCATATTCTGACACTCTAGCAAAACTTCTACCAGGAACCATGGAAACGGTAGGGACTAGAACCAGAGAAGTTCACAGCCTAGCCGTCCAACTATTACTGGTATTCAATCTTACGATATCCGCATTGTCCTTTGAACCCTATTATCATGTCTTATGTAAAATGTTTTATCAGGTTTCCAGCCAGCCAGAGCACCTGCTGGAGGATTTACTCATCCTCTTTGCTCTACCTGCCACCGTAGGCACCCAGGGCCATGTCGCCGTAATACTGACGCGTGCTTCAAGTGTGGTCTTCCTGGCCATATCATGAAGGATTGCCGTAAGGGCGAGATGGAGGGTACATCAGGACATGCTGATTCCAAGCCGCCTCCTACTACCGGGCGTGTCTACACGACATCTCGAGACCAGGCCAAGAAGTTTACAGGTACCATCACTGGAATCTTGTATATGTATGGTCAAGCTGCATATGTTCTTTTTGATACGGGTGCTACTCACTCAGTTATTTCTACTGCATATGCTAAGAACGTTAGGATGCTCCCCATGCCACTAGAAAATAGGCGTACTATTTCCACGCCATTGAGGGACTCTGTATTAATCACCCATGTATACAAGAGTCTTCCCCTAGAATTTGACGATAAGGTTCGACCTGTTGACGCACTTCCGCTGGACATGAATGACTTCGACATGATTTTGGGCATGGATTGGCTATCCAAGCATCATGCTACCATATATTTCCATTCATATCGAGTTATCTTCGGTGATGTTAATGCACCAGAGTACATTCATAACGGGTTTATACCCGGACGGTCTGTACAGGACATATCTACCCTGCAAGCGCGTGTACTACTGTCACATGGCTCCGAGGCTTATCTAGCTATGGTTCACGACATGGATGCTGAATCCCCATCAATTCAGGATCAACCTATAGTGTCGGAATTCCAAGATGATTTTCCAGCAGAACTTCCGGGCATACCACCTACACGAGAAGTGGAATTCAGTATCGAGCTTATTCCAGGAGCTGAACCAATCTCCAACGCTCCTTATCGCATGGCTCCCATAGAGCTGAAGGAGCTGAAGGATAAACTGCAAGAACTTCTTGAACGAGGTTTCATTCTACCGAGCGCATCTCCATGGGGCGCATCGGTCTTGTTCGTTAAGAAGAAGGACGGCAGTATGCGTCTTTGCATAGACTATCGCGAGCTCAACAAGATTACTATCCGGAATAGATATCCACTGCCACGTATTGACGATCTGTTTGAACAACTCCAAGCGTCCAAACACTTCTCCAACATTGATCTTAGGTCAGGCTATCATCAGCTACGGGTCAAAGAGCAGGACATCTCTAAGACTGCCTTTCGTACCCGCTATGGCCACTACGAGTTTGTAGTTATGCCATTTGGCCTGACAAATGCTCCAGCAGTGTTCATGGATTTGATGAACAGAATTGTCCATGAATTTCTGGACAAGTTCGTCGTTGTCTTCATCGATGACATCCTGATTTTCTCAAAGTCCAAGGAGGAACACGAAGACCATCTTCGTACAGTACTACAGATTCTTCGACAGAAGCAGCTGTATGCTAAATTCTCCAAGTGTGAGTTCTGGTTAGACAAGGTGGCATTCTTGGGTCACATTGTATCATCAGAAGGAATCACTATGGATCCAGCGAAGGTTGAGGCCATTACTAAGTGGCTAAGGCCGACATCAGCGACGGAAGTCCGTAGTTTCTTAGGCTTAGCTGGCTATTACCGTAGGTTCGTAGAGAACTTTTCCCGCTTAGCACTACCATTGACCAAACTGATGCGAAAAGGGGATAAATTCGTCTGGAATGAAGAACGAGAGAAGAGCTTTGAAGACCTGAAGCAGAAGCTAGTATCTACACCTATTCTTACTCTCCCATCTGGTACGGGTGGATTTCAAATCTACAGCGATGCATCGGGGAAGGGACTTGGCTGTGTTCTCATGCAACATGGGAAAGTGGTCACGTACGCTTCACGGCAGCTTAAGCCTTATGAAGCAAATTACCCCACGCATGACTTGGAACTTGCTGCAGTCGTGTTTGCATTAAAGATATGGAGGCACTACTTATATGGAGAATCATGTGACATTTTCACGGACCACAAGAGCTTGAAGTATATATTCACTCAACATGAATTGAACATGAGGCAGAGGAGATGGTTAGAGCTGTTGAAGGATTATGACATTAATCTACAGTATCATCCCGGAAAGGCAAATGTAGTAGCAGATGCTCTTAGCAGGAAATCCGGAATGATCAACGGCATTAAAATCGAAGAGGAAATCATAAGAGACTTGGAGCGACTTGACATCGAAATCATGGTACATGGACAGCACGGTTACTGGGCTAATCTTAGATTAGAACCCGAGTTACTCTCTAAGATCAAGGAAGCTCAGAAGGATGACGGAGAAATCTGGGCGATAGTACAGAATTTGGAGAAACAGACAGAATTCAGAGTAGATGCAGATGGTATCGTATGGCAGGGCACGAGACTTTGTGTTCCTGATAACCAAGAACTCCGGGAAGCCTTGTTAGCTGAATCTCATAGCTCCCCATTCTTTATACATCCTGGTTCGACTAAGATGTACCATGACATCAAGCAGTACTTTTGGTGGAGTGGTATGAAACAGGATGTGGCCACTTACGTCTCCAAATGTCTTACCTGCCAGCATGTTAAGATCTAGCATCAGCGATCTGGCGGTCTCATTCAACCGTTAGATATTCCAGAGTGGAAGTGGGACAAAATCACCATGGATTTTGTTACTGGTCTTCCGCCTACCAAGAGGAAGCACGATGCAATTTGGGTTATCATAGATCGACTTACCAAATCAGCCCATTTCTTACCGATCCGCAAGGAAGATCCGGTAAGTAAACTCGCCGATACGTATAGAAGAGAGATCATGAGACTCCACGGTGCACCATCCAGCATCATCTCAGACAGAGATCCTCGATTCACTTCGCGCTTTTGGAAGAGTCTGAAGAAAGCTTGGGGTACACAACTTAAGCTTAGCACGGCTTTTCATCCTCAAACGGACGGACAGTCGGAACGAACCATTCAGACATGGGAAGATATGTTGAGGTCATGTGCGATGGAATGGACGGGTGATTGGGACGATTACATTTGTTTGGTGGAGTTTGCATACAACAACAGTTGGCACGCAAGTATCAAGTATGCTCCTTTCGAGATGTTGTATGGAAGAAAGTGTCGTGCCCCAATCTGCTGGGATCAGGTTGGTGAGCGAACACTTGAAGGACCAGAAATCATAGAGATGACCAATGAGAAGATCGCAGTAGCTAAGCAGAAAAATCAGGAAGCACGGTCACGTCAGAAGAGTTACGCCGATAAGCATCGTAGGGACATACACTTTAATGTAGGAGATCACGTCTTCCTTAAGGTTTCGCCGGCATGTGGTGTTTGACTCTTCGGGATTAAAGGGAAGCTCAGTCCTCGTTTCATCGGACCGTTTGATATCATTGAACGAGTCGGTGAAGTATCTTACCGATTGGCGTTACCTCCGCAGCTTTCGCATGTGCACAATGTGTTTCATGTGTCCTTACTCAGAGGGTACCAGTATCATCCCCTTCACATGGTTCAGTATCCACCGGAACAGATACGTGAAGATCTCACTTTTATAGAAGAACCCGAACGAGTTCTTGACAGACATGAACGACTCATGAGAAGGAAGACGATTCTATTCGTCAAAATCCTATGGAGGGATCATACCGAGCGGGAAGCCACTTGGGAAATAGAGGAGTCTATCCGGGCTTCTTACCCTCATTTCATATTTTGAATTCGGGTTTGTTCTTCTTTTTCAGTTTACTTTATCTATAATTCGGGGACGAATTATTCTTTTTAGCGGGGAAGAGTTGTAAAACCCGCATGTTTTCATCATGACTAGTACCATTAAGATCGTACGTACTAGATTAAAACTTTCCTATTATAGCATGATTACGATTACGTGTTAGGATTTTACGTATTACGTACGTGTTAGAACATGATAAGTATTTACTACGCACGAGCACATAATAATTATTTGACAATAATTAATCACGAACATGCGATCATGAAATCATGAACGTAATTAAATCACAAACTATTATTAATTACGTATATATATTTATTACGAGCGTAAATAAATATATTAGGTCACGATAATTACTTAACTAGAACACTTTAAACGCGAACACAAATAATCATGAACGAGTAACTAATCATCGAGACACGGAAAACGGTACGGGTACCCCATGTGGGGCCCCTAACCGCGGCAACAAGGGAGAAATGGGCCAAGACCATTTCAATTTTCACTAAAGGGGGTTAAGGGAAAAACACTACTCATATTTTTCTTTACAGAGGATTTTCACAAAAACCTAAAAGTTCTCCTCCTCCTTCTTTTCTTTTTTGGCCGCCACCTTCAAACAACACCAAAGGGGTGTTTGATTGATCCTGGATCTTGGATTTGTTACTAGTGTTCGTGTTTGTTCATCATTGTTTAGATCCGCGCATTCGGTAATTCTTTTAACCCTTTTCTTTTGATTTAATCTTTTAAATAATTAAGAACATGATATGTTTTTCTTAAAAACCTAATTTAATCATAGATCTAACATGAAATTGGTTTTGGTATAAATCAAAAGGGATGTTTAAGGGGTGTTTGTTCTTGGCCGCCGCCTAAACCGAACCCGAGAGGGTCTCGGTTTGGCTATTTGACCACCACCGAGACCATATGGTCCCGGTTGGTTGGTGTGGGTCCCACGGCAGCATCAAGACAAGGGTAACCCCGAATTGGTTCGGGGTACGGTGTCGATTTCATGTCTGGTTCATGGTTCTTAGTCGAGATCCGGTTCACGGTGTATGTTAAGATTATTATTTTTATAATCTTATGTTAAAATTAAATTAATAACATGACATGATTAATTTAATAACATGACTTAGGTTATTTTAATTATTAAAATCATGAAATTATTAACCTAAGTATTTTATATTTTTAGACTTAAAAATTAATTAATTATTTAAAAACCATGGTTATAATTAATTAATTAACATGACTTAGGTTATATTATTAATAAATAATAATACATGTTTTAACCTAAGTATTTAACTTTATTTAATTAAAAACATGTTATACTTTAATTAAATATTTTAACCTATAGTTTATTTTAATTACATGAAATAATTCATAAACTATACATTATATCATATGACTTAGAAAATAATCATGAAAACACTTAGGCTTATATACTTAGCTTATTTAACCAGCTTATTTCTAATTATGGAAACTTTCTATTTAGAAACTTAATTAAATAAGGCAGCTAATCTATTTATGGAAACTTCTATTTTTAGAAACTTATTTATTTTAGGCAGCTAATCTATTTATGGAAACTTATGTAATTAAGGCAGCTGATCTATTTATGGAAACTTTCTATTATTAGAAACTTATCTATTTTAAGCAGTAATTCTATTTTTAGAAACTTTCTTTTTTGGAAACTTTCTATTTTTTGAAACTTTCTATTTTTGGAAACATTCTATTTTTGGAAACTTTCTACTTTTGGTAACTTTCTATTTTTGGAAACTTTCTTTTTTTGGAAACTTTCTATTTTAGGAAACCTGCTATTTTTTGGAAAGTTACTTACTATTACACAGTAAGTATAATAATACATGAAATACCATAAATACTTAATCAGAGTAAACAGAATATAAGATAAGCACAATTTAAGCCTTTAAACAGTAAAACATGATAAGAACATATAAAATAAGCTAAGACATGACATAAAATCAGTTGCGTATTTAGTAAGCAGATACTTATTCATGTATGTATTTATGTAGCATTAGTGATACGGAAGTAGGATTCCTCTCAGTTCATCTTCTTCGTTCACTGGACATAAGGTACGGATTCCCGTCCTTTCAGTATGGACATTCTTTCCTTATTAGGATTCCCCGTATGCAGCCAAATGTTTTCCCGTAGTATATATATGGGTTTGAATTGCTTATGTTTAATTTAGAATACCTGTAGCCATATACATGCATGACCAGCTTCACCTAGTTATGGAGGTACCATAACCATAACATTAGAGGCACTGATGTTATGACTTCACCACGGCGGAGTGATTGCTCGTGGCGTCCCTTCAGCTTTTGGCCATTTAAATTATATTTATCATGTGGGGCGTATGGGTGCATCCTAGTTACATGTTTTTAGTCAGGATTTCATGGTGAATGTGGTGTGTGCCTTGCATCCTTCACAAGGAGCTGATCCCTCCTACCCAAAAAACAGTATATTAAATTAGAGGCAGCCCCTCTGATTTGCATGATGAGGTCACCCCTCCAAGTATTCATGCACGGTGGATTTTCATGACCTATATTGGCTAATGGTAAAATATGATAAAAAGTTTTTACAAGATAAACATACGGCTTTTCAAACTACAAAACCATTTTTATCAAGACTTAACCAGGTTACTCGGGACTTAGTTTCTTCCGCTGTTATATGTTATATGCTTATCCTATTCATGCTTTATTGTACATCCGTGCACTGAGCGTATTGCTCAGTCGTTTTCCTTTTCTATGTTCCCAAAACGGCAGGTACTCAGGGACGCTCGTGGACTTTAAGAGTACGTGCATATGGACTGGAAGCTTTCTAGCCTTTCTTTACTTTATGCATTTCCTTTCTTTTGATACATTGCTATGGACATTGTTTGGTCTTTTCCTTTACTATACTATGTTTGTGTGTGATGAGCTTTACTTTTGGACTACCGATGTTTGGTTCCGGTATTTTCCTTTTATGGTCAAGTAATGTTTAGACATTTTTCCTTGTATGCTTTGATGACACGCCATAATTGCATGTGACATTTCCATTATCAAAATGGGGTGTTACAATCTCATTGATTTTGACTGTTTTTGACCTAAGATTTTGGTAATATCTAGAATATATGCATGCTTAGGGTTAAAAGTAGTTAAATCATTGTTTATACAACATATGTGATAGATCTGAGTGTTTGAATTTGGCTTGTTGGTCAATTGCATCAGCAAAGTAAAAATCTGCTTGTGTTAGTGTTCATCAGTAACCTATTTGTGCTTGAATCTTTATTTAGGCCTTGTATCATTGCATGAAACCTGTTTAAACTTGTTCATTTAAGTTTATTATAGCTTGTGTATGCTTTTGGTGCAATTTGGTTGGCTGAAATTTGCTAAAACAGCTTATAAGTGCTTAACTACTTATTGTTCTAACTCTGGTGTATGTCTGATGCTTAATTGAATTAACTGTACAAATTGGCTGTTAGTGATTGTGATTTCTTTGTTGCTATTGACTCCTTATGATCCACTGATCATTTGGGTGCCTTTGTGAAACTTGAATCTCCAAAAAAGTCACTAAAGACAAAAAGTCAAACAAGTCAAGCAGTGGAAAAAGTTTCCACTACTCAGACACCAAAACTAGCCCCTGCTAGTGTTAATTTTCAGTTAGCTTATTAATAAGCCATATTGGCTTATTTAGACCTGCAACAACTTATTTTTTGGGATCAATCTTCCTCATTTGACCCATTTGTTTGAACTGGAGCTTATTAGGCTTTGACTTTGACTTTTTGCTAGAAAACTCTTAAAGTTGACTTTTAAAGAAGTGCTTATTTTCTTATTTCAGCTTATTGAGTGAACTTATTTGAAAACTTTTTGTTGATTAAGCTTAGTTAAGTCATTTAAAAGCTTTTGAAACTTGAATCAGCTCTTGGGGTGGACTAGAACTCGAAAACGACTATTTTGTCGTTTTGTGAAGATTGCTTATGGCATTTTCAGGCTTATTCCTTGGACTTTTTTCAAATTTCTTTTTAGAGAAGTCTTAAGTCAAAAGAAGCTTGTGTGTCTAATTTGATCTTATGGCATCAGCTTATAGCTTAATGGGCCAAAAAGCCCATTAAGAATAAGTTGTTTGATATAAGAAATCTTATTTCACATTTTCAGCTTTTGGGCCTTTGAATAATTGTGTCCAGAATCAAGTTTTAAGCTTGACTGGAGCTTTTTGGCCATTTCTGAGGACTTTTTCTTATTGGGCCCAATATTAAGCCCATTAAGGATCTGTTTGGGTATTTGGCCCATTTGAAGGCCCAATAGGGGTATTTTGTAATTTCAACTTCATTTCTGTGTTTATTAGGTTAAATTAAGCTAGTTAGCAAGTTTTTAGAATTTTTTATAAATTTTGGATTTTTAATATTATTTTATTATTAAAAAGTAAAATTTAGATTTTTCAAGTTTTTATATTTTTCTTAGGTTAAATACATTAAGTTAGGAATATTACAACTTTTAGAATATTTTTATTGTCATTAGATTAATTTTTATAATTATTTTAAGTTTAAATAGTTTTTAATTGTTTTTAAATAGTTTTTATTAGTTTTAAAATTTTCAAAAATAGTTTTAAATTAAGTTAGGGTATTTTAGAGGTTTACAATTGAAAAAATCTCATTTTGGGTTTTTTGTTAATTAAATTGATTTTTAGGGCTTTAATTAGCATTAAAAAATTATTATTTAGTTAAATAAAAGGTTTGAGTAATTTTTGATTTTTTGTAAACTCTAATTACATTATTTAGGATTTATTGAAATTTTCTAAGAATTTTTAGGGTAAATTTTTAATTTTGGTACTGTTTACGGTTTTACGTGTACGACCTTTTCGTCTTAGTTTAATTCGTCATCGTAACCGTCATTCTCTTCTTATCTCATTTCTATTTTCTTTTCTCATAAATATAATCATATAATTAATCATCTCTCTACACAACATACTAGCCTCCTTGGGAAACGAACTTTGAACCACATTGGTCATTAGTGCTTGGTTTTCCTAAACCGACACTTAATACTTTCCCTATTTTGCACTCTTTTCCTAAAGAGGTGTGAAAACCACTACATCAATTTTGGCGCCGCTGCCGGGGAGGCGTGTTGTGTTTTGATTTGGAAATTGTTGTTTTTATATACTAACCATAAATAGTATTTGTATTAGTAGCACTCTACTAATACGTATTATCGGTTTTTCGTTTTTTGTGTGAATATTATTAATATATTGTATACGTAGAACAATAAATTCACAAGTACTCCAAAAGTGTGAAAACACAACCTTGACTTGGGAGGTCATTACCCAATCATTGTATTTGAATCTCAAACAAGAAAGAAAAGGCAAAATAGATAAATACTTTCGTGAAGCTCGATTTTGAAAAACACAAACTATAAGGTGGGTATAAGGCGGGTATTATAAAATATACCCTAAGGAAAAAGGCTCTTAAGTGCTTCACGCCGCCTCGTTTCCCCGCTTGCTTGTGAGTATTTGATTTTGAAAGCTAATCGAGGGTTTTGCCGCCTAAAGTATTATTAAGCATCATATATACTTTCTTGGTTTCATTGATTAAACCCTCTTGAACGTTTTGGTGTTCCACCAACGTTCTAAAGTCATCGAAGGCATTCACTTCACGTGATCGTTTTCATTCCTTGAGGCTTCTTTAATCAAGAGATTTGATTAAGGAGGAGATTTGTAGATTTTGGTCTACCTAATACAATCACAAAAATCCAAAAAAAAGTAAAAACAATCAAAAACCACAAAAAATTGGAAAAATACAAAACACCAAAAAGAATCTTCTTTGCTCATCCCCTCGTTGTACGTGACGTTTATGCAAACCCGCAACCAAGCAAGACGTGCACGTAAACGAAGAAACCGAAAAGAGTCAACACCTACTCCTAATCTTTCTAGTGAGGAGTCTCCTATTGACGAACCCATTGTAAGAGAGGAACCAACCATGGAGAATCGAACTATGATGGAGTTACTTCAAGCACCCACCGAGGGTTTTGGAGAGGCTATTGTAATTCCCGCTATCCTTGCGGAGAATTTTGAAGTGAAAACGGGTTTGTTGTCGATGATCCAAAACAACAAATTCCGTGGTGATGAAAAGGACAACCCGCACAACCATATCCGCCACCTCAATCGTCTTACCGCCACTTGCATATTTAAAGATGTTGCTAATGACTCGATTAAGATGATGCTTTTTCCGTATTCCTTAGCGTGGCCCGCTAAAATTTGGTTAGAGAAAGACCCACCCAATTCTATATTGATGTGGAAGGATCTCGTTTCACAGTTTGTGAACCAATTTTTTCCGCCCTCTAAGACTACGCATTCGAAAAACGAGATTTCAAAATTTTCACAAGAATTTAATGAGAGTTTCTCAACGGCTTGGAATAGGTTTAAGGAAATGTTGCATGAGTGTCCTCATCACGGTTTTTCCGACTTGCATCAAATTGACACGTTTTACAATGGACTTAATGATCATGAAAGGGATTATCTAAATGCCGCCGCGGGTGGTAATTTTTTGTATAAAGCGGTTGAGGAAGCTTTGGTGATAATTGAGAATAGATCAAAGGTGTATAGTCCTCGTAGCACGTCGAGTGTTCGTAAGCCTTCGTCTTCGGCTTCACCTTCTTTGTCTAATACCATCGATGCTTGCCAAATTGAGGCGAACTTGGAAAACAAAATCTTTGATAAGCTTAAGGGACTTTTAATTGAATTCAAACTTGGAGAACAAAGTGCTCCCGCTACGGCTAAAGTGGTTGAGGCTTCATGTATGTATTGTGGTGGAGGTCATGATTCCTCCGAGTGCATTACCAACGGTGGTAACACTTAGAGTGCCTACGCGGCCACGGGAACTTACAACCAAAACGGTCAAGTTACCCACTCCAATCAATTGACTCCACCGGGTTTTGGTTCAAATCAAAATGCTAACAACAACTATCGAAACAATCAAGTTGGTTTCAAAAAAAATTACAACAAAGAAAACTATGGTAATCAAGGGGCTAATAATCAAGTTTCAAACAAAAATCAAAGTGATTTTCAAAACAACAACAAAAATTTTCAAACTTTGAAAGATCTTCCAAATGAATTTGTTGAATACGCTAATGGGAACGATGCTAGGTTTGACAACATTCAAAGAGAAATCATTAGCCTAAGATCCGAGTTTAAGAACGAATTGAAGAAAGAGTTGAAAAATGAGTTAGCAAATGAGCTTAAAATCCATACAAACAAAATGGAAGGAAATGTAACTAGGTTACAACAAAACCAACAAAAGATGGAACAAGGGCAACATGAAATTAAGCAAGAAATGATTAAGGCCGAGAAGAGGCAATCCATGTTTGAGGACAAAATTTTATCTATGTTTGAGGCAATTATGTGTAAATCGTCTTCGAGTAGTCTTCCTAGCAACACCATATCGAACCCTAAGGGAGAGATGAAAGTGATTACCACACGTAGTGGTAAGACACTTAAGGAACCGACTCCTCAACCAATTGCTCCTACGGAGGATGCAATTGAGGAAGAATCCGAGGTGGTGGTTGAAAAGGAGCAAGTTCCAATCCCACGAAGTACCGCTCATGCCACAGTTACGGTTGACCCATTACCAACATTGGAACCCGAGATTCCAAAGGCTATGCCTATGCCTCAACCCACACCACCTTTGCCCTATCCATCGAGAATTAGAAAGGAGAAACGTCAAGAGCGCGACAATTACCAATTTGAGCTTTTTATGAAAATGTTTCGTGATTTGCACTTTAACGTGAGTTTCGCCGATGCTTTGGTCATGATGCCTCAATTTGCCGCTAACTTTAAAAGTATGACGAACAACAAGGAGAAATTGCAATAATTGTCTAGTTATTCATCGGTTTAGCTTAATCGCATACCTCAAAAAGTCGGTGATCCTGGTAAATTCTTGATCCCTTGTGCAATCCAAGATATGGAAGAATGCTATGCCTTGGCCGATCTTGGTGCTAGCATTAACTTGATGCCACTTGCAATCTTCAAGTCGCTCAATCTTCCTAATCTTACTCCTTCACTAATGTCTATCGAGTTGGCCGACCATTCCACGATTCCCGCATGTGGATTGGCGGAAGACGTTTTTGTGAAAGTGGGAAAGTTCTATTATCCGGTAGACTTTATCGTTGTCGATATTCCCACGGATCCTCAAGTTCCTCTCATTTTAGGTCGTTCGTTTTTAGATACGTCTATGGCTTTGATTGATGTTCATGCTAGAAAGATCACCTTATGTTTCAACGACGAGGAACTTGTTATAAACGCAACTCAAAATTCTCAACTTTCTCATGTTTATTCCGTTGCTACCATAAACCTCGTTGATATGATTGACGTTGTTTGCGAGGAATTTTCACAAGAAGTTCTAGGTTTTGGTGATGATGAAAAAAGTGGCAATCCCGCTATGTTAGATCCCATTCTTGATAACTCGACACCAACCTTCACTCCATTTGAAAGTGGTGGTTTTACGTTGGAAGAATTCGATGTTCCACGTACTTGTAACAAAGACCTCGACAATGATGAGGACTTCTCAATTATCAAGTATTTTCTTAACGATTTCCCATTTCCTCCACCCAAGGAGGTTATGAGTATCGAACCCAAATCTTCAATTGAGGAACCACCTATCCTCGAGTTGAAATATTTACCTCCTCATCTCGAATATGTCTTTTTGGAGGAGGATGACAAGTTTCCGGATATAATTGCGAAAGAACTTTCGGATGATGAAAAAACCGCACTTGTCGATGTTCTAAAGGATCACAAAGGGGCAATTGCGTGGAAGTTATCCGACATTAAGGGAATCGATCCCAAATTTTGTACCCACAAAATCTTAATGGAGGAGGATTACAAGCCCGCAATCCAATGTCAAAGGAGGGTAAACCCCAAAATTCACGACGTCATCAAAAAGGAAGTCCTAAAACTCCTTGACGCGGGAATGATTTACCCTATTTCCGATAGCCCTTGGGTGAGTCCTTATCATTGTGTCCCTAAAAAGGAAGGAATGACCGTTGTGCCAAACGATGCCAACGAGTTAATTCCCACTAGACTCGTGACTGGATGGAGAGTGTGCATTGACTATCGTAAGTTGAATGAAGCCACTCGAAAAGACCATTTTCCCTTGCCCTTCGTGGACCAAATGTTGGAGCGTCTTGAGGGAAACGATTTCTATTGCTTTTTAGATGGTTTTTCCGGTTACTTCCAAATCCCCATCGATCCTCGTGATTAAGAAAAAACTACGTTTACGTGTCCGTATGGAACGTTTGCCTATCGTAGAATGCCATTCGGACTTTGCAATGCACGGGGAACATTTCAAAGGTGCATGATGGCTATTTTTCATGATATGATCGAGAAGACGATGGAAGTCTTCATGGATGACTTTTCCGTGTTTGGTAATTCGTTCACTTCGTGTTTGTCGAATCTTGAGAGAATGTTCAAGCGTTGTGAGGAAACCAACCTTGTGCTTAATTGGGAAAAATGTCATTTTATGGTTAAAAGTGGAATCATCTTAGGGCACAAGGTCTCGAAAGCGGGGATTGAGGTAGATCAAGCTAAGGTAGACGTCATCGCCAAATTACCTCATCCCAAAACCGTTAATAGAGTTAGGAGTTTCCTAGGCCACGCGGGCTTTTATCGTCGATTCATCAAGGATTTTTCAAATATCTCTCGACCTATTACACATCTTCTTGAAAAAGAGGCAGGTTTTGTCTTTGACGAAGGTTGTGTACGAGCCTTTGAAATCCTTAAGAGGAAACTTACCGAAGCTCCCATTCTTGTTGCTCCCAATTGGAACCTCCCTTTTGAGCTCATGTGTGATGCTAGTGACTACGCTATTGGGGCCGTATTGGGGCAACGTCATGAAAAGCACTTCTTGCCTATTCACTATGCTAGCAAGACGATGACCGAGGCTCAACTAAAATACACTACAACGGAGAAGGAGTTCCTTGTCGTGGTGTATGCATTTGAGAAATTCCGACCTTATCTCGTCTTGACGAAATGCATAGTGTATACGGATCATTCGGCTATCAAGTATCTTATGGCTAAACAAGATGCAAAGCCGAGATTACTTCGTTGGATTCTCCTCCTTCAAGAATTTGATCACAAAATCGTTGACAAAAAAAGGAGCCGAGAATCTAGTGGCCGATCATCTTTCTCGTTTGGAAGATCCTCACCAAAGTGTTTACGAGCCCAAGGAAATCACCAAAACATTTCCGCTCGAGACACTTAGTGTAGTGAATTCTAAGCTTGATTCTTCCACCCCATGGTTGAGGAATCCTAAGATTCACGGATCTTTAAGCTACTAGGAATGCATCATGTTCATATGATTAGATAATCAAAGCGGAATTAGAACACGACACATTAACAAGGTGTTTGGACACAAACAACATAAATTAAAACAAAAGGATTGCTCATTATATTGATAACAAACAATCACTAGACGTGTATACATTAAATCCCATGTCTAGTCGACACACGCTTTTAGGTTTACATTGTGAATATGAGTTATGAATAAACCTAATACCCTTGGTTCCTTTTATAGTGTAAGGATTAGGGTTTACAAGAGATAATATCAAATAAACATGTAAATCTTCTATTTAAATAAACATATACATAATATATTCTGCATACATATCTAAATAGAAGCTTCCAAAGGCTTCTTGTCTACGTTTCTGTCAATACTTAGTTTGTACATGACAATGCTTGGATTGTACATGACAATGCTTGAGCCATCAACCTCCGATTTGCTCTTGTCAACGCTTGATTTTCTCTTGACAACGCTTAGAAAAATGTCTTCATGTTTTCTTCGTTTTTGAGTTTCTGCCACATCAACTTTTTGACCCAACAGTCTTCCCCTAGTTGATGTCGGCAAAAATCTTTGTGTATCTCTTGTAAGTTGTACATGATCTTCAAATTGCTTTCCCTCAAGTGTAGCATGTATGTCTTCCCCTTTTTGTCACATCAATAGGGAAGTAAACAATGTATGCAATCTTGAAGATTCTCCAAATGTAGGCTCCATGTAATGATCTTGAAGAAAAATAAATAAAGTAATCTTGATGTAGAAGTAGAGTAACCCAACCTTGAATCAAACTCTACTTGTGCTGCATCCTTTGGAACTTCTACTTCTACCATGATTCCTTTACCCTTATCTAATGGATCAATGATGGGTAAGGATGATGGTAATACCTGTGACGACACTTTTTTGATGATAGCTCATGACTGGAATACATCAACCTTATCTTCAGGTCTGTCAACGCTCAAATTCCTTGTGTCAGTGCCCAAATTACTCTTGTTAGCGCTTGGTGTGTCAGCGTTCAAATTTTGCTTGTCAACGCCCATCTTACTTGTCTCAGTGTCTCTTGTAAATTGCTCCAACATAGCTGTAAAAGACAAGTTTAAATTTGTAGGAGTTACCAGTGATCTATCAAAACCTTGTTGCTTCTTTAATTCAGTGAGGGCTTCAGCAATACCCAAAGATTCTCCATCATGTGAGCCTTTATCACTCACATTAATCTGCTCATCCTCCCCTTTGGAAGATTCCTCCATTCCACGCCTAGTGCTAGCATTCTCCAAAATGACAATCCTCTCCCCCAATTGCTTGAGTTCAAGGCCTTGTGTACTGACTGTTTGTACCAGGTCTGCATTTTGCTTTTGCAAGCTAATGCAGACAGCCGTCAATTCCATCAATGTGTATGGTTCTAATCTGCCCTCCTCTAAAATGGGTATTTGACCTCCCAAGGTAGAGTCATGGGGCATGGATGAGGTCTTAAAGATGTTAGGACTGTCTTGGCCTGCATCTAAGCCAGAACCAATAGTCCCAGCCGCATCCATAGCACCAACCACACTTGTGGTGGTGGTTCTCTCTGCTACATGGCTAGGACCACTAGAGGAGAACACTCCAGTAGTCCTTGGGTGTTTTTGCAACCTATATTGAGGTGGGGTAGAAGATGATGTGGATTGGGTGGATGTGGGAAGGTTAAGGGGTGTTTGGGTCTGTGAAGGAAAGGTGTCAACGTCTGGATTACTTGTGTCAACGCCAACATTTAAGGTGTCAGCGTTGAAGGGTTCTTGGTCAATTTCCATATGTTGAGGTGAAGGCAAAGGTTCTGGTATAGGGTCAAGTTGTGGTTGTGGGTCTGGTTGGTGTTGTGCTGCTACAATAACAGCAAGCATAGCTTGGGTGAGGGGGTGAATTTATCTTGGTAAAAATAGCTTTCTTTTGCACAGGGATCTCATAAAAATCATCATGATCCCTTGTGCAGTAATTTTGCACATCAAAAACCATTTGCAAAAATCTGGGATAAGCCAAAGTCATCTTATTCCCTATGTTTTTACACATGCCATCAAAAATAAGTTTTGAATAATTAAACTTTTGCCCATTTGCAATGCACACAATTGTACTAGCAATTGATCTATTATTTTCATTGTGTGCAGTACACTTAGGACTCAAACATTGTAGGATGACATGTATGAGGTACTTCCAGGCTAGGGGAAACTCTTGTTTATGATATTTGTTTAAAGTGCCCTCATCAGGGAAAGGATACCCCAAAGCCCGAAGTCCTTGTTCTATTTCATTAATGGGGAGGGTGGTTATACCATCTGCATCATCAAGATGCAAAGCCTGGCGAACCAAGGCTTCAGTAACCACCCAAGTACGCCCATGAACAATAGCTGATAATGTAGTCACATTATTAATTGTTCAGGAACTGACAGTGTTCCAAAACTGCTTAATATGAGTGACAGAGATGAGAGGAGCATGAGAAAGAGCATACCTAATAAGAGATGCATTCAAATACGCCATAATCTAAGTGTATTGTGGAAACAGAGTATCATCAGCGTCCAAATAAGCAATCATGTTGTGTTGACTCCTGAATCCCAATACCAAGTCACTTGGTTAATAAAGTTAATTAGAGTATCAGCAGTGTCACTTTTCATGGCTAAAAAGAAAGTCCAAGTAAACCTAGAAAAGTCATCTGTGATGACAAAGCAGTATGATTTACCATTCAAGCTTTTATATTAGTTGGACCAAACAGGTCCATATGCAACAAGTGAAGTGGTTTTGAACTAGAGTGCACTTGTTTAGACTTAAATGAGACCTTGTGCTGTTTGCCTTTAAGGCATGCAACACAAGAGTGGTCATTGTGGAATGCCTTTTCAGGCAAACCATCAACCAAACCAAGTGATAGGCAAGCCCTGGAACACCTAATTAGTGCATTAGACTCGAACCCACCAGAATCAAGCCAAAATACAATCCCAGTGACTCGGGTGAGAATCAACAGAAATGGATCAGCTTGGTTCAGTTGACTTGATGGCGCTGGTTATTTTCCCCACGTTTTTATTTCACAGCTATTTTAGTTCTGATTTATTTATGTTTATTTCTCTTAGTTAAGTAGTGAGTTTTTTTAATTCCAAAAGTGTAGGAGAATGTGGGGTAGTAGTTTCTTTTATTTCCTCTTTGTTATAAACTACAAACACATGAATGGAAAGGCAGTTGAAAATTTCCTAATTTTATTCTCTGTGTGTGAGAGTATTTCTTCCATTGCTATCCTAGTTTTGGCTACATTAGGAGGTGATCTTGGAAACTAATTTTAATTAGTGTGGTGTGTCTGTAGCGTAAGTTCAAGTTAGATTGCCCAACGAGATAATCGAGTGGTGTGACTGTAACTCGAAAGGACCGTTGTTTTTAGAGTAAGTTTTGTGACGGGTTCAAAGATCCAAATCCAGAAGATTCTGGCTATCATTTGGTATCAGAGCCATGGATACCCGAAGTGCTAGTGATTTGAAGAAAACTATTGAGAAACTTGAGGCTGAGAAGAAGACCATGGCCGAACAGTTAAAGGCTATGCAAGAACAAATTCTTGAACACTCAGTTAACCGCTGAGATGAAGATGAAACTGAAACCGGTGGATCAGGAGTCATCCAAAAGGGATCTGGAACATGGCATTCCAGAGTATAATGGAAAGCTTGACCCAGACGAGTTTGTAGAATGGTTGAGGACGGTGGAGTGTGCCTTCGACTACAAAGAAACGACTGATGAACACAAAGTAAAAATTGTGGCCATGAAGTTGAGGAAGTATGCGTCAACTTGGTGGGCCAACACGTGTACTAAACGTGAACGTCTAGGAAAGAAGAAGGTAAAGGATTGGCAAAAAATGAAGCGTTTAATGAAGCAAAAGTTCCTGCCCTCATATTACATTCAGGCAAGTTTTTCTCAATTACATCATCTCAAGCAGAATCAACGTCCCGCAGAAGAATATTCTCGAGAATTCGAGTATTTACTTATGAAGTGTGATCTGCCCGAGGATGATCCATAGACTTTGGTTCGGTATCTGGGTGGATTAGATACTCGTGTTACTAATATTGTGGAGTTGTACCCTTACTCATCCCTAGATGACTTAACCATGTTGGCTCACAAGGTAGATACCCAACAACGAAGCAAAGGAAAGTTTGAAGCAGGACTAACTTTTACTAAACCCACAACCCAAACCAAAACATTACCCACCAACGAAACTCACACTATACCTGGAAATTATTCGACCCAAACTGTGACAAATCTAACATTTTCAGGTAGTGAAATATTTTCTCGTATAATATTTTGAAACTTATTTTTGTGTTGGTTGACGAACTCACAATTTACGGATTTAAATTTGGGCTTACGTGCATAATTTGGCGTCTTTTACGACTAAACCGGAAACCTTAGGATTACGTATTTACGTTTTTGAACTCCATTTTTGATGAGACAATTTTTATTGGATTCGTTTTGTGACGGTGATTCATAATTTATAAAAACGTTTTTCGTAAAACGACCCGAGGGCACGCAAATCGAGAAAACTAGAATCGAGAAATACCCGTAAACTAGTGAGATGGGACAAAACACTTTGTCCCACCCCACTAGCAATATGGGACGGCAACTTGACACCACCACACATATGTGGCATCAAGTCTTAGCTAGTTTACAACAAGTGTAAGCTTGTGCTTACACATTAAGCAACTTTTCCCACTAACACAAAAACTAGCAACTTGTTTCATTCACACCATTTCCTTCCATGCAAACCACTCTAAAACTCTCTCAACTCCTCCCTCCTTGCCGTTCCAAATAAGCTAACAAACACCATCATTGATCTTTTCTAGCCATAAACCACATGTTTACTAGTCCTATTAAGGTGTTCTCTTGAAGCCTTGATCATTTGGTGGCCATATTAACAACTTTGGAGGTGATTTGCTTGTGTCCTAGGGTTGATTTTCCAACATATGTTCTTGATAATTGATGGTCTTGGAGATACTTGTTGTGTTCATCAAGTTCTTGCCTTCCTAAAACAAGAAATCCACTTGGATTGGTAAAGAAGATCATCCTCTACATTTTTCTCTTATTATTTTGTAAAGAACAAATGTATTTTCTTTCATTTTGTATATGTATATGATGTATATATGATGATAAAAATGTTGTGTGGGTATCAAGTGTTGATAAACATGCTTAAAAATGATGATAACTATAAGAAATGAAGCTAAAATCTTGACTAATTAGTTGGCTGTATAAAAACAGTAGATAACCAAAAGATGAACTGATAAAATTGCATGGTTTGATCTATTTACAGTAATTAGATGATGTTATACACATGTGAGAGTTGGCCATGCAATGGAATCAAAATAATGAGTGAGATATGATCAAAACAAGTTAGGTGGTGTAATCTGAATAAGCAGTTTTGTAGGGACTGTTAAGGCAACTTAGACTCAAAATGGGCAGTAGCTATAACTAAGTTATATGTAACACATATTATGAAGAATTTGTCATCCAAAAATGAGCTTCTAAGTCATTGTAGAACTCTAGATATGGTAAAAATGGTGAATATGAAGTTAAAAATCAGATTTTGGAAATAATGTTTATTATTATTATATAAGCACTCACATTATAATTTATAAAATGTAAAACTATAAACCCACTAACTTATAAAACTTATTTATATAAATGTATAAAAGGTTAATTAAATGAGTAAATTATATAAATGGTGGTAAAAATAATATTTATAAGTAATAAAAACTATAAACTTGATTTTTACGACTTTTTCGGCTATCGCCGTAAAATTAACGTTTTTCGCCAAATAAAACTTAGACGACCAAACCCGTCTAATGTAAAGTTTATAAAAGTTGTATACTGATGTATAAGTAACTAATACAAGTAAAAACCGATAAAACCCGAACTATAAGAATTACGGACATTTACGAGCTAACTAAACACATTAGACTAATAATTAGACTTAATAAGATAAAAACTTGTAAAAAGAATTATTTGGGCTTAACCCATTTGGGCCCAACATGAAAAATATATATACTGATCATACAGGTATAAAATGGGTAAAAACAAGTAAAAGAACTTATAAAAGAATTAATGGACTTAAAATAGGTAAAATCAATAAAACTAGTGAACTAGTAAGACGTTACCAAAACGTAAACACTAAAGTGAGTAAACGAGGATTTATAAACCCACTTGATCATCATCATATGTACAAAATCATCATATGTATATTGTTATTTTGATAAAAGTCATTGGACCGAGTCTAAGACCGATTATTATTTATATAGGTTTTCGTGACCGAAGCACGCCCGTAGCCGATAATCCGCCTTTCATTAACAACGTGAGTTCATAGCCTCGCACTCTTTTAAATGTTTTATAAAATGATTTGTAAACCCGCGAGGGAGATAACATGCTAGATTTTTATAAAAATAGAACACAAGTAGTCCCGATTGTATGCTTAATGATATGGACCCGAATGATGCTATGACCCTATATTCGAGACTAAAAGGATTATTAGTAGTTAGGTTATGTCACTTAAAGTCCCATTAGCATGAATTGTGAACTACCGGGATTTGGTAGACGCTTATGCATTTGATAGTACTATTTGGGGACGATCACCCCAGTTCGCGCCTTGACGGTTGATCCCCGTCGTACCACATTGATTGGTAAGCGAATTTATGTATGAGAAGATTCCATAGCGTGATTTTTGTGACGACACGCTAACTTAGATGGGCAAATTGTTTGTCGGGTTCGCGGCCCGCTGTTTTCACAGTAAGGTAACAATGTCATGCGGCTAATAATAATCCTATACAACGTATGCTATAAGACATAAATAATAAACGATAACGACGCTATTACGATGAATATATTACCTAACATGGTAATATAGAGACTACGGTCTCATGGACGGTTTCAGATGTATGCTTGATTTATATATTGCCTGACTAGCAATATGTGGACTTACTTCCGATATTATACTTGTGTTCTGATTTTAAATGAATGTAAATGATTGTTTTATATAACGGTTTTCATTAAACTCTATGAATTCACTCGGCATTCGCTGATATGATTTTTGCATGTTTTCTATCTCAGGTGCTTGAAGGTAATCTGGATGGAGATCGACTCTGATGGCCCACACTTAATATTAAAAATGTTCATTCGATCTGTGTTTTGTAAACTTAATGACCTGTATAATTTGGGACCTGTTGTACGCTTTTGAAACTTTTATCGAATGAATGTTTGTTAAACCTTGTACAACCATTTTTATGTGTTGTCTATGATTGGAGTTATTGTGCTATCCCGTAACACTCTGAAAGACCCTTCCGCTGTACCTATACGAAAAATGAGAGTGTTATAGTTTGGTACCAGAGCTCTCGTTGTAGAGAACAAAAGATTTTAAAAACCAAGGTTTTGAACAAAACTTTTCAAAATCTTTTGACAATGAACATTTAAGAAAATATTTGAAAAATCTTTTGACTATAACGGTGCCAGAGATCTCCGACGTTACCAACAAGCCCTATTGAGAAGATATATATTTTGATATATATAATATAATTTATATATATGTATATATCGTGATTTCATTATGTAATTGTTTAACTAGTATGGTATCCTAATACGAGATATATATATAAATGCAGATTGTCATGGCTGACCCTAATATTCCTGTAGAAAACCATGCTATTCCCGAACCTAATATAGAAGATGATCCTTATTTAGACTTAGTAGATTTTGATATTGATGACGAGGAGGAACCATTTGAGGATCCCGAGCCCGAGTTAGGACTAGGAGATCAGATTGCCCCTCAGGTTGACTTAGTAGAGAATGTGGAGATTGAGAATGCTGATATTGAGAATGAGGATGAGATTGGGTTAGATAATTTAGATGACGAGATTGACGACGAGGATGTCGAGGAGGACGTAGGTATAGATGTTGAGATTGATGACGATGAGGAAGCTGAGCTTATTTATCCGTATGATGTTCCAGAGGGCGAGCCTTTGCCCCCACCAGTTTGTTTGTCTGATTCTGAGGATGAGTTACCTAGGCATGAAATGTCTGAATCATCTGAATCTGATTCTGAATCAGAGGAGGATGAGGATGACGATGCACCTGACGGTACTGATGGTATTGATACTCGTAGACGTGAGATAGGAGAGTCGTCTAGTACTCGAGAGGCTACTCATATTGATGGTCTTGCACCATGGGCCTTGAGACGTGATCTAGATGCTTCCCGTGTTAAGAGTTGTGTGACAGAGGTTGGATTAGGTGTTGTTCAGACTCAGGTTGCTTATTTGGAGTCGAAGACTAAGATTGGCGAGAAAGAGCGAGAATTGCTTAGTTTGGATTTGAGCGATGTAGAGCGTGGATTGAATGAGGCATTTAGGAGGTTATCAGTATTAGAAAGTGGTGAGTATGCTGCTATGAAGAGAAAGGTGAATTCTATGGAGATTCAGTTGAGTGTGGCTCGTGCGATGCGTGAGAAAGCTGAAAAGGAGTTGAATATATCTGTGGGTTGGAACAGTAGATTTTATGCCGACATGGTTGAAAGAGGATTAATCCGTAAGCGCCCAGCTGAAGATGTGTCTAGTGATCGTCCGGCGAAGATCCAAAAGACGATGGATGATGGACCATCTGGCGGTTCTCAGTAGACCAGTCTGTGTTTAGTAGTGACCTTTATATCTTTTGTGCTTGTAGCTTTGACTGAACCGACTTGTTAGTAATAGACTTGGCACGAATTTTGAGTGTATATAGTGTTAGAACCTTGATATGGATGTACTAAGACAATACTTTTGTTTCAGATCGAATGAAATATGTATCTTGTCTTGAATTCCATATTGTGCCTTATTTGTATCTTGATTATGAATTCGATCCATATTATATGAATCCTTTGTGGGATGAATGCTTAATGCTTTGAAATTGTGGAATTATAGAACTATGCCGCCCAAGAAGGCTGTGACTGAGGATGATGTACGTAGGATTATTACGGAGCAAGTTACCGCATCTATGACTGAATTTATGGCAAATGCTAGAAATGAAGCTGGCGGTAGTGGAGCTGGCGGTAGTGGAGCTGGCGGTAGTGGAGCTGGCGGTAGTGGAATTGGCGGTACTAATGTGAATGTGAATGCTAATAATGTGAATGCTAATGCTGGAGGAAATGTAGGAGGACTTGGAACGAATGCACCTGAAGTTGGTGGCTGTACTTATGTGACGTTCATGAAGTGTGAACCTCTACCTTTTAATGGAACTGAAGGTGCTGTAGGACTAAGCCAGTGGATCGAGAAGATTGAATCGGTGTTTAGGATTAGTAAGTGTAAAGAGGAAGATAAGGTGACTTTTGCTATGGCTACTCTTAAAGGTCGTGCGTTGACTTGGTGGAACGGGAGAATTGCTTTCATGGGTCTTGATGCTGCTAATGCTACTCCTTGGGCTGAAGTTAAGAAGTGGATGACTTTGGAGTTTTGTCCTCGTAGTGTGATCATTAGGTTAGAACAGGAGTTGATTCATCTGAGAATGAAAGGTGTGGACATTGATAGTTACACGAATCGATTCCATGAGTTGGCCTTGCTATGTCCTCGATTGGTTGAACCCGAAGAGATCCGAATTGAGCAATATGTGAAAGGGTTGACCAGGAATATCCGGGGGGACGTGACATCATCTAAACCACTGACCATTGATGATGCTGTTCGAACGGCTTACCAACTCATTGGACAGATAATTCAGGATAAGGAAGATGAAGCCCGTGTTGGTGAGAAAAGAAAGGGAGACGGTGATCGTGTAGATAGAGGTGATAATAGGAAGAATTTCAATCGCCGTCAGAACAAGAGAAAGGGGAATGCAAATGCTCTTACCAACAATGCACCGCGCAACGATGATAGATGTCCTAAGTGTGGCAACAAGAGGCATGCTGGCGACTGCTGGAAGTGCCGAAATTGCGGAAAGCTTGGACACAAGGTTGAAAGGTGTAAGAAGGGAACCATTTGCTTCAACTGTAATGAGGAAGGTCATAGGAAATCGGAATGCCCCAAGTTGAAAGCGATTGTACCTGGAAGAAACCCCCAGGGTGGTATCTACCAACTTGGAACAATTGAGGTGAAGAAAGAGGATCCGAATGTCGTTACCGGTACGTTTTTACTCTAAAATCATTATGATGTTGCTTTATTCGATTCGGGTGCCGATAGGAGCTTTGTATCCACTAAATTTAGTGCCCTTATTGATATTGAACCTGTTGAGATAAGTACCAGTTACGAGGTGAAATTGGCTGATGGTAAATTAGTGAAAACTAATAAGCTATTAGAAGGATGCTCTCTAAATCTCTTGAACCATTCCTTTCCGATTGATTTGATGTTGATAGAATTAGGTAGTTTTGATATCATTATTGGTATGGATTGGTTGTCGTTGAACAATGCTACTATTTTATGTGGAGAGAAGAAGGTTAAGATTCCTCTTAGGAATAGGACGTTAGTAATTGATGGTAGTCGAGGTGAATCCCGTTTGAAAATCGTTTCATGTATTAAAGTCCAAAAGTACATCAGGATCGGTTGTGAGTTATTCTTAGCTCAAGTGACCGGGAATGAGTCTAGGGAGAAACGATTGGAAGATGTACCTATTATTTGTGAATTTCCTGAGGTATTTCCTAAAGATTTACCCGGACTTCCACCGATAAGGCAAGTAGAGTTTCGAATCGATTTAATTCCTGGTGCTGCACCGGTGGCACGTGCGCCTTACCGATTAGCCCCTTCTGAATTAAAGGAGTTATCTGAGCAACTTAAGGAGTTGTCTGATAAAGGTTTTATTCGACCGAGCTCGTCGCCTTGGGGAGCTCCAGTCTTGTTCGTTAAGAAGAAGGATGGATCTTTTCGTATGTGCATTGATTATAGGGAACTGAATAAGTTGACAATTAAAAATCGATATCCTTTACCTAGGATTGATGATTTGTTTGATCAACTGCAAGGATCTAGTGTGTATTCTAAGATAGATTTGCGGTCAGGATATCACCAACTTCGCGTCCGTGAAGAAGATATTCCTATAACTGCATTTAGAACTCGTTATGGACACTATGAATTTCAAGTAATGCCATTTGGGTTAACAAACGCACCTGCGGTTTTCATGGATTTAATGAATCGAGTGTGCAAGCCCTACTTGGATAAATTTGTGATTGTGTTTATTGACGATATTCTAATCTATTCTAAGAATGAAGATGAGCATAGAGAACATTTGAGGATTGTTTTGAATTTGTTGAAGGATGAAAGGTTGTATGCTAAGTTTTCGAAGTGTGATTTCTGGTTAGATTTTGTGCAATTTCTTGGTCATGTGATTAACAGAGATGGAATTCATGTTGATCCTGCAAAGGTTGAAGCTATTAAGAATTGGTCTGCACCGGCAACACCAACGGAAGTGCGACAGTTCTTAGGATTAGCTGGCTATTATAGGCGATTCATTAAAGAATTTTCTTTGATAGCTAAACCCTTGACTAAGCTTACTCAGAAGAATAAACCTTTCGTTTGGGGAAGTGATGAAGATGGAGCATTTCAGATATTGAAGCAAAAATTATGTAGTGCGCCAATCTTATCATTACCCGACGGAGTGAAGATTTTGTAGTGTATTGTGATGCATCTATTAGAGGTTATGGAGCTGTTTTGATGCAAAGAGAGAAAGTGATAGCTTATGCTTCTAGGCAATTAAGGAAGAATGAGTAGAATTATGCTACTCATGATCTTGAGCTAGGAGCGGTGGTCTTTGCTCTTAGGTTGTGGAGACATTATCTGTATAGCACCAAGTGTACGGTATTCACCGATCACAAAAGCCTACAGTATATTCTCGACCAGAAGGAATTGAACATGAGGCAACGAAGATGGATAGAGTTAAGTGATTATGATTGTGATATAAAATATCACCCAGGAAAAGCCAATGTTGTTGCCGATGCGTTGAGTAGGAAAGATAGAGAGCCTATCAGGGTGCGTTCTCTAGTCTTGACCGTGCACAATAATTTGCCTGAGCAAATTAGAAATGCGCAAATAGAAGCTTGTAAGAAGGAGAATTTTGTTAATGAAGGGTTCCGAGGAGAAGGAGATCCTTTAGAGGTTAGAGCTGATGGAGTGAAATGTTTAAGAGGTCGTATGTGGATACCTAAGTTTGGAGGCTTAAGAGATTTGATTATGTTAGAATCCCATAAATCTAAGTATTCCATTTATCCGGGATCTGATAAGATGTACCATGATTTGGAGAAGTTGTACTGGTGGCCGAATATGAAAGCTGACATAGCTATGTATGTTCTTCAATGCTTGACTTGTGCTAGAGTTAAGGCGGAACATCAAAAGCCATCAGGACTACTTCAACAGCCAAAGATTCCTGAATGGAAGTGGGAGCGAATTACAATGGACTTTATCACCAAGCTTCCTAGAACATCATCTGGAAACAATTCGATTTGGGTTATTGTCGATAGACTGACCAAATCAGCACACTTCATTCCGGTTAAGGAGCAGTTCTCACTGGAGAAGCTGACTCGAATATACCTTGATAATGTTGTATGCAAGCATGGAGTGCCTGTATCGATCATTTCAGATCGAGATCCTAGATTCGCATCGAATTTTTGGAAATCTCTCCAAAGATCTTTGGGAACGAATCTCGACATGAGCACTGCTTATCACCCCCAGACTGATGGGCAGAGTGAAAGGACGATACAAACACTGGAAGATATGTTGAGAGCTTGTGTGTTAGACTTTGGTAAGAATTGGGATAAACATTTGCCGTTAGCAGAGTTTTCGTATAACAATAGTTACCATTCTAGTATTAAGGCTGCACCGTTTGAAGCTTTGTATGGTAGGAAGTGTAGATCTCCTGTATGTTGGAGTGAAGTTGGGGATACCCAGCTCACGGGACCGGAATTGATCCGGGAGACTACGGAGATGATAGTTCAGATTAAGAAGAGGTTGTTGACTGCCCGTAGTAGACAGAAAAGTTACGCGGATGTGCGGCGGAAGCCAATGGAGTTTGAAGTGGGTGACCGAGTAATGTTGAAAGTATCGCCATGGAAAGGCGTTATAAGATTTGGAAAGCGAGGAAAATTGAATCCCCGTTATATTGGACCCTTTAAGATTTTATCTAGAGTAGGTCCGGTGGCTTACAAACTAGAGTTACCCGCAGAACTTCATGGTGTTCACAACACATTCCGTGTATCTAATCTGAAGAAATGTCTAGCAGTGAGTGATGAGAAAATTCCGTTAGGTAAGGTTCGAATAGATGAGAAGTTGCATTTTATCGAAGAGCCCGTAGAAGTTATGGACCGTGAGGTAAAGCAACTGAAACAAAGTCGGATACCTTTCGTAAAACGACCCGAGGGCACGCAAATCGAGAAATACCCGTAAACTAGTGAGATGGGACAAAACACTTTGTCCCACCCCACTAGCAATATGGGACGGCAACTTGACACCACCACACATATGTGGCATCAAGTCTTAGCTAGTTTACAACAAGTGTAAGCTTGTGCTTACACATTAAGCAACTTTTCCCACTAACACAAAAACTAGCAACTTGTTTCATTCACACCATTTCCTTCCATGCAAACCACTCTAAAACACTCTCAACTCCTCCCTCCTTGCCGTCCCAAATAAGCTAACAAACGCCATCATTGATCTTTTCTAGCCATAAACCACATGTTTACTAGTCCTATTAAGGTGTTCTCTTGAAGCCTTGATCATTTGGTGGCCATATTAACAACTTTGGAGGTGATTTTCTTGTGTCCTAGGGCTGATTTTCCAACATATGTTCTTGATAATTGATGGTCTTGGAGATACTTGTTGTGTTCATCAAGTTCTTGCCTTCCTAAAACAAGAAATCCACTTGGATTGGTAAAGAAGATCATCCTCTACATTTTTCTCTTATTATTTTGTAAAGAACAAATGTATTTTCTTTCATTTTGTATATGTATATGATGTATATATGATGATAAAAATGTTGTGTGGGGATCAAGTGTTGATAAACATGCTTAAAAATGATGATAACTATAAGAAATGATGCTAAAATCTTGACTAATTAGTTGGCTGTATAAAAACAGTAGATAACTAAAAGATGAACTGATAAAATTGCATGGTTTGATCTATTTACAGTAAGTAGATGATGTTATACACATGTGAGAGTTGGCCATGCAATGGAATCAAAATAATGAGTGAGATATGATCAAAACAAGTTAGGTGGTGTAATCTGAATAAGCAGTTTTGTAGGGACTGTTAAGGCAACATAGACTCAAAATGGGCAGTAGCTATAACTAAGTTATATGTAACACATATTATGAAGAATTTGTCATCCAAAAATGAGCTTCTAAGTCATTGTAGAACTCTAGATATGGTAAAATTTGTGAATATGAAGTTAAAAATCAGATTTTAGAAATAATGTTTATTATTATTATATAAGCACTCACATTATAATTTATAAAATGTAAAACTATAAACCCACTAACTTATAAAACTTATTTATATAAATGTATAAAAGGTTAATTAAATGAGTAAATTATATAAATGGTGGTAAAAATAATATTTATAAGTAATAAAAACTATAAACTTGATTTTTACGACTTTTTCGGCTATCGCCGTAAAATTAACGTTTTTCGCCAAATAAAACTTAGACGACCAAACCCGTCTAATGTAAAGTTTATAAAAGTTGTATACTGATGTATAAGTAACTAATACAAGTAAAAACCGATAAAACCCGAACTATAAGAATTACGGACATTTACGAGCTAACTAAACACATTAGACTAATAATTAGACTTAATAAGATAAAAACTTGTAAAAAGAATTATTTGGGCTTAACCCATTTGGGCCCAACATGAAAAATATATATACTGATCATATAGGTATAAAATGGGTAAAAACAAGTAAAAGAACTTATAAAAGAATTAATGGACTTAAAATAGGTAAAATCAATAAAACTAGTGAACTAGTAAGACGTTACCAAAACGTAAACACTAAAGTGAGTAAACGAGGATTTATAAACCCACTTGATCATCATCATATGTAAAAAATCATCATATGTATATTGTTATTTTGATAAAAGTCATTGGACCGAGTCTAAGACCGATTATTATTTATATAGGTTTCCGTGACCGAAGCACGCCCGTAGCCGATAATCCGCCTTTCATTAACAACGTTAGTTCATAGCCTCGCACTCTTTTAAATGTTTTATAAAATGATTTGTAAACCCGCGAGGGAGATAACATGCTAGATTTTTATAAAAATAGAACACAAGTAGTCCCGATTGTATGCTTAATGATATGGACCCGAATGATGCTATGACCCTATATTCGAGACTAAAAGGATTATTAGTAGTTAGGTTATGTCACTTAAAGTCCCATTAGCATGAATTGTGAACTACCGGGATTTGGTAGACTCTTATGCATTTGATAGTACTATTTGGGGACGATCACCCCAGTTCACGCCTTGATGGTTGATCCCCGTCGTACCACATTGATTGGTAAGCGAATTTATGTATGAGAAGATTCCATAGCGTGATTTTTGTGACGACGCGATAACTTAGATGGGCAAATTGTTTGTCGGGTTCGCGGCCCGCTGTTTTCACAGTAAGGTAACAATGTCATGCGGCTAATAATAATCCTATACAATGTATGCTATAAGACATAAATAATAAACGATAACGACGCTATTACGATGAATATATTACCTAACATGTTAATATAGAGACTACGGTCTCATGGACGGTTTCAGATGTATGCTTGATTTATATATTGCCTGACTAGCAATATGTGGACTTACTTCCGATATTATACTTGTGTTCTGATTTTAAATGAATGTAAATTATTGTTTTATATAACGGTTTTCATTAAACTCTATGAATTCACTCGGCATTCGCTGATATGATTTTTGCATGTTTTCTATCTCAGGTGCTTGAAGGTAATCCGGATGGAGATCGACTCTGATGGCCCACACTTAATATTAAAAATGTTCATTCGATCTGTGTTTTGTAAACTTAATGACCTGTATAATTTGGGACCTGTTGTACGCTTTTAAAACTTTTTATCGAATGAATGTTTGTTAAACCTTGTACAACCATTTTTATGTGTTGTCTATGATTGGAGTTATTGTGCTATCCCGTAACACTCTGAAAGACCCTTCCGCTGTACCTATACAAAAAATGAGAGTGTTACACAAACCCGTGCCCCGCGAAGGTGTTTTCGATGCCAAGGGTTAGGGCATATTGCTTCCGAGTGTCCAAACAAAAGGATGATCACTTTGGCCGAGTACGAAGGGGTAGATAATTCTTTTACAGTTGACACGACACTGGATTCGGCTGTGGATGTTGAATCCGTTATCGAGGAAGTTTTTAGACCTGATGAGGGGGCATGTCTTGTTGTCCGGCGAGCGCTCAACAACACTCTTGATCACGGTGGGAGCCTGCAACGTGGGGCCATTTTTCACATGAGGTGTACCATTGCGCAAAAGGTTTGTTCTGTGATAATTGACGGAGGTAGTTGTACCAATGTCGCCTCCAAAACAATGGTTTCCAATCTGAATATACCCACTGAATCCCACCCATCACCCTACGTCATTCATTGGTTGAACCAAGGAAAAGGTATACCCGTATCCCATCGAGTTTTACTATCCTTCAGTATTGGTAAATCGTATTCAGATAAAATTTGGTGTGATGTCATCCCTATGGATGCTTGTCATGTATTGCTTGGGCGTCCTTGGCAATTTGATCGACGAGTGATACACGATGGCTACTCGAACACCTATTCTTTCATTCATAATAATCGAAAGATAGTCCTCACTCCCATTTCTCTAACCACATCACCCACAACACCCACACCGTCTTTGGGCATACTTTTACAATCTGAACCACATGAGTTCCACCCTGCTAGAGAGTTTATTTTGTTGGGGCTTGATGAAGAGGCGACACCACCCCAACCAGCCACACACCCACTTCACCTTGCTGTTCTTGATACAAGCTCCAAATTTAGCAAAGACGTAAGTGACTTAGCAGCAGAATTTAAAACCATCCATCAGAAAGGTCATGAGAGAATCACCAAGAATTTAAAACCATCCATCGACGGGACAAGGGGCGTAAACATATCCTCTTCAAGCCAGGTGACTTGGTATGGTTGCACATGGGAAAGGAAAGATTCCCTGCTAAACGGCAATCTAAATTGAGCTCTAGATCGGATGGTCCGTTCAAGATTTTGGAAAAGGTGAATGATAACGTCTACAAGATTGATCTCCCAGGAAACGTTTCAACCTCCTTTAACCTAGCGGATCTTCAACCATATTTTGATCCAGCAGAACCCCTTCCAAGTTCGAGGACAAACTCTTCCGATGAAGGGGAGGATAATAGGCAAGCCCTGGAACACCTAATTAGTGCATTAGACTCGAACCCACCAGAATCAAGCCAAAATACAATCCCAATGACTCGGGTGAGAATCAACAGAAATGGATCAGCTTGGTTCAGTTGACTTGATGGCGCTGGTTATTTTCCCCATGTTTTTGTTTCACAGCTATTTTAGTTCTGATTTATTTATGTTTATTTCTCTTAGTTAAGCAGTAAGATTTTTTAATTCCAAAAGTGTAGGAGAATGTGGGGTAGCAGTTTCTTTTATTTCCTCTTTGTTATAAACTGCAAACACATGAATGGAAAGGCAGTTGAAAATTTCCTAATTTTATTCTCTTTGTGTGAGAGTATTTCTTCCATTGCTATCCTAGTTTTAGCTACATTAGGAGGTGATCTTGGAAACTAATTTGAATTAGCGTGGTGTGTCTGTAGCGTAAGTTCAAGTTAGATTGCCCAACGAGATAATCGAGTGGTGTGACTGTAACTCGAAAGGACCGTTGTTTTTAGAGTATGTTTTGTGACGGATTCATAGATCCAAATCCAGAAGATTCTGGCTATCACCAAGTCTCACAAGTCTGTTTATATTTTTAAAGTTAATGTACCCTAGTCTCCTGTGCCATAGATTACTCTCATCAACTGAAGCTTTAGCATAAAAACATGACATGTTATTATTCATCCTAATACCATTAAGATTCACATTATAAATGTCCTTATGCCTAGGTTTTCTATAGTCATTAAATTTCTCATCTGGTATTTTAAAATCCTTGCTTAACACCAAGCATTCAGTATCAGTGAAAAGAACCTTATTTTTGTTATCACAAACTTGTGATACACTAAAAAGATTATAATCAAGTTCTTTTACCAGAAACACGTTTTCAAAACGCAAGTTTTTGGTGAGAAGAGTTCCTTTACCTGTGATAGTTCCATATCCGCCTCCAAAGTAAACTTAATCACCATCCTTGATGTCGGCACGAATCTCATTCACTTGATTGAATCAAGGAGGAATAGAATGAAACACGTTTAACAAGGTGTTTAGGCACGAAGAACATGAATAAAAACAAACGGATTGTTCATTATATTAATAACAAACAACCACTAGGTGTGTGTACATTAAATACCACACCTAGTCGACACGCGCTTTAAGTTTACATTGTATATGAAAGTTATGAAAAACCTAATAACCCTTGGTTCCTTTTATAGTGTAAGGACTAGGGTTTTACAAGAGATAATATCAAATAAACATGTAAATCTTCTATTCAAATTAACTTATACAGAATATATCTTGTATGTTTATCTAAATAGAAGCTTCCAAACGCTTCTTGTCAATGTTTCTGTCAATGCTTGAATTGCATGTGACAATGCTTAGATTGCACTTGACAATGCTTGCTTCTGTCAACGCCTGATTTGTTCTTGACAACGCCTGGAATACACTTGTCAACGCTTAGACAAATGCCTTCATGTTTTCTTCGTTTTTGAGTTTCTGCCACATCAACTTTTTGACCCAACAATCTTCCCCTAGTGATGTCGGCAAAACTCTTTGTGTATCTCTTGTAAGTAATACATGATCTTCAAATTGCTTCCCCTCAAATGTAGCATGTATGTCTTCCCCTTTTTGTCACATCAACAGGGAAGTAAACAATGTATGCAATCTTGAAGATTCTCCAAGTGTAGGCTCTGTGTAATGATCTTGAAGAAAAACAAATATAATATTTTGGATGTAGAAGTAGAATAACCCAACCTTGTGTTCCATGTCTTGTACTATCCATGTGATAAAGAACTTATACTGATGATTAAATATAAGTAGACCTCGATTCCTTGTCAATATTCTCATCCTTTATGAGACACTGAGCATGATAATGTAACTCCTTCAAGTGTTATGACAAGTCTTCGTCACCAACCGTGTAAGCATGAACAAGTTATCTTCAAAAGTAATGTTGACCAGACACGACTTTTAAGATATGATAGAACACAAACTCGCGAAAATCTTCTTCAAACATCAAACTTACCATAAGAATTCTTCCCCTTAAGCCAACACCTCTTCATGACGATTTTAATGGAATAACATCTTCATACCATATGTAAAAGCTACCAATATGGATAACTCTAAGGCTATCCCGATTACATAATAAAATATCCATCAAATTCCCACGAATAGTTGCAAACTCGCATTAAGATCATTAATCCCTTTTAAAAAATATCCGAGCCATAAATATCAACATGATATTCTGAATAAAAACGGAGATCCCATGTACCTTTGCGTGTAAATACCTCCTTTTTGTGTGCTAAAAACGTACCAATTTTCTCAAACAGCATCTGTTCTTTTGTCATCCGAGAACCATCATTGTCCAATATCCTAACCAAATGCATTGTCCAATATCGGAAAAAACCTATCAACACTTGAGCAAGCATTTCTCGGACAACTCATGTCAACGCTTTCTATCAATGTTTGACTTATTCTTGTCAGCGTCAAATTAACAAACATCAGCGTCAACTTTAAACCTTGTCAGCGTCTCATTTATCCACTACCAACATCTGTGGATACGTGATTACCAAAGTTTATATCCCATGTTTATATCCCAAGTTTGATAAATGATACACAGATTTTAGCTATGGGTTCAATTTTAAGTTCTCGATATCCTCTCGAATTGATCTAGGTCTTAAGTGGAATGATTGTTCTTGGTTACTAAATAAAGGGGTTGGGTTTTCTAGTCTAATAGAAAGTGGAAATGAAAGTTTAAATCAGAGGCAATTACTTTAATTAAGATTAACAAAAGCTTGGCTAAAAATTAAAATCAAAATCAAAATTAAAAATTTAAAATTTAAAGTTCAAATTAAAATTAAAGTTAAAGTATAAATTGTGAAAAATGAGCAAAGAAACAGTGAATAAACAACAGTAAAGCAGTAGCTAAACTTAAAAATAACTGATTCGGAAGTTTAGACCTTGATTCGGAACTATCTGATTCGGAACATACTATTCACTCATCCGGAACATACTCATTCGGAACATACTCATCACTCATCCGGAACATACTCATCCGGAAACTTCCGAATGAAGGATTGGTTCGGAACTTATTGACTGATCCGGAACTTTATAACTGATCCGGAACTTTATAACTGATCCGGAACTTTCCGGATGAAAGCTTGATTCGGAAGTTTTCTCTTGATTCGGAACTTTAGTGCTTGGTTCGGAAGTTTCCGAATGAAGGACTCATTCGGAACTTTTTGTCTTGATTCGGAAGATCAGAAACCCAGATACAGTAGCAGTTAAAGCGAAGAACACGGGACACAAAATTAATCAAAATCAAATCAAACACTTAAAAAGGTTTTACCAAATTAAACACAAATCATTTAGACATCATAAGCAACAAATCCCACTAATAAAAACACAAATCCAAACAACTTTTGAAGATCAAATTAAGAAAAATAAAACTTAATAACTTGAAGATAAAGATGATGATGAACAAGATGAAATGAAAGATTAAACAAGAACTTGGTATTGAATGATTGATGTTTTGACAAGATGAAACAAGGATTAAAATTACAAGATCAAAGAACTAAAAATAAAAATCACCAATCACCCTAGTGGTGATGGTGTTATACGAACCAGGAGAAAGAAAAAGGGAAGAAGAAAGAAAAACTAGCTAGCTCCAAAAATGTGTGTGGGATGGCCTATTTATAGGTGTTTCCTTTGGTTGGTGAGTGGGCTTTCTCCCGTTCTTCGTGTCTTTTCGTCTTTTCAGAAAAGTTCCCGTTTTCGATTCTGATTCGGGATTTGTTGTCGATTAAATTCAACTCGTCTTTTAATTTCTTCGTTTAATAGACTTGAGTTTCTTCGACTTATATAAATCTTCCATCTTTGGTCCTTTTCTTTGATAAATCTTCGAGTAGGCCCAGCGACTTCAAATCTTTTGCATCTCTTGGACAATAGACTTTATCTTGAGTCTTTTTCTTCAGTAAAACCCGTGCAATCCCATGTTTTCTTCAATATTTATCCGGTTGTCTCTGAAAACACAATAAACACAAAAACCACGCATAATTCCAAACAAATGATATTAAATACGTGTTTTGGTCTCGTTTTAGCCCGAATTAAGTGGTAAAAGGATGGGTGTTTACACACCTATCAAATCCCCTATACTTAACCATTGCCATGCCCTCATGCAATGCTTAGTGATAAAGCAAGCTTACACTTTTCTCATAATTAATCAACCTTGGCCTTATTTAAAATTCTACTAAACAAAAATTAAGGAAAATAAATCTTCAAAGGTAACAAAAAGATAGAAAACCATTTTCACTTGAAAATAGCTACATGGAAATAACTTGTAGAGAAATCGATGACTTACATTAGGGCTTTGGTGCTACGAAGATTTATCACCCTCAAGTTTCACGTTCCCCAAACTAAGCTTAAAAACGAGATCATTGTTATTATAAGTTAGCAATTCAAACACTTACACACATGGCTTAATTAAATGCTTAAACTCCCTTATTCCTAGGTGTATCTCTTATATTTTATTTTTGTCTTAAATGATCATGAAGATGCATTTTGGGACTTATTTCGATAGTTTATTAGGGCTGAAAGCAAAGTAGGACGATTTGATCAATAGTTAGCTAAAGGACAAAATCTCTTAAAACTGCTTCTCGGGATATCAAAAAGTTCATATCTTGGCATAACTTGGTTCACGATTTGAGACCTTTCTCGGGCCGATATTTGGCATGTACTTCATACTTCATATCTTCGAGAGACGTTCTTGAGATAATGGTCTTCTCATCATAATAGAGTTTCTTCACTTGGAGACTTTTGAGGGGTACTCCAACTTTGTTGACCACGACTTCATGATTATTTCTTCAATCTCTAATTGGGATTTTGAGATACAACGATCCGCCTCCTTTTCGGACTTGGATCTATTTATCCTCATACCTTGTTAGGGTCTTTTCGGATAGACTTCTCCATGATCTTTATGGGAGTTGATTGCTTTTCGTCGTGAGTCTTGATCCTTCATATTGACTTTAGGAATAATGCTTTTCACATCACTTTGGATCTTCAGCAATAAAATTGAATCCTCATGCCTTGTTAGGGCCTTTTCGGACTCGCCAATCTTCGCGCCCCGCTTCATAAGTTATGCCTTGGCTATGAACTCTTATCATTACCGAGCAACTTTTAAACGATCTTGGGCTAGAAGCTAAGTAACTTTTCAAATCGTAAGACCTTACTTATTGCAGATAAGTTATTAGCAAGTGATGGGAGAATAGGCAAATAATTACACCAAGTGAGCTTGCGCAAGAATACCGACTTATAATTGACTCTATCATTTCTCGTCCTCCACAATTTAAAATCTCAAATAATGAGACTCGTGGACACTTAGCCTAATAAACCAATTAAGGTCTATATGGTTAAGGATACTAGCTAGAATAAACTTGGATAAGTCTATTCGGGTTGAGTCAAAATAAACGCAACGGGCCTAATATGTCAAAGATTCCTAAACTAGCTACACCACTTTATTACGGGATATATACATATGAAAGCAACGATAAAAATTTAAAAATTACGACTAAATGGCCAAAGTTAATAAAAAAAAATTTGAAAAATGCTGAAAAATAGGATTTTCCGGTTAATTGAAGGCATTTTCATGGAAAAGTCCACTTAAAACTTCGATAGAAGTCCCCCCTACACTTAAGATAAACATTGTCCTCAATGTTTAAGCATGTGGGAAAAGGTTCCCCTACACTTATGACATTGTGCACGTTGGTTAACTCAAGTTAAGGAAGAGACGACTAACGTGATCAATTTCAAATGTGAGTATGAAGAAAATTGAATCACGATAGTTGAGAGATAGAACCGGATTTCGGATAAACACGGGAGCACGGTTCTTCAAAGATTCCAAGAGTGCACTTATCCCTGTAATCACATCACCACAAAAAGGCAAACACATATAGAAGTCCCCCCCTACACTTAGGGGATTAAAACATACAAGGATAGATACTCGGGCTGCCTCCCGAGGAGCGCTTGTTTTTGATAACCGAGTCACGAGCCTGACTCGACCCAAAATTAGTTCATGGGGAACGTGGTGAGGGATGGAATCACCTCCTTAGAGGTGTCCTCACCAAAGTACAACTTCACTCGTTGGCCATTCACCTTAAAATTTGGTCCATTAGGTTGAGCAAGCTCGAGAGTACCATATGGAAAAAGTTGGGCAATGGTGAATGGGCCGGACCAACGAGATTTGAGCTTTCCCGAAAAGATTTTCAACCGAGAGTTAAAAAGTAAGACTTTGTCTCCAACATGGAACTCTCGGTTTTTGATCTTGGAGTCGTGAATGAGCTTAGTTCTTTCCTTATAGATTAAAGAATTTTCATAAGCCTCATTCCGAAGTTCATTCAGCTCATTGAGTTGGATTTTGCGTAGGTCACCGGCTTTGTTAATATCAAAATTGGCCCACTTCAAGGCCCAATAAGCCTTGTGCTCCAACTCAATGGGGAGGTGGCACGCTTTCCCGTACACAAGACGATAAGGCGTACAGCCGATCGGGGTCTTGTAAGCAGTACGAAAAGCCCACAAAGCATCATCGAGTTTATCAGCCCATGCGGCACGGTGCTCTCCCACGGTTCTTTCCAAAATTCGCTTCAGTCCTCGGTTGGATATTTCGGCCTGGCCATTAGTTTGTGGGTGATAGGCTGTGGAAAGACGATGGTTTACACCGTACTTAGCCATGACTCTTGCAAATTGGTCATTGCAGAAATGAGTCCCACGATCACTAATAATGGCACGAGGCACACCGAAGCGAGCGAAAAGAGCTTTCAAAAAGTTACAAACCACCCTTGCGTCATTAGTAGGCAAAGCTTTGGCTTCAACCCACTTTGAAACGTAGTCAACGGCTACAAGGATGTATTTGTGTCCTTTAGATGAAGGGAATGGCCCCATAAAGTCGATACCCCAAACATCAAAAATTTCACACTCTTGGATGAAATTCTGAGGCATCTCGTCTTTATGTGTGATTTTGCCTTGCTTTTGGCAAACATCACATCGCTTAACCATATTGTGAGCATCACGATATATGGAGGGCCAATAAAATCCCGAATCAAACACTTTCTTTGCGGTGTAGTTGGGACCAAAGTGACCACCAGTGGGTCCTTTGTGGCAAGCATCAAGGATGTCCGACGCTGCCGGTCCATCAACACAACGGCGAATTATCAGATCAGCACATTGTTTGAATAGGTAAGGGTCGTCCCAAAAGTAAGTCTTAATGTCGGTGAAGAACTTCTTCTTTTGCTGGGACGTTAACCCTTCCTTGAGAATTCCACCCGCCAAGTAGTTTGCAAAGTCCGCAAACCACGGGGTTTCATTCGGCTTCGAGTTTATAGACATTAAGGTCTCCAAGGGAAAAGAATCATTGATTTCTTTGGTCGGATGATCCCCTTGGTATGGATCCTCAAGTCTACTAAGATGGTCCGCGGCTAGGTTTTCTGCTCCTTTTTTATCGCGGATGTCGATTTTAAATTCCTGGAGCAGCAAAACCCAGCGAAGAAGTCTTGGTTTGGAATCTTGCTTTGTCAACAAGTACTTCAGCGCGGAATGATCGGTGTACACAATGGTGGTAGAAAGGACAAGATAGGGGCGGAATTTTTCAAAAGCATAGACAACAGCTAAAAGCTCTTTCTCGGTTGTCGTATAATGCAATTGTGCTCCAGTCATTGTCTTGCTAGCGTAATGGATTGGTTGGAAGTGTTTATTCACTCTTTGTCCAAGAACCGCTCCAATAGCAAAATCACTAGCATCGCACATCAACTCAAAAGGCAGCTCCCAATTAGGGGTAACCAAGACGGGTGCCTTAGTGAGCTTATCCTTAAGCGAGTTGAAGGCTTCAAGGCACTCTTTGGAGAAGATAAAAGGAGTATCTTTTTCCAAGAGGTGGGTCATCGGGCGAGCGATTTGAGAAAAATCTTTGATAAATCGGCGGTAGAAGCCCGCATGACCCAAGAAACTTCTCACACCCTTCACAGTGGAAGGTGGAGGCAACTTTGCTATAACATCAACTTTAGCACGGTCTACTTCAAGACCGGCTTTCGAAATCTTATGTCCAAGCACGACGCCTTCTTTTACCATGAAATGGCATTTTTCCCAATTTAGAACAAGGCGAGTGTCTTCGCACCGCTTTAGCATACGTTCTAAATTGGCAAGGCAAGCAGAGAAGGAATCCCCGAAGACCGAGAAATCATCCATGAAGACTTCCATGGTTTGTTCAACCATGTCATGGAAGATAGCTAACATGCACCTTTGGAAAGTCCCGGGCGCATTACATAAGCCAAAAGGCATTCTTTTGTAAGCGAAAGTGCCATAGGGACAAGTGAATGTAGTCTTCTCTTGATCTTGGGGATCGATGGGTATTTGAAAATAACCCGAGAAACCATCCAGAAAGCAGTAATATTCATTACCGGCTAATCGTTCAAGCATTTGGTCCATGAAAGGTAGAGGGAAATGATCCTTTCTCGTGGCATCATTGAGTTTGCGGTAGTCTATACAAACTCTCCACCCAGTAACGAGACGAGTGGGAATCAACTCGTTGTGTTCATTGGGAACAACGGTTATTCCGCCCTTCTTGGGCACACAATGGATTGGACTAACCCACGGTGAATCCGAAATAGGGTAAATCATACCCGCATCAAGAAGTTTGATAACCTCTGTTTTGATGACTTCATGTATTTTTGGATTCACCCTTCGTTGGCTTTGAATAGTGGGCTTGAAGTCGTCTTCCATGAGAATTTTGTGCGTGCAGAAGTGAGGATCAATTCCATGAATATCCGAGATTTTCCAAGCGATAGCCTTCTTGTGAGCTTTCAGCACGGCAACGAGGCGAGTCTTCTCTTCATCTTTCAAATCCTTTGCAATAATGACGGGTGACTTCTTGTTGTTGTCAAGGAACACGTACTCGAGATGTGGCGGCAACTCCTTAAGTTCCAAATCCGGAGGATTTTCGACGGGAGGCGTTTTCAAAGTCGTGGCATTGATAGCAATAACCGTGGGAGATGGAGGCGAAGGATTGTCTTCAGTGAGAAGATTGTCAAAGAAACTCATGTCTTCATCCCCCTCGGTGGGAGAATCATTAGTGGGTAAATTCGCATCTCCCATGGTAGCTTCAAGATTGTTCCAGAATAAATCACTATCTCCAAATAGAGACAACGATGAATCAATAGAGGACACGGTCTCAACAGTGGGAAGAGAGGTAGGAATACTTTTGCAAGCATCATTAAAGTGTTCTTCACAAGCCTCATCAAGAACGTCAATACAATTAACGCTCTCATATGAATAAGGCTGTTTAGACAACTTTCCCATGTTGAAGACTACTTTGTCGTCACCCACTCTCATGATAAGCTCTCCGGCTTCAACATCAATGAGAGTGCGACCGGTCCTCAAGAATGGACGACCAACAATAAGTGGCACACGGGGGTCCATTTCGTAGTCGACGACAACAAAATCAGCAGGGAAGGTGAATTTGTCGACTCCTACAATAACGTCCTCGGCTATCCCCACTGGATAAGCAACCGTACGGTTGGCCAATTCCAAAGTCATCTTGGTGGGGACTAGCTCTGGGAGAGATAATTGCTTCCAAACACTTAGAGGCATGAGATTAATACTGGCACCTAGATCGGCTAGGGCCATGCAATTCTCTACTCTCGGGAAATTGCAAGGGATAAGAAAACGACCCGGATCACCAAGCTTGGTTGGCAATTTCCTTAAGAGCACTGCAGAGCAGTTCTCATTAAGTTGGGTGTTGGCAATGTCGAGGAGCTTTTCCTTGTCGCTCAAAAGATCTTTAAACATTTTAGCATACTTGGGCATGTGAGCGAGAGCCTCAGCGAAGGAGATATTAAAATTCAGTTGTTTAAACATTTTCAGAAAGTTAGAAACCTGAATATCATCCTTGCTCTTTTGCTTCTCTTTCCTCAACCTTGAAGGATAAGGTATATTGGAAGAAGATGAAGGCTTTAGAGGAATAGGGTCACTCACAACCACGGGTGGAGGAGGGGTAGAAAGAAGAGGTGGAGAAATTGGGGAAGGAGAAGGAGGAGGAATAGGAGCAGGTGACTCGTTCTCCTTAGTCACAACCACCGGTGGGGGTATAGGAAGCTCGGGTTCCTTGGTACCTTTACCACTTCGAGTGGTGATTGCTTTCATCTCCCCTCTTGGGTTCGCAACGGTGTTACTCGGAAGAGTACCCGAAGAAGAGGGTTGACTACTTTGGAAGAAACTAGCCATCATGTTCCTCAAGTCATTCGTCTGACTATCCAACGTGTTTCGCATATCGGCTCTCAAATCATTTCCTTGCTTTACCAAATCGGCTTTCAGGTTGAGCACTTCTCTCTGAAGATTTCCCACTATCGCATCGTTAGTCCTCATATAAGTTTCCACTTCTTGGTGAAGAGCGTTAGGTTGGTTGGGAGGAGCATTGTATGCAGGTGGTTGGTAAGCAGGTTGTTGGTAGATTTGATTGTTTCTTTGAGGTGGTTGTTGTTGCTTGTGAGGTGGAATGTATGGTTGTCGAGGTTGTTGTTGTTGTTGAGGAGGGCGATTAAGGTTTTGTTGTTGGTTTGGGTTGGTAGGAGGGAAACCAGGTGGTGAAAGATAGTTGTTGCTGCGGTAGCTAAGCAAGTTACGGTCACCTTGAGGTTTTGCTTGATAAGCGGGTTGTTGGTAGGTGCCATATGCCGCATTCACATTCTCAGCAGGGTAATCTTGGGTGGCGGTACAGGTTGTGTAGGAGTGGGGACCACCGCATATCTCACAAGGTTGGCTAACAGCGTTGACTTGTGCGTTCTTAGCGTTGTTGCTGTTGTTGTTGCTGACGGTGTGGGTGACAAGCGATTCAAGAAGCGTAGTGATTTTGTCTAATCGCTTGTCGCTGTCATTAGTGCTAGCACTAGCAACATTGGTCCTAACGCTCTTGGTTTGCACACGAGACTTGTTCTCAATGATATCCCAAGCAGCATTGGACGTCTTAGCCAATAAATTACCCCCTGAAGCACTATTCAGTGAATCTTGGTCACTCATGCTTAAACCATTGTAAAAAGTATTTATTTGATGAACTTTGGTAAAACCATGTTGTGGGCATTTTCTTAAAAGATCTTTGAAACGATCCCAAGATTCACTGAATGACTCATCGTACTTTTGTTCAAAGTTTATAATCTCATTCCGCAAAGCGGTAGTACGAGAGGGTGGAAAAAAGTAGTTGATAAACTTTGTTTCCAAATCCGTCCACGAGAGAATACTCTGTGGCGGTTCCTTAGCAAGCCAATGCCGGGCTTGTCCCTCTAAAGAAAAGGGAAAAAGTTGTAACCTTATCACTTCTTGCGAAACTCCATTGAACTTGACCGTGTTGGTGAGTTGTAGAAACCTCTTGATATGGTCGTGTGGGTCATCAATGGTGCGTCCCAAGAACGGTTGAGCTGAGACCATCTGGATAAAGCCTGACTTGAGCTCGAAATTGTTGGCGGCAATTGGAGGAATGACAATTGGATCCGTGTTGCCATCAACATGAGCTTGCAGCAATTCAATCATTGGGCGATTATCCGGAAGGTGCTCATTGTTGTTGTTATTCATGTTGTTGAAAGGCGGATTGTTGTTGTTATTATTGTTGTTCGGCGGTGGTATGTTATTGTTGTTTTGTACACCAGCCATGTCTAAGTTATCGAGAGGCTCGGGCTCTTGATAAGACGTGGATCGAGTGCGCATACACCTGCAAAAGAACGAACAAACAAAACAAAAATATTTTTGGTTTTTATTGGTTTTTTAATTTTTAGGATTTTTTTTTTTTGAAAATTTTATATTTTTTAGTGTTTTTGAAAATTTTATGAAAAAGTAACGTTCACGGGGAACGGATCCCAAAATCCAAGTTCTACAAAAAACTTTTGATCTTAACGAGAAGAGCCGGCAGCGGCGCCATTTGATACACAGATTTTAGCTATGGGTTCAATTTTAAGTTCTCGATATCCTCTCGAATTGATCTAGGTCTTAAGTGGAATGATTGTTCTTGGTTACTAAATAAAGGGGTTGGGTTTTCTAGTCTAATAGAAAGTGGAAATGAAAGTTTAAATCAGAGGCAATTACTTTAATTAAGATTAACAAAAGCTTGGCTAAAAATTAAAATCAAAATCAAAATTTAAAATTTAAAATTTAAAGTTCAAATTAAAATTAAAGTTAAAGTATAAATTGTGAAAAATGAGCAAAGAAACAGTGAATAAACAACAGTAAAGCAGTAGCTAAACTTAAAAATAACTGATTCGGAAGTTTAGACCTTGATTCGGAACTATCTGATTCGGAACATACTATTCACTCATCCGGAACATACTCATTCGGAACATACTCATCACTCATCCGGAACATACTCATCCGGAAACTTCCGAATGAAGGATTGGTTCGGAACTTATTGACTGATCCGGAACTTTATAACTGATCCGGAACTTTATAACTGATCCGGAACTTTCCGGATGAAAGCTTGATTCGGAAGTTTTCTCTTGATTCGGAACTTTAGTGCTTGGTTCGGAAGTTTCCGAATGAAGGACTCATTCGGAACTTTTTGTCTTGATTCGGAAGATCAGAAACCCAGATACAGTAGCAGTTAAAGCGAAGAACACGGGACACAAAATTAATCAAAATCAAATCAAACACTTAAAAAGGTTTTACCAAATTAAACACAAATCATTTAGACATCATAAGCAACAAATCCCACTAATAAAAACACAAATCCAAACAACTTTTGAAGATCAAATTAAGAAAAATAAAACTTAATAACTTGAAGATAAAGATGATGATGAACAAGATGAAATGAAAGATTAAACAAGAACTTGGTATTGAATGATTGATGTTTTGACAAGATGAAACAAGGATTAAAATTACAAGATCAAAGAACTAAAAATAAAAATCACCAATCACCCTAGTGGTGATGGTGTTATACGAACCAGGAGAAAGAAAAAGGGAAGAAGAAAGAAAAACTAGCTAGCTCCAAAAATGTGTGTGGGATGGCCTATTTATAGGTGTTTCCTTTGGTTGGTGAGTGGGCTTTCTCCCGTTCTTCGTGTCTTTTCGTCTTTTCAGAAAAGTTCCCGTTTTCGATTCTGATTCGGGATTTGTTGTCGATTAAATTCAACTCGTCTTTTAATTTCTTCGTTTAATAGACTTGAGTTTCTTCGACTTATATAAATCTTCCATCTTTGGTCCTTTTCTTTGATAAATCTTCGAGTAGGCCCAGCGACTTCAAATCTTTTGCATCTCTTGGACAATAGACTTTATCTTGAGTCTTTTTCTTCAGTAAAACCCGTGCAATCCCATGTTTTCTTCAATATTTATCCGGTTGTCTCTGAAAACACAATAAACACAAAAACCACGCATAATTCCAAACAAATGATATTAAATACGTGTTTTGGTCTCGTTTTAGCCCGAATTAAGTGGTAAAAGGATGGGTGTTTACACACCTATCAATAAATCACATCCTTTTTTTTGTTACTATCACACGTGACATAAGCAATCATTGTCAAAACTACTATCCCACGTTACCATATCCCACAAAATAGGAAACACTATATGACTAAAAATGTACCTCCATGTTTCACGCAGCAATACGAGTACCATTAAATTAGATACCAGTAATGTCTAATCCCATGTTAAACATCACACGTCTTTCCCATCCTAATAATTAGTAACCAATTCCATGATCTTCTCTAATATACACGCAGCTTAGATCACATCCAAAAATAACTTACTTTTGTTTGAAGACCCACGTGACTTTTGAAAAAGCTGCATCATTAGTATTTCTTTCGGACTAGTAACTCATGTTCATCACGTGATCAATGCTGTTGTTAACATCACAGCAATCATGAACCCTGCTTCCAAGAATCGAATACAGCAAGCACAACATTATCAACCTTGAATATCGAACAGCAACATCAAAAACCTCAATAATCACCATTCTAGGGTTTATAGTAAAACTCTAAAATTAGACCACAAAACTCCTTCTTTTCTGATGAAAAACCGGTTCTAGGGTTTGAAGAAACCCTAGTTCATGATTTCATGTAATCTAGAATTTAGAAAAACACATTCTGTAGCAAACTTCGACTTAGAATAACTTCTTCATGTAAGCTCATATCGAAGATCCCTTCGGTGATATCCTAGACACATGTACCAAGAATCTACAGTTCAAAAATCACGAAGATCCAACGGTTAACGAAGGATAAAACATGTTTTGAACATGGTTGTCCACAGAAAACTGCATACACTCACTGCTGACTTTGATGCCTAATAACTTTTGATTGATGACTAAACTGAACAATCCCTCTGGTGGATATTTAGATATATGTATGTAGAACATACATAAAAAATTTCGTGACGATCTAACTGTTCAATCAAAAGTTATGACCTTCTGAATACTGCTGCGCACACAAAAACGTCCAGAAAAACCCTAGACGAATTTTTCTTCTCTTCTCGATACACGAACACCTTGTTGGTCCTAGCATCACGAGCCACGAGGCTCTGATACCAATTGAGGAATCCTAATATTTACGGATCTTTAAGCTACTAGGAATGCATCATGTTCATATGATTAGATAATCAAAGCGGAATTAGAACACGACACATTAACAAGGTGTTTGGACACAAAGAACATGAATTAAAACAAAAGGATTTCTCATTATATTAATAACAAACAATCACTAGACGTGTATACATTGAATCCCACGTCTAGTCGACCCACGCTTTTAGGTTTACATTGTGAATATGAGTTATGAATAAACCTAATACCCTTAGTTCCTTTTATAGTGTAAGGATTAGGGTTTACAAGAGATAATATCAAATAAATATGTAAATCTTCTATTTAAATAAACATATACAGAATATATTCTGCATACATATCTAAATAGAAACTTCCAAAGGCTTCTTGTCTACGTTTCTGTCAATGCTTAGTTTGTACATGACAATGCTTGGATTGTACATGACAATGCTTGAGCCATCAACCTCCGATTTGCTCTTGTCAACGCTTGATTTGCTCTTGACAACGCTTAGACAAATGTCTTCATGTTTTCTTCGTTTTTGAGTTTCTGCCACATCAACTTTTTGACCCAACAATGGTTTGCGGACATCGCAAATTACCATGCGGGCAACTTCATCATCAAGGGTATGACGACTCAAGAAAAACGAAAATTCTTTCGTGACGTCAAGTTATACTTTTGGAACGACCCTTACTTGTTTCGGACTTGTGCGGATCAAATTATTCGACGTTTTGTCTTTGGTACCGAAGCTTCTAATATCCTTAGAGCTTGTCACGAGGGACCCATGGTGCTAATCTCACGGCTAAGAAGGTGTTTGATGCCGGCTTCTTTTGGCCTACTATTTACCGAGATGCACATGAGCTTGTGAAGTCGTGAGACTTATGCCAACGACAAGGAAAAGCCTCACAAAAAGATGAAATGCCACAAAACATCATCCAAGTGTGAGATCTTTGACGTTTGGGGCATCGACTTTATGGGCCCGTTCCCATCATCTAGTGGTAATAAGTACATCCTTGTCGCGGTTGACTACCTATCTAAGTGGGTGGAAGCTAAGGTTTTGCCCACCAATGATGCTCGTGTGCTAGTCAAGTTTTTAAAAAAGCTTGTTTTCTCGGTTTGGAACCCCTCGTGCGATCATAAGCGATCGTGGAACCCATTTTTGTAACGACCAATTCGAAAGGGTCCTAAGGAAATATGGGGTTACACATCGGCTTTCTACGGCTTATCACCCACAAACGAGTGGGCAAATCGAGGTGTCAAACCGAGCGTTGAAGAGGATCTTGGAGAGATCCATTGGGGAAAACCGACAATCTTGGTCGGATAAGTTGGACGATGCTTTATGGGCTTTTAGGACCGCTCATAAGACGCCCATCGGGTGCACTCCTTATAAGCTAGTGTATGGGAAGAATTGTCACTTGCCAATTGAACTCGAACACAAGGCTTATTGGGCCCTAAAGCATTGTAATGATGACATGGAGACCGCGGGAAAACACCGGAAAATGCAATTAAATGAACTGGATGAATTAAGGGATATTGCTTATGAAAATTCATTGATTTATAAAGAAAAGACTAAGAAGTTGCATGATTCAAAATTTAAAAACCGGGTTTTTAACATTGGGGATCAAGTTTTGCTTTTTAATTCTCATTTGAAAATCTTTTCCGGTAAGTTGAAATCCCGTTGGTCCGGTCCATTCACCGTGACTCAAGTTTTTCCATATGGGACCATCAAGCTAGCTCAAAATGATGGCCCCAATTTCAAGGTGAATGGACATAGGTTGAAGCACTACTTTGGCGGGGAAGTTCCATCCTTGAACTACCTCGACCAAATCACCTTCCCCAATGATAATTAGTATTGAGGGGATCGAGTCGAGCTCATGACTCGGTAATAAAAAACGAGGTGCCTCGTGGGGGAGTCCCATGCTTATCCTATGTATATATTATCGCTTTCTAATAACGTGTGGGGATTTGTGCCCTTCGAACCTTTGTTCCGTGGTTGTTTGTGAATTGTGGATTTTAGATGATCATTATCTTCACGATTGGAGCCTCTCGTGTTCGTTTTATGGGAGCACTCGATCGTTTGCTTTGAAGACTTTCTCAATATCCATGATATATCCTTTGATGTTCTAACCTTAGGTTTATAGCACACTTCATAAACGGCTTTAAATTTAACGGTTACACCCTTTCCATGCTAGATTAGGCATTCGACTACGTCTCTAGTATGGGGGTGTTTGCACCCCTAGACTCGAAACACTGAGGACAATGTTTAACTTTAGTATGGGGGGTGAGTAGATACTTCACCTTGCTTACGTCACCACGCAATCCAGTATTCATCTTTTTGTTATCGTTTTATGCAAAATAAGGCTAAAAATGGCCAAATTTTAAAAATTTTCTCATGTTTTATAAGCGTTTGAAGACATGAATGTAGATTTTCCGATGGCGAGAATTAGAGTAATGTTTGACTCGACCGTGCGTGTTGAGCACTTAGCTTTGATTCCTTAACTTCACATTAGGCTAAGTCTCTTAAATGAGGACGAGAAATGATAGAGTTAATTATAAGTTACTATGCTAAACGTAGAGTACTCGTATTCTTTCAAAACACTCATGTGTTCTCGTTGTTTGCTTATTCTCCATTCGCTTGTAAATATTTTTTTGCTTAATAAATATTGACTTAGCGGTTTAGTCTTGATTGTTGGGTTTCTAGTCTTTTCTAGTAGCTTCCGTGTAATTAAATTGGGAAGACATTAAGGTATCGCCAGCGTTACGGTTTTGAAGTATTGGCACCCGAATAATCAAAAGCTTCACCCAATAATAAGGTTTCAAGTGCTCACCTAAATTAAGAAAAAATTTGAAGCTCACAAGGCCGAAAAATCTATGCAAAATTGAAAGTGAATCAAGCCTTAATCTTTGAAGCTTTAAAGATCCAAAATTCGCCTTAGCGTGTGGATATACGTCTTTGGCTAATAAAACCACCGATGAGGTGGATAATAAAAGGCAAGGCAAGACCGAACTCATAATAAAAGCTTCATGGCGAAGTTGAATAAAAGATGGAGGTAAACCTATGATAATAAGGCCCTTCCGTTAGGGGGCGTATAAAAGTCTTGGTAATAAGTCTCATGTTCAAAACAGTTATAAAACCGTGTTTATCGATCCTTCTTGTTGACTTAGTTTTTTGACATCGTTGTCTATTAGGAGGGGTTATTGATTTGATGGTCTTGGTTACACCGTTAGGACTCTATTTTTAGACCTAAATCTCTATTATCGCATAAGTCAAACAATGTATCCTCGTGAATCATTCAAGACATAATAAAATATAAGAGATACAACTTAGGAAAATGGGAGGATAAGTACGTGATTAGGGCATATGAGTAGTGTTAGCATTACTAACTTATAATGACAATTATCTCGTTGCACGCTTGGCATGGAAATGGGGTGAAAATCGAGGACGATGAAATTATTTCTAACGAAGCATTCACGTGTTCTTATTTTATGAACCTAAACGTCCCATTTTGCGATGAAAATCATACATTATGTATAAAACGCAAGTAGTAGCAATAGTATTAGTGTAGTTAGTTTATCATTCAATAAAAGTGAATAAAAATGAATTTTTGAGGTGCTACGATACTTTATTCTAGCATTGCGTGAGGGCACGGCAATGGTTTAGTATGGGGGAGTGATGAGACTGCTTTTATACATAGTCTCATCGTCCAAAAAGGGCTTTAAATGCATAAAATATCATGAAATTGGCCAAATATATGCTTGTGTTTGTTGCTTGTGTATTTTAGGTACGGATATTGAGAAAATAACAAAAGATCACAAGAATCATGCAAAAACGAACACGGGAAACGAAGCCGCACATTTAACCAAGCCATAATGAAGAATTTCCCAAGAAAACCCTTGAAGATTTGAAGATTTATGAATAAGGGTCCTCCAATATTGAAGAATTGACACTTTATACCCTTGTATCCTCATAATTACAAGATTGGTCCCTAAAGTTTGTCAATATTGCAAAATGGGCCCTCCACTTTGAAGAATTGGCAACTTTAGTCCCTCAACAAAACTAAATTGTCAATATTAATCCTCCTCAAAGTCAAACATACCATGAAGGACTTCAAGTTACAAGAAATTACAAGTTTGGTCCTTTAAATATGTCAAAATTACCAAAAGGACCCTTGACTTTGAAGAAATGGCAAAAATGGTCTCTCATTAATCATGACTTGGCAATTTCAGTCCTCCAAGAAGTCAAACAAACAAGTCAAGACCATTATCTATGAAGAAAATGCCAAATCAGTCCTTCAAGAATCAAGAAATGGCAAGAAATACCATTGAAAATACTTTGGAAAAGTATTTGGGGCAAAAGTGTGAAAATGAAAACTTCATTTACAAAGGGAATCCAGATTTGATGTGTTTATTTGCAAATGACAAGTGAAAGAAAATAGAGGGGTTTAAATTGGCAGACAAGGGAAGATACCTAGACCAATGACCACTTGCCACCTCACCCCACTCACATTTTCAACCAATCACAACACTCCCTCCTTCCACCTTACCAATCCACTCATACCAGATTAACAACTTAATTTATTAAGTTTAAATTTGGCGCTTTACATGTTTTTTAAACACTAATCCGGATCAAACAGACAACTATTCACCCCAAGAACACAATTGGGTTTTCCTAATTGTGTTATAATTAAACCCCCAACTGCTCCAGAATGATGATTAGGGTCTCCCTAATCACAACCCAACTTTCAAAAAGCTTGCCACATCACCACCTTGGACACATGATTCCCCTGCCTTTTCACCTTTGAGCAAACTGCCAAAAATGTGACAGCCATCCAACGGGCATGATTCCAGCTTACATCTTAAGCTTATTTTACACCTTTTGATTCACTTTTACCTTGCCAGCTCCACAAGAAAACAAGAACTAGTCACATGATCAAGATAACTTCAAAACCCCTCAAGGGCATTTCTGGGACTTTAAAGCTTTAGGGTTTACGTTTTTTAGCCTCTTAGCAAGTAGTTTGTAGCCTATATAAGGCATAGGACTGAGTACATTTATCTTTGCTCTTGAATTTTCCATTGTTCACAAATCTGTAAATCGTATATTCAACTTAATGAAATGTGTTTGAATTTGGTGAAGAAAACTCAAGTTCCAATCATATTATCTGCTTGTTATTGTTCTTTGTTTGTTAATCTTGAATCCTAAACCTGTTTTCAAAAGGAGTGTGCAAAAGTTTGCACATTTTTCACTTTTCTTGATATTTTGCTAAGTCTTGTTCAAACCTTGGAGTTCTTGGGCTATAAAGCTGATCATAGCATCCTGATATTGAGTTATCAAGGTGTGGTGAAGCCTATAACTTGGGGATAATCAAGTGTGGGGAACTAAGGTTGCATTAATCAAGGATTTTCATTTTTCTGATTTTTATATTTTGCTCTTAACCTTGTTGAATCTTAGCAGGCTTTTTTGTGGAAGCTTGTGCTTGTTCTTGCTAGCACATAAGCTCAAAATTCGTGGGTGTGGATGTACATCCATGAGGTACACACCATTCTACTCAAAATCTGTTAAAAACTTGGATTTTTGGTGATTTTGTGTGCTACTTGTGTTCTTGCTGAATGTGTGGTCTAATCTTGTTCAATACTGTATATTATACTTGTTAATGTGTTTGATTGGGCTTGGGTGGTCTTGAAATATACTTATACTTGTTTTAAATTGATTTGAAAAAGATAAAGGGTGTTTGGGATTATCTGTTTAGAATCATAAGTTGCTATTGTGTTGTTGAAAGTTTGTGTTTGTGCTTTGTATTTCCAAATTCCTTAGTTGAGTGCTATTTGCTGCAAGTTATTGGGCTTAACCACTTGAATCAAACATTGTCCTATATCTCATTGATTTTTATTGTTTTTTACCTAAGATTTTGGTAATATCTAGAACATATGCATGCTTAGGGTTAAAATTTGTTAAATCATTGTTTATACAACATATGTGATATATCTGAGTGTTTGAATTTGGCTTGTTGGTCAATTGCATCAGCAAAGTAAAAATCTGCTTGTGTTAGTGTTCATCAGTAACCTATTTGTGCTTGAATCTTGATCTAGGCCTTGTATCATTGCATGAAACATGTTTAAACTTGTTCATTTAAGTTTACTATAGCTTGTGTATGCTTTTGGTGCAATTTGGTTGGCTGAAATTTGCTAAAACAGCTTATAAGTGCTTAACTGCTTATTGTTCTAAGTCTGGTGCATGTCTGATGCTTAATTGAATTAACTGTACAAATTGGCTGTTAGTGATTGTGATTTCTTTGTTGCTATTGACTCCTTATGATCCACTGATCATTTGGGTGCCTTTGTGAAACTTGAATCTCCAAAAAAGTCACTAAAGACAAAAAGTCAAACAAGTCAAGCAGTGGAAAAAGTTTCCACTGGTCAGACACCAAAACTAGCCCCTGCTAGTGTTAATTTTCAGTTAGCTTATTAATAAGCCATATTGGCTTATTTAGACCTACAACAACTTATTTTTTGTGATCAATCTTCCTCATTTGACCCATTTGTTTGAACTGGAGCTTATTAGGCTTTGACTTTGACTTTTTGCTAGAAAACTCTTAAAGTTGACTTTTAAAGAAGTGCTTATTTGCTTATTTCAGCTTATTGAGTGAACTTATTTGAAAACTTTTCCTTGATTAAGCTTAGTTAAGTCATTTAAAAGCTTTGGAAACTTGAATCAGCTCTTGGGGTGGCCTAGAACTCGAAAATGACTATTTAGTCGTTTTGTGAAGATTGCTTATTGCATTGTCAGGCTTATTCGTTGGACTTTTTTCAAATTTCTTTTTACAAAAGTCTTAAGTAACTCAAAAGAAGCTTGTGTTTCTAATTTGAGCTTATGGCATCAGCTTATAGCTTAATGGGCCAAAAAGCCCATTAAGAATAAGTTGTTTGATATAAGCCAGCTTATTTCACATTTTCAGCTTTTGGGCCTTTGAAAAATTGTGTTCATAATCAAATTTTAAGCTTGACTGGAGCTTTTGGGCCATTTCTGAGGACTTTTTCTTATTGAGCCCAATATTAAGCCCATTAAGGATCTGTTTGGGTATTTGGCCCATTTGAAGGCCCAATAGGGGTAGTTTGTAATTTCAACTTCATTTCTATGTTTATTAGGTTAAATTAAGCTAGTTTGCAAGTTTTTAGAATTTTTTATAAATTTTTGATTTTTAATATTATTTTATTATTATTTTATTATTATTTTATTATTAAAAATTAAACTTTAGATTTTTCAAGTTTTTATATTTTTCTTAGGTTAAATACATTAAGTTAGGACTTTTACAACTTTTAGAATATTTTTATTGTCATTAGATTAATTTTTATAATTATTTTAAGTTTAAATAGTTTTTAATTGTTTTTAAATAGTTTTTATAAATTTTAAAATTTTCAAAAATAGTTTTAATTTAAGTTAGGGTATTTTAGAGGTTTACAATTGAAAAAATCTCATTTTGGGCTTTTTGTTAATTAAAATGATTTTTAGGGCTTTAATTAGCATTAAAAAATTATTATTTAATTAAATAAAAGGTTTGAGTGATTTTTGATATTTTTATAAACTCTAATTACATTATTTAGGATTTATTGCAAGTTTCTAGGAATTTTTAGGGTAAATTTTTAATTTTGGTACTTTTTACGGTTTTACGTGTACGACCTTTTCATCTTAGTTTTATTCGTCATCGTAACCGTCTTTCTCTTCGTATCTTATTTCTATTTTCTTTTCTCATAAATATAATCATATAATTAATCATCTCTCTACACAACACACTATCCTCCTTGGGAAACGAACTTTGAACCACATTGGTCGTTAGTGCTTGGTTTTCCTAAACCGACACTTAATACTTTCCCTATTTTGCACTCTTTTCCTAAAGAGGTGTGAAAACCACTACATCGCTATTGTTTTCTTTTGCTTTTGTAGGAGTATGCGTACTAGATCTTCAACTTATTCAGAGCCCGAGACTCGTGAAGATTTAGATATGGCTGGTGTGAACAACAACAATAACCCACCGCACCTCAACAATAATAATAAGAACAATGTTCCCCCACCTGATCTTCGAACGATGGAGGAGCTTTTTCAACCTACCATGAATGGACGAGAAGGACCGATTGCACCGATGCAAATCACGGCTCCAGAGTTTTCATTGAAGCATCACATGATCCAACAAGTTCAAAACACTTGTCCATTTCGCGGATTGCCGGATGATGATGCCAACAAACACCTCGACAAATTCATTACCGTTACTCAAAGCATGAATTTGCCCGGTGTTACTATGGATTTTCTTCGCCTTCACCTATTTCCACACACCTTATCCCACCATGCCGAAAAATGGTTTGATCGTCTTCCGAAGAATTCAATTCATACTTAGGATGAGATAACTCATAGGTTTTTGTCGCGCTACTTTCCACCATCCATGGTCACGAGCCTTCGGAATCAAATTAGTGGATTTACTCAAGAACCTGATGAATCACTTTTTGATGCTTGGGAACGATATAATGTTTTGATCGATCGATGTCCAAACCACAACATGCTCCCCGTCACCTTAATTGATACTTTCTACAACGGTTTAACTTTTCGTGATCGTGATACGATTAATGCAGCCGCCGGTGACACATTTATGAAAAGAAGACCTGAGGAGTGTAGAGAGCTTATAGAGAACATGACTACTCATCACAAAAATTGGGATTCATCCGCATCTTCAAGGAATAACCCGAGAGTCAATGTTTCTTCTACTTCTTTAAACTCTGATATCATCGAATTGACCTGCGCAATGGTCGAAATGAGCAAGAATATGCAACCTTTGGCTACAAATCAACAACACCAAGTTAAAGCTGTTGCAACTTCTTGTGAGACTTGCGGCGGTCCTCATTCATACACTGATTGTCCTTCTACTCATGACAATCCGGAAAACGTGTATGCGGTTTATGGTAACTACTCAACGGAAAACCATCAAGCTCGACCTCAAGGTGATCGTAACTTGCTAAGTTACCGTTCTAACAACTTTCTTTCGCCCGGTTTTTCTCCTCAAAACCACAACCCCAACAACTACAATAGAAGCAACCCAAACCCACCTCGAGCTTCTAATCCTTATCACCCACCCGCTCAACAAGCCCCACCCATTAATCAAGATGTTGAAACTTGAATGAGAACCCAAGGAGAGCAAATCAAGAATCTATAAAGCCAAATTATCAACATGAAAGGGGATATCACTAAGCAAGGTAATAATATTAGATCTGAGCTTCAACATGATATACAAACCTCTTTTAGCACTCAAACAAATGATTTGAAGAATATGCTGGCTAGTTTCTTACCCACTCCTCAACCCTCTACTTCGGGCTCTCTACCTTCAAACACCGTCACCAACCCAAGAGCGAATGGCAGTGCTATTACTACACGTAGTGGAGCAACCTTAGTAGGACCATCTATCCCTCCCCCAGTTACTCCATCTACACCTCCTCCACCATCATTTATCCCTCCTACTCCCACGCCTAGTATTAGTTCTCCATTACTGTCTCCACCACTTACTGAAGTACCCAAGAAGAACCCTTCACCAACCCCACCTTCCACCTTTAAACCTTCAACATCTTAACCTTTACCTGCTACATCGACACCAACTAAACCCAACATTCCTTATACATCTCGCTTGGACAAGGCCAAACTACAAACCAAGGATGACATTCAAGTGTCGAACTATTTGAAGAAAATTTCAGGACTAACCATCACCGTTAGCCTTGTTGAAGCTCTAGCACAAATGCCTAAATTTGTTAAGATGTTTAAGGAATTGCTTAATAAGAAGAAGAAGATGGCCGAGTTTGTTAATACTCGATTGAATGAAAATTGTTCTGCAGTCCTTCTTAAAGAACTTTCGGAAAAACTTAGAGATCCCGGTCGTTTTGTGCTACCATATACTTTTCACCAAAGCGAAGAATTTACTGCCTTAGCCGATCTCGGGGCAAGTATAAATCTGATGCCTTTAAGTGTTTGGAAAAAGTTATCATTACCCGATCTTACTCCAACAAAGATGACTCTTGAGCTTGCAAATCGCACTCTCGCTTACCCCGTTGGTATTGCCGAAGATGTGTTCATTAAAGTTGGCACCTTCACTTTACCGGACGACTTTGTTGTTGTTGATTATGAAATGGACCCTCGTATTCCTTTAATACTTGGTCGGCCATTCTTGAGAACCGGAAAAGCATTAGTCGATGTTGCCGAAGGTGAGTTAATCTTAAGGGTCGGGACTGAAGCACAAGTTTTTAAAATGGGGAAGATCACACCCAAAACCAATGGAAGAGAATCAGCGAATATGATTAATGTGCTTGATGATTTTGTCGTCTACAACAATCCTCTTTTCGATACTTGCTATGACAATCCACTTTTCAAACATGATGTGGATGATTCTCTCTCCAATTTAGATCCCCCACCAATTCATGAATCTCCTCCAATTTATGATGACTATGATGATGAGTCTAGTTCTGATGGGGATGATTATGATTATTTTGTTTCTAAGTATCCAGACATGCCCACTTATGATGATTTTGATGAGGCTGATACTCTCTCGAGTGATTCTTCTCATGATGACCTTACTCCTACTTTTGATGAAGATCCTCCACCAACAATGCTTGATCCTGCTATGGATGACTACTCATTTGAGGAAGACTTTGCTACTTTTCTCAACACTTACTTCCCAAATGAGAGTGATGCTCCTCCTTTGGACTTTGATGATTATGGTCTTTATCCTTCTTTGGATATGAAGAAACCCGCTTCAAAGGAGAAGAAGTCGGCCGACACCGATATCCGCAGCACTTATGTCTTGACACCTCTCTATCCACCTTCTGATGAGATTGTGAGATTTATGAGCGGATCCTCTTCAAGGTCTACTGTGCCTGAGTGTTATTTTCCCCTAAAGGAAAAGGTGTTCGATCCCGGTATTGGAATTTTTAAGCCATCTCAGTATCCATCTGATGAAATAAAAGGAAAGATTTTTGGAACTTTTGGAGATAGGCTTGTACCTCATCACCCTTGCTACCACCGTGCTCCATCTTTACTTAAGGGAACCTTGCCTACTCTTCTTTGGCTTGCCTTGTTCGCCTTAAGCTTGTGCTATTTGATGGATGAAAACCATGTATTTGATCCCGGTGGGTGTGTTTCAAGTTTCTACCTATGCTAATCAAGGTCGAGTCAGGCTCACGACTCGGTTAACAAAAACAAGCGCTTCTCGGTAGGCAACCCGCAGTATCTATCCTTTTTCTTTGTTTTTATAGTAAGTGTAAGGGAGACCCTAGTATGTGTTTGTTGTTTTCTTTCTTATCATTTGCAGGGATTCGAGCTATCAGTGATCCATTCTTGATGACTTTTGACGACCCGTTATTCCGTGTACCTGTCTTCCCGGTTCTATCCTAAACTCTTTTGATTCTCTATTTTATATTTCTTCAATATTAAAATAGGAATCACTTTAGTTGTCTCTTCCTTAGCAAGATTTAAACAACGTGCACAATATCCTAAGAGTAGGGGAGTTTACTTCCACATGCTTAAACATTGAGGACAATGTTTATGTTAAGTGTGGGGGGACTTCTATCGAAGTTAAGTGTTTTTTTCCTTGTATTTGTCCTCATTTTAACCGGAAAATTGATTTTTCGACATTTTTTAAAATTTTTGATCTATTTTGGCCTTGCAGTTTTTCCTTTGTTATAGTTATTTTCTTTCTTTGCTAGAATAAAGTTTAATAAAGTGGTTTTAATTTTCAGACGTTGTGAATCTTTTGACTCAACCCGAGTTTACTTATCCAAGTTTACTCTAGCTAGTATCCTTAACGTGTTTAAGTCAAGTTTTGCTAGGCTTTTATATAGGGAACTTTAAAACGTGAAAGTCTTAACTCTTACGGGTTAAGAACAAAAACTTTTCGCAAGTTCCTATAATTGATCCTAAAGAGTCGTTTATCAAGGGAACTTTAAAATGCGATTTCTAAACTTGAAAAAGTCTAAGAGTTTGCAAGATCCTATAGATGACTCGAAAACCCAAAACTTTGATTTAATTGGCTAAGCATCCACGAGTTTCATTCCTTGAGATTTTAAATTGTGGAGAACGAGAGATGATAGAGTCAATTATAAGTTTGGTATTCTTTCATGAATTTATGTGAGTTAATTATGAGCTTTTTCTCCCATTGCTTGTTAATAAATTTATTTGCAATAAATAAGGTTGTACGATTTGAAAAGTTACTTAGATTCTAGCCCAAGATCGTTTAAAAGTTGCTCGGTATTGATTAGAGTTCATAGCCAAGGCATAACTTATTGAAGCGGGATGCGAAGATTGGTGTAAAACCCGCATGCTTTTACCATGAATAGTACCCATTAGATTGTACGTATAAGATTATAACTTTCCTTTTATAACATGTTTACGTTCACGTATAAGAATTTTAAGTATTACGTACGTGTTAGAACACGATAAGTATTTATTACGTATGAACACACGATAATTATTCCAATAATAATTATAATCCCGAACATGCGATCATGAAATCATGAACGTAAATTAATCACGAGAGAATATTAATTACGTATATATATTTATTACAAACACAAATAAATATATTAAGTCACGATCAAAAATTACTTAGAACACATAAATAATTAAAACACGTAAACACGAGCATTTAACACAATTATTATTATTACGTACATTTAATTAACACGACAAGTAATTACATACGTAATGATTACGTTTAACACGTATAAAAATAACTATGAAATCTACGACATTTTATAACACGATTACGCGTACGTCGCGAATTAAATAAGAATGCATAAGTGTTTTATTGGGCTGTTTTAGACAAAGAAGAAAAAAGGAAGGACTTGGGCTCAAGGCCCAAGTGATTGTGTTTGGCCGTGTAAATCAAAAAGACGGGAGGGAGTAACTTTTATTTTTGGGACAACACTAAAATTCCTTAAAACCCTAAAAACTAGAAACAGCCGTCACTTTGTTCTCCCTTCTTCTTCTCTGTCGCGACCAACACCAAAGAAACAAGGACATTCGTGGGTTCTCGGATTCAAGGATCAAGATGACTTATGTTTTGTTTTCCCTAAACCCTAAACAAATGTAAGTAACCCTAATCTCTTTCTATTTTTTTAATGGATCACGAATCAAAAATCATGATCTAAAGACATGTAATTACACGTTTATACGAAGGGGGTGTTGTTTGTTTGATGTTGTTGTGCTCGTACGGCCACAAACCGAGACCTTCTATGGTCTCGGTGATGATTTACACCACCAGCCGCATCCCTAAAAAGGGTGCTGGTTTGGTTTTGGTCTGGCGGTGGGAACGACAACCAAACAGGGGGAACCACTGGCTGCGGCCAGTGGTCTGTTTGTGAAAGCAGTGGGAACCGAGAGCTTATGCTCTCGGTGGGATATTATCGCAGCCAGGGGGAACGCAGGGCCAGTCAGGGGAAACAGTATAACTGCCAGGGGTAACTGGCAGTTAGGGGACTGTTCGGTTTCGGGTTTATAAACAACTTAAGGGTGCGTTTGGCAGTCAGATTAATAAGAAACAATTAAAGGGCTGTTTGGTTCGGTTTATATTTAAAACAACACGGGTTTTCACGGTTTGGTTTTCGACACGTTTTCATAAAATAATACACGGGTTCGGGGTATTATTTTTACGAGTTTAATTAGCTTGACATGTATATTAATTACGAGACAATTAGACTAATAAATCATGACTTATTATTACAAGATTAATTAAATTAATTTAACATGATATATAATTAATTTAATTAGAGCATGGACTTAGGTTTATTATTATAAACTAATAATACATGATTTAACCTAAGTATTTTTATTTATTTAATTTAGACTATAGTAATTAATTAATTATTAAACCATGACTTATAATTAATTAATTATCATGACTTAGGTTAATTATTTTACTATGAATACATAGTTAAACCTAAGTATTTTAATCATGAAAATTAGACTAAGTAATTAATTAATTATTAAAACCATGACCTATAATTATATAATTCTCATGACTTAGATTATATAAACATAATTGATAATACATGTTTTAACCTAAGCATTTATATCTTTATTTAATTAAATGACATTATATTTAATTAAATGCTTTAACCTATAGTTTATTTAAAATACATAGAATAATTAATAAACTATACTTTATAACTACATGACTTAGAATAATAAACGGAAAACACTTAAGCTTATATATTTAGCTTATTTAACCAGCTTATTTCTATTTATGGAAACTTTCTATTTTTAGAAACTTATCTATTTTAAGCAGTAATTCTATTTTTGGTAACTTTCTATTTTTGGAAACTTTCTATTTTAGGAAACCTGCTATTTTTAGAAAGTTACTTATTATTACACAACAAGTATAATAATACATGAAATACAAGTAATACTTAATCAGAATAGACAGAATATAAGATAAACACAGTATTAAGCTTAAAACAGTAAAACATGACATGAACATATAAAACAAGATAAGACATGATATAAAAACCAGTTACGTACTTAGTGATCAGATACTTATACACGTATGAATTTATGTAGCATTAGTGATACCGAAGTAGGACTCTCTTCCGTTCGTCTTCTTCGTTCACTGGACATAAGGTACGGATTCCCGTCCTTTCAGTATGGACATTCTTTCCTTATTAGGATTCCCCGTATGCAGCCAACTATTTTCCTGTAGTATAAGTTTATATGTTTGATTTGCTTATGTTTAATTTAGAATACCTATAGCCATATACATGCATGACCAGTTTCACCTAGTTATGGAGGTACCATAACCATAACACTAGAGGCACTGGTGTTATGACTTCCCCATGGCGGAGTGATTGCTCGTGGCGTCCCTTCAGCTTTTGGCCATATTATTATATTTATCATGTGGGGCGTATGGGTGCATCCTAGTTACATGTTTTCAGCAGATTACTCAGTGTGAATGTGGTGTGTGCCTTGCATCCTTCACAAGGAGCTGATCCCTCCTACCCAAAACCAGTATATTAAATTAGAGGCAGCCCCTCTAATGTGCATGATGAGTTCACCCCTCCAAGTATTCATGCACGGTGGATTTTCATGACCTATATTGGCTAATGGTAAAATATGTTAAACAGTTTTCATAAGATAAACATAAGGCTTTTCAAACTATAAAACCAGTTTTATGAACATGTTCCAGGTTTTCCAGGACTTATACATTTCCGCTGCTATTAAGTCTTTATTATGTTTTAGTCAATTAGACTATGTCTATATCTGTGCACTGGGCGTTTTGCTCAGCCGTTACTTTCCTTTCCATGTCCCAAAACGGCAGGTACCCTAGGAAAGACTCGAGCATTTGGAGGACGTGCATAGGATGGAAGCTGCTAGAGACTTCTTTTCCTTTTTGCCTTCATATACTTATGCTTGTTTAGTCTATCATTCATTTCTTTTGCTTTATTATGTTTTGGGCTTATGTTTGAGAACCGATGTTTGATTCCGGTTATCCCTTTGGTCATGTAATGTTTTAGACATTTATCCTTGTATGCTTTGATGACACGCCATAATTACGCGTGACATTCCATTATCAAAATGGGGTGTTATAATTATGGTATCAGAGCCAAGGCTTCGACCTGTAGGCTCTAAAACTCGACCTGTGACTAGTGGGTAGTCACCAGGAGCTTCCTAAGCCAACGTCTGTTATTCTACGTATTGATGTTTTTAGCGCATTGTTGTTTTAACCATGATGTTTTCTACACCTTGAGGTTTTAACCTTGATGTTTTCATCGATATTGTTTTACTAATATTGATGGAAAACCGTCATTCATATTTAGTTATGTGTCATTGTTTCATGCATGATGTTCCTCGTGAACTGTGGCTATATGGACTGAACCCCAGTAGTTCATAATTAGTCACATAAATTTTTTTTCTGATAAGTATTGACATATGAGTTTCATTTATTTATGTTTCATGTATCATTGTTGCAGGAATTATGACTAAGTAATGGTTGGTACAGGACTGGCCCTATTTTGTCGCATGTGCTTTTATCGAAACTTTTAACTTTGGGACCGACCCATAGGCGTCCCCTCGCCATGTCTTTTGTTTTGGGACCGACCCATAGGCGTCCCCTCGCACATATAAAGGTCTTTATAAACTATATTACGCATTCATGCACTGTTTTTTTTCATGCATAAATTTTTTCTCATGATTTATTGGTATAAATTTTTTTCGTGTCCCCTCATAAGTTATTATGTTTTTATGTCAAGTTAGTTGTCATATTGTCATGGTTAACTTGGGTTTCATGCTGATTATGTTATACACTCCTTTACATTGAGTTGTTACATGTTTCTTCATAATGACTTGGTCTTCACGTGATTATGTCTTACGTCTCTTTTGTTGTCTTTGCTTCCATGCAAGACACTGTTGGAATTCATGTAAATTCTGCTTTTATGATAGTCATGGTTGGTTTTCATTGATCATGCTTTCAGGAAAATCATCTTGAATTTTGTGTAACCACACTTTAACATTTCTCTATGCAACCAGAATGAGGTATATACTGGCATTGCCAGGTTATCATTATGGTCTTCCTAACCGTTTAACCGATATACTTTCCTTAAATCATGACAAATGATCGACCCCATACCGATCGTTTCATGTGCATTCCAAGTGTGCTCCATGCATTGTATTTCATGTGTATTACACATACCTTAATCCATGTGTATCTCACTTGCAATACTTCACGAGTATTCGCTAGTTGATTCTAAATCATCTCAGGTGTACTCCACTTGCTGATACTTTACAAGATTGACGATGTCGCTCATAGCTTGGAGATATTACTAAAGGTTGATGCTGCTGATGTTGGAGACGCTACGAGATATTGATGTTGTTCACAACTTGGAGATCTTACAAGACGAAGACAAAAGCGTTAGATCAAAGCGATCGGACGAGAAGATGCTTCACCATCAGACGATTTTCATCAATCATTGTCCCTAATTCTTAGTTACATGTCACACGTCATTCAGCTGTCGTTTCAGCCATATGAGTGCAAACCGGGTACCAGCTGGCCACTCAGCTGAATAGTTACATGAATCACAATCATGAGAATAACCCGTCATGGAACTGACAGACAAGACGATAGTAACTACTACTATGACAGCAACTATCCTAGCAATCGCAACCAAAGCTCCGCCCGCGGATGTGATCAGAAGTACGAATGATCAGTAGTCTAACCAATCCGCCAATTTTTGGCATAATAACCTAATATTGTAGTTCTATTGTTTCACAACTCGAGACACATGTCAAGACACCAGTCAAGACATATGTCATGCTTATATTTCCAAGACACGAGTCAAGACACATGACTCACGTCTAATTATGGAACATTTCTAGGAAATTCAGAGTACCCTCCAAGCGTATATCCATTTTGTTGTGCCATGTATTAATCAGGCCACAAGAATTTCAGTACCATTACCGACGCATCAGTGGGAACTATCACGTTTCCTGATGACACTTTCATTCTTGTAACCATAGCTCATAGATTCATGACCATGAAGGACGCCTTTTGGATTCCCACGAGTACGAAGGTTTTCCTTCAGCTTAATGATGAGATCCAAGCTGCAAACACATTTCCTCGGACATACACGAGTTGAATTTTATCCTAATTATGGACTATGAACAGCACACCATGCTACGATTCATAATTATGTACGGTAATGTTCAGGCTCCTGAATACATTCAGCTTGGTTTTCCATCGGTAAAATCTGTACAAATTATCTATGCTTACAAGCATGTGCGTTGTTAGCCATGGTCTCTTAAATTTTCTAGTTGTCAGTAAGACACGACCACTTAAGTCTTTTACGCATAGCCAGTTGATTATTCCAAAATCTTCCTATACATTCCAGAAGAACCTACAAGGAGAAGGATGGTACCATGAGATTATGTGTCGACTACCGTTGATTTAAACAAATCACCATTCATGACCATTACTCTCCTCCACGTATTGACAACATGTCTAATCGACCTTATAGTGTTAATCACTTTTCCAAGATCGGATTCATGATCATGCTGCCAATAGTGACGAGTGAAAGAGCAGGACACGTCCATGACTGCTATTCGTGCACGACTCGGTCATGCTAGATTTATGATTTTGAGTTAGTCTCATCAATGCTTAAACAGAATTATAAGAATGAGTTTCCATGAACTCATAAGCAAATTCATCAGTGATTTCATTAAGGATAACCTGATTTCCTCTAAGCCTAGAGAAGAACAAGAAGACCATATTGGCACCATGTTACAAATTCTATGACAGGAGAAATTCCACCCTAGAAATTTCCAATATCAATTCTGGTTGATTACAGTAACACGCTGGATCACATGGATTAGCATGGTTAATCTTACCATGACTCAGCTTATGCGTAAAGGTGAGAACCCTACATTACGTTAGGTGTTCCAAGGAAATCCTACGCTAAGAGAAGTCTAAAATCTGAGACTTATAGTTTCACAAACTCGTATGTATCCAGTTTCTATGAAACAGGATCCAGTTAAGTTCATATCTAGATACCTGTCACACCAGCAGGTTAAGATAGAACACCTACATACTAGTAGCTATCTCCACCGGGAACACTATCCGAGTGGAAATGATACAGTAACTCCATGGAATTATCAACTGTTGATAAAATCTGCCAAATCCTTGCATCCGCAAAGATTTCACAGTAATAGACTCTCAGATATTTCAGCCAAAGATCGTACGATCACTTGGCCTCTTTCGGATATCAGATTAGATTTAGACTCATATTCGGATTCATTTTCTTACGATCATGCCTTTAGCCAATTTCATGATTTGCTTCAGCATCCACGTTCATGAACTATTCATGTTCATGATTGTATTCTAGCTTACGATGTAACTCCCAATTTCATTCCGGGAAGTTATAGGAACTTGGGAGACCAGACTTAAGTTTAATAATTTTCCATCATCAGACAGATGTTTCACGTCACATTTTGCGTCTTACCCATACCATTTAGCATTATCATCTAAGTTATTCTACGTTCACGATATGTTCCCATAACATTGTTCATCATATGTTTTGCATATTACACTCGTCAATCTCCACGTATCACGTTCAAAAATTTTCACGTATTACGTTCAAAAATTTTCACGTACTACGTTTCTTTATGTCTCGCGCATCATTGCTGATTATCAGTTAAGTTAGAGTGTTTTGCACGATAATGTTTCAGTTGCCATACACGCTAATTCTTATTCCCTCGATCAAATTTAGGGGATATACCTTACGTTGATAACCAAGAACTTCTTTGTATTTCAAGTCAAGGTCAGGAGGACCAAGATTTATCATTCGCGTCAAGATCTTGTGGAGTAACCGTTCCAAGAGGGAGGCCACTTGGAAACGGAAAAGTTCATCCGAACTTCTTATCCGTTTTTCTCTTATCAATTAGATATGTCCTTTCAGTCACGTCACGTTCCATGTCCTTTCAAGACATGTCACGTTCCGCGTTCTTTCTGCCAGGTCACCTGCACGTTCATTTATCTTACATACCCTCTCAGTTTGATTCGGGTATGTTTCTCTTTCAGTTACGTAATCTATAATTCGGGGACGAATTATTCTTTTTAGGGGGGAAGAGTTGTAAAACCCGCATGATTTTACCATGAATAGTACCCATTAGATCGTACGTATAAGATTAGAACTTTCCTTTTATAACATGTTTACGTTCACGTATAAGAATTTTAAGTATTACGTACGTGTTAGAACACGATAAGTATTTATTACGTATGAACACACGATAATTATTCCAATAATAATTATAATCCCGAACATGCGATCATGAAATCATGAACGTAAATTAATCACGAGAGAATATTAGTTACGTATATATATTTATTACGAACACAAATAAATATATTAAGTCACGATCAAAAATTACTTAGAACACATAAATAATTAAAACACGTAAACACGAGCATTTAACACAATTATTATTATTACGTACATTTAATTAACACGACAAGTAATTACATACGTAATGATTACGTTTAACACGTATAAAAATAACTATGAAATCCACGACATTTTATAACACGATTACGCGTACCTTTTAACAAGTCGCGAATTAAATAAAAATGCATAAGTGTTTTATTGGGCTGTTTTAGACAAAGAAGAAAAAAGGAAGGACTTGGGATCAAGGCCCAAGTGAGTGTGTTTGGCCGTGTAAATCAAAAAGACGGGAGGGAGTAACTTTTATTTTTGGGAACACTAAAATTCCTTAAAACCCTAAAAACTAGAAACAGCCGTCACTTTGTTCTCCCTTCTTCTTCTCTGCCACGACCAACACCAAAGAAACAAGGCCATTCGTGGGTTCTCGGATTCAAGGATCAAGATGACTTATGTTTTTTTCCCTAAACCCTAAACAAATGTAAGTAACCCTAATCTCTTTCTATTTTATTTTTTTAATGATCACGAATCAAAAATCATGATCTAAAGACATGTAATTACACGTTTATACGAAGAGGGTGTTGTTTGTTTGATGTTGTTGTACTCGTATGGCCACAAACCGAGACCTTTTATGGTCTCGGTGATGATTTACACCACCGGCCGCAACCCTAAAAAGGGTGCTGGTTTGGTTTTGGTCTGGCGGTGGGAACGGCAGCCAAACAGGGGGAACCACTGGCTGCGGCCAGTGGTCTGTTTGTGAAAGCAGTGGGAACCGAGAGCTTATGCTCTCGGTGGGATATTATCACAGCCAGGGGGAACGCAGGGCCAGTCAGGGGAAACAGTATAACTGCCAGGGGTAACTGGCAGTTAGGGGACTGTTTGGTTTCGGGTTTATAAACAACTTAAGGGTGCGTTTGGCAGTCAGATTAATAAGAAACAATTAAAGGGATGTTTGGTTCGGTCTATATTTAAAACAACACGGGTTTTCACGGTTTGGTTTTCGACACGTTTTCATAAAATAATACACGGGTTAGGGGTATTATTTCTACGATTTTAATTAGCTTGACATGTATATTAATTACGAGACAATTAGACTAATAAATCATGACTTATTATTACAAGATTTATTAAATTAATTTAACATGCTATATAATTAATTTAATTAGAACATGGACTTAGGTTTATTATTATAAACTAATAATACATGATTTAACCTAAGTATTTTTATTTATTTAATTTAGACTATATTAATTAATTAATTATTAAACCATGACTTATAATTAATTAAATATCATGACTTTGTAATTATTTTACTATTAATACATAGTTAAACCTAAGTATTTTAATCATGAAAGTTAGACTAAGTAATTAATTAATTATTAAAACCATGACCTATAATTAATTAATTCTTATGACTTAGGTTATATAAACATAATTGATAATACATGTTTTAACCTAAGTATTTATATCTTTATTTAATTAAATCACATTATATTTAATTAAATGCTTTAACCTATAGTTTATTTAAAATACATGGAATAATTAATAAACTATACTTTATAACTACATGACTTAGAATAATAAACGGAAAACACTTAAGCTTATATATTTAGCTTATTTAACCAGCTTATTTATATTTATGGAAACTTTCTATTTTTAGAAACTTATCTATTTTAAGCAGTAATTCTATTTTTGGTAACTTTCTATTTTTGGAAACTTTCTATTTTAGGAAACCTGTTATTTTTAGAAAGTTACTTATTATTACACAACAATACATGAAATACAACTAATACTTAATCAAAATAGACAGAATATAAGATAAACACAGTATTAAGCTTAAAACAGTAAAACATGACATGAACATATAAAACAAGATAAGACATGATATAAAACCAGTTACGTACTTAGTAATCAGATACTTATACACGTATGAATTTATGTAGCATTAGTGATACCGAAGTAGGACTCTCTTCCGTTCGTCTTCTTCGTTCACTGGACATAAGGTACGGATTCCCGTCCTTTCAGTATGGACATTCTTTCCTTATTAGGATTCCCCGTATGCAGCTAACTGTTTTCCCGTAGTATAAGTTTATATGTTTGATTTGCTTATGTTTAATTTAGAATACCTATAGCCATATACATGCATGACCAGTTTCACCTAGTTATGGAGGTACCATAACCATAACACTAGAGGCACTGGTGTTATGACTTCCCCACGGCAGAGTGATTGCTCGTGGCGTCCCTTCAGCTTTTGGCCATATTATTATATTTATCATGTGGGGCGTATGGGTGCATCCTAGTTACATGTTTTCAGCAGATTACTCAGTGTGAATGTGGTGTGTGCCTTGCATCCTTCACAAGGAGCTGATCCCTCCTACCCAAAACCAGTATATTAAATTAGAGGCAGCCCCTCTAATTTGCATGATGAGGTCACCCCTCCAAGTATTCATGCACGGTGGATTTTCATGACCTATATTGGCTAATGGTAAAATATGTTAAATAGTTTTCATAAGATAAACATAAGGCTTTTCAAACTATAAAACCAGTTTTATGAACATGTTCCAGGTTTTCCAGGACTTATACATTTCCGCTGCTATTAAGTCTTTATTATGTTTTCGTCAATTATACTATATCTATTTCCGTGCACTGAGCGTTTTGCTCAACCGTTACTTTCCTTTCCATGTCCCAAAACGGCAGGTACCTCATATGAGCAAAAACTCATATCAATTAATCAACAAATCACCCTAAAACACATAGCAAATACCTAACTTTTGTGCTATAAAAGTAGTATTATGTGGTATGTTCTGTGTTTGTGAACAAATAGGTAAGAAGGATGCATTTTCAAGCAAACAAAGAGAAAATCAAGCTAAATTGGATGAAAAATACAAAGAAAGATCAAGAGTGACAAGACTTTAAAGACAAAGGACCTATCTTGACAACATTTCAAAGATGAAGGACCAAAAGTGTACATTTGCCAAAGTCAAGATCAAAGTCAAACATGGTCAACCAAGTCAAAAGGGTCAAAAGAAGCAAGAATGCAAGTTGAAGGATCATTTTTGCCAAAGGAATGAAGATTCTAGCTTAAAATACAAATCTGCCAAGTCAAGGGACTGAAACTGCCAACTTTGCAAAGTATTTGGGCTCAATCCGTGTTTAAAGGCTTCAACCAATGAGAAGCAAGGAAATAAATCACTTGGATCGCCACCTAAGCCCACTCACAGCCGCCTTCATTTAATAACCCAATTACAACAGTGTGATCCACCAACTCCTCAACTGGCCAATCATATTTCACTAAATGGATAATGATCCGTGTGCTTATTTCTCCACCAACCACAACCTGCCACGTGGCCTTATTCTCCAAACAAAATTGCCAGAAACGGGATTTAGCTAGAGGGCATTTCAGAAGTTGATATAAACATCAAAGTTACTCAAAATCCAAAGACGAATTCATCCCAACTATCAAATTAACATGAAATCAAGTCAATCAAAATTCCCCAAAGATGTTCTTCACCTGCAAAATTCAATTGAGCAAATTGTGGAAGACTCCTATTGGCTTGGACACGTCACTCTTCCCAACTAATTCACTTTTTCATTCGATAAATAGGACTATAAGCTCTCATTTGTAGCAAGTTAGCTACTGTGAAAACACACACACTAGAATTTTACTCTCTCTCACATTTTGTTATTAGTTTGTAGTTAACAACTCTCAAAAGCTTGACAACCTTTTGAGAGTTTGTTAGTTAGTTGTAACCACCCTTTGTAACAACCTTTCATACAAAATCAATAAAAGTTCAAATTTCCCTCCAATTCTCTTATTACTCTTACCTACTGTTCATACGCCATTGTTACTCTTTGTTTCTAGTGATCATAAGTGATCATCAGAAGCCTTATTGAAGATTGTAGCTGATTGATTTCATCCAGTAGTTCTACTCATTGATTTGATCCTTCCATTTCAAGTTTTGGTAGAGTTTTGAAGATTTTTGAGTTCATTAATGGAGGATAAGAGTTGATAGTTGTTGATTGGTTGTTGATTAGTTGATACTAGTGCTAAGGTGGTGGCTTAGCACTAGCTAGATAGCTCAGCGCTACTCTACTCCCTCAAAGGAGGCTTCTATATTCAAGGTGTACAATTTATTGCATTTTTGTTCCACTCAATTGTTGAAGGCATGCTCAATTCCTAGATAAAACTTGTTTGCTGTATGATCAAAGGTGTTAGTTGATAATTGAGATGTTTTGCTTGATGGTGTAGCTTAATGATAGCATAGCATTTGTGTACTAGCTTATATCAGCATTCTGTTGAGCCTTTTAGCTGTAAGCTTTGCTTGCATAGCATTTGGAGTATAAGTGTGCTACAAAGTTTGAGTTTAGCCTATTTCCATCACATTTTGGTAGATAAGTTTAGCTTAATATCAGTCTTTAACCAGTATTGCTTCTAGCCTAATTTCCTTCAATAAAATTTCACTAGAATTGGTAACTAGTGTTTGGCAACAGGTTTTAGAGTATAATCTAGAGTTGATTTTGGATCAAATCTTGTTAAGCTTTAGTCATTTAGCCGTTTTTAGTCAAGATAAATAGTTTTCAGTTCATTTCAGGTCAAAGCTTTTGGTCAAATAGGTAATTGCATCAAAAAGTCTTTGGTCACTTTGGTTAAAAACCTGATTTTAGAAAGTTGTCATTTTCAAATCATTGCCAAAGCTTTATTCCTTGATGAAATTTCTTGAAACCAGTTTCTAGTTATCACACAACATATGTAGTATAAACACTAGGCAGGAAATTCTACAGTATACAGTATTAAGCGAGGAATTAGCTTTTGAATAAGCATTAAGCATTCTTCATTTTCTGTGATAAAAACCTTAGCTGTTTTTCCATTCTAGCAATTCCACTTCAGAAACTTAGCTATTTTCTTTTACAAATCGCTTTAGAAAGTGTCCTTGAATAAGTTTCCAAATTTTCAGCTTTTTGGATTTCTGGTCAACAGAAGTCAACATAAGCTCCTTTCTAGCTTATTTTCGTTTTTTGAGCTTATTAGTTGATCATTTTTAATAAAACAAGATTTCCCCTTCTTCTTGTGAGCTGATTAACAGGTTTTTGCATTAAAATCAAGTTGTGGACGTTTAGCTTATTGGGTAGCTTATTTTGTGCTTATTAGAAATAGCTTATTTGAGTTTTAGTGAGTTTCAGCTTAAGCCTTTTACAAGTCTAGCTATAATTGAGTTTTAAGCCTTTTGAAACTTGTTTGAGCTTATTTGGTTGAGTAACGAGCTCATACGAGCTTATTAAAGTGTCTTTGCCCGTTTTGGTTTAGAGTTGTTGGATATTTGCTCTTAGATCCCTGGTTGTTAGAACAGTTGCATTATTAGCCTGATTTTCCTAATCTTTAAGATTTGTTAGGATTAGTCCCTGGATTTTTCAAGTTAGTTAATAAGTGGTTAGTTAATTTTGGAAGTTAGTTATAATTAGTTACCTTGTTAGTTAATTTTCATTTTAAGTCCAAATTTGTTAACTGGTTTTACATTTTTAGTCCTTTGACTTTTAGACTTTACATTGTTAGCATTTATTTTTCATAGAATTTACATTTTCAGTCCTTTGATTTTGTAGAATTTACATAGTTGAATAAATACTTGGTTTGTGCAAATTGTTTTACGTATAAGTAGACTTTATTTTTCATTTTAGCAAGGTTTTGTTAGAATATCCAAATACCATTACCAACCAAAAACAATCATAAACCCGATCTTGTTAGGACTTTCAATTGGTTAAGAATCGAGAAAACGAACTTCACTATACACAAATATTAAATGGCGCCGCTGCCGGTTCTTTTACTTTACGAGAGACTATCGATTGACGGTTTTCATTGGCTTTTGGGATCCGTTCACCTCGTGAACGTTATTTTTACGTATCATAAATCAAAAACAATAAAAAATCAAAAATATAAAAATACTTAAAAACTAAAAAATTAAAGCATGGTCGGAGTTGATACTCGTTCTTTGATGGAGCAGTTGCAATCCAATGTACACGGATATGCGATGCTATCAAGATACCCGATATTCCCGCAAACACATTTGAGCTAAAAACATCCATGATTAACTTGGTTTCAAACACACCTTTTTATGGAAACAAGAATGATAATCCTCATGATCACCTTAAGAGATTTCTTGCTCTTTGCAACACCATTAAGTACAATGGAGTTCCCCATGATGCCATTAAGTTGATATTGGTGCAATTTTCACTAGAGGGTCCGGCTAAGCATTGGTTAGATACACAACCACCCGAGAGTATTACCACATGGGATGGTTTCACTACTAAGTTTTTGAACAAGTTCTTTCCCCCATCTAAGACTACGGCTTTGAGGAACTTAATTATAGGCTTTCAACAAAAACCTAGTCAAACATTTAGTGACGCTTGGGAGGAGTATATAGAGTTATTGAGGAGATGCCCTAACCATGGATTGGATAAAGTTCACGAAATCAATACTTTCTACAATGGCCTTAAACCTCATCACCAAGACTCACTCAATGCTTCCGCGGGAGGAAATATTCTTCTTAAATCCATTCAAGAGGCTTGGGATATTATTGAGACCAAAGCAATGGTACAAACAAACACTCAATTTGAAGAAACGGTTCATGTTATCCAAAACAATTCTCAAACACCTTGTGATAACCAATTCCTCAAGAGTTACCAAGATATAACTCAAAAGATAGATAGGGATCATGAGATGAGTTTTAAGGCACATCAAGAATTGATCCAAGCTATTAAGAGCCTTTCATTGAACAATTCCACAAATGATGTGCATGCTATTACTCTTTCATGTGAGTCTTGTGGAGGTCCCCATTCATATCAACAATGTGATAAGGTGCAAGGTTATCAAGGGGAATGTTATGCTTACCAAGAGGAACATCGTGAAAATTTCAAGCCAAACATCAATCCAAAAAACATTTCTTACAAGTCTCAAAATTACCTTACTCCACCGGGATTCCCACCCCAACCTCCCACCCAATTTCAACAAAATTCCCCTCAATTGTTACAAAGGAATCAAGGTCCAAGACCACATTATCAAGGGAATAACTACAAGGCACCTAATAACTTTCACAATCAAGGAAATACCTTTTATCCACCAAATCAAGGATTTAATGCACCACCTCCACCTTATCCACATCAAGGTTTTTATCAAGGGAATGTGCAACCTAACCCCATGGATTTGATCCTTCAAAAGCTTACTTCTTATGAGAAACAAATGAAAGATGCTCAAGAGGAAAATAACAAGAAATTTGCTCTTCTTCACAACCAAATTATGTATAATCAAACACCACAAGGGGCTTTACCATCTAACACACAAGCAAACCCAAGGGCAAATGTCAATGCTATTACAACAAGAAGTGGAAAGTCAACAAAGGATCCTTCACCTCCTAAACCTCCTATTGTTAAACCCACTTTTGTTCCAACATATGACAAGCCTTCTACATCTACTTCACCACCTCCAAATGCTCCTACTCAATCAACCACACCTTCTCAACCTATTCCCACTAGGGGTGTCATTTTTTCCGACCCGATGATACATATGTTTTTGTATGGGTTCTCTTTTTCTCTCGATATCCTCTCGAATTGATCTCGGCCTTAAGTGGAATGATTGTTCTTGGTTACTAAAAAGGAGAGTGGTTTTCTATTCTACTGAATGCTTAAATGCTTTAAAAGGTAAACTTAAATTTAAAAGTAATTAAATCAAAAACAAGTAATTTAAAATCAATTAACAATTAATTTAAGAACTAGAATTAAAATTAAAATAAAAATAAAGAAACAGTAAAACAGTAAAACAGTAACACAGTAACAGTAAAAGAAAATTGATTCGGAAGTTTTAACCTTGATTCGGAACTTTGCTCATCCGGAACTTTTCACTCGGAACCCCTTGATTCGGAACTTTGTTCATCCGGAACTTTTGGTCCGGAATTTATTCCGGAAGATTGACTCGGAACTTCACCCGGAACTTGGTTCGGAAGTTTGTTCGTCCGGAACTTTACTCGGAACTTTATTCGGAAGTGTATTCGGAAGTTTGGTTCATCCGGAACTTTATACTCATTCGGAAGTTTTAAAAGGAAAATTCATTCGGAACTTAAAAACTCACTCGGAACTTTTCTAACATAAACTCATTCGGAACTTTTTAGTTCACCCGGAACTTTTTGGTTCACTCGGAAGATTTGATTCGTCCGGAACTTACAGTTCATTCGGAACCTGGGAATCGTTCAAGAACAGTAGCTTATTCAGAAAAACAGGGGAAACGAATACCAATCAAAATCAAACTAAATAATCAAAAAGGTTTCACCAAATTAACCACAAATCATCTAATAACCATAAGCTACAAATCCCAACAGTAAAAACACAAATTCAACAACTTTTTAAAGATCAAATCAATCAAATAAGAACTTAAACTTTAACCCAAATAAATGGAGATAAACAAGATGAAATGGAAAGATTAAACAAGAACTTGTATTGAAGATTTAATGTTTTAACAATAACAAAACAAGGATTAAAATTACAAGATTGAAAAAAACAAAGATCAAGATCACCAAACACCCTAGTGGTGTTGGTGATGCTACGAACTAAAAGGGAGAAAAAAAGGGGAGAGAAGAAAACTAAAAACTAACTGGATGAAAAGTGTGAGGGGAGGGCTTTATATAGCCTTGTCTTTTGGTTGGTGAGTGGGCTTTCTCCTGTTCTTCTTGTCTTCTCGACTTTTCAGAAAAGTTAACGTTTCCGATTCTGATTCGGGATTTGTTGTCGATTAAATTCAACTCGTCTTTTAATTTCTTCGTTTAATAGACTTGAGTTTCTTCGACTTATGTAAATCTTCCATCTTTGGTCCTTTTCTTCGATAAATCGTCAAATAGGCCCAGTGACTTCAAATCTTTTGCATCTCTTGGACAATAGACTTCATCTTGAGTCTTTTTCTTCGATAAAGCCCGTGCAATCCCATGTTTTCTTTAATATTCATCCGGTTGGCTCTGAAAACACAATAAACACAAAAACCACGCATAATTCCAAACAAATGATATTAAATACGTGTTTTGGTCTCCTTTTAGCCAGAATTAAGTGGTAAAAGGATGGGTGTTTACACATCTATCAAATCCCCTACACTTAACCATTGTCATGCCCTCATGCAATGCTTAGTGATAAAGCAATTTTACATTTTTCTCATAATTAATCAACCTTGGCCTTATTCAAATACTACTAAACAAAAATTAAGGTACTAAAAGAAATTAACACTTTAAAGGAAACAAAAGGATAGAAAACCATTTTTACTTAAAAATAGCTTCATGGAAATAACTTGCAAAGAAATCAATGACTTACATTAGGGCTTTGGTGCTGCGAAGATTTATCACCCTCAAGTTTTACGTTCCCCAAACTAAGCTTGAAAACGAGATCATTGTTATTATAAGTTAGTAAATCAAACACTCACACACATGGCTTAATTATACGCTTAAACTCCCTTATTCCTAGGTGTATCTCTTATATTTTATTTTTGTCTTAGAATGATCATGAAGATGCATTTTTGGACTTATTTCGATAGTTTATTAAGGCTGAAAGCAAAGTAGGACGATTTGATCAATAGTTAGCTAAAGGACAAAATCTCTTAAAACTGCTTCTCGGGATATCAAAAAGTTCATATCTTGGCATAACTTGGTTCACGATTTGAGACCTTTCTCGGGCCGATATTTGGCATGTACTTCATACTTCATATCTTGAGAGACGTGCTTGAGATAATGGTCTTCTCATCGTTCATAGAGTTTCTTCACTTGGAGACTTTTGAGGGGTACTCCAACTTTGTTGACCACGACTTCATGATTATTTCTTCAATCTCTATTTGGGATTTTGAGATACAACGATCCGCCTCCTTTTCGGACTTGGATCTATTTATCCTCATACCTTGTTAGGGTCTTTTCGGATAGACTTCTCCATGATCTTTATGGGAGTTGATTGCTTATCGTCGTGAGTCTTGATCCTTCATATTGACTTTGGGAATAATGCTTTTCACATCACTTTGGATCTTTAGCAATAAAATGGAATCCTCATGCCTTGTTAGGGCCTTTTCGGACTCGCCAATCTTCGTGCCCCGCTTCATAAGTTATGCCTTGGCTATGAACTCTTATCATTACCGAGCAACTTTTAAACGATCTTGGGTTAGAAGTTAAATAACTTTTCAAATCGTACGACCTTACTTATTGCAGATAAATTATTAGCAAGTGATGGGAGAATAGGCAAATAATTACACCAAGTGAGCTTGTGCAAGAATACCGACTTATAATTGACTCTATCATTTCTCGTCCTCCACAATTTAAAATCTCAAGTAATGAGACTCGTGGACACTTAGCCTAATAAACCAATTAAGGTCTACATGGTTAAGGATACTAGCTAGAATAAACTTGGATAAGTTTATTCGGGTTGAGTCAAAATAAACGCAACGGGCCTAATATGTCAAAGACTTCTAAACTAGCTACACCACTTTATTAAAATTTGACTTTATTGCGGGATATATACATATGAAAGCAACGATAAAAATTTAAAAATTACGACTAAATGGCCAAAGTTAATAAAAAATTTGAAAAATGTTGAAAAATAGGATTTTCCGGTTAAATGAAGGCATTTTCATGGAAAAGTCCACTTAAAACTTCGATAGAAGTCCCCCCTACACTTAAGATAAACATTGTCCTCAATGTTTAAGCATGTGGGAAAAGTCTCCCCTACACTTATGACATTGTGCACGTTGGTTAACTCAAATTAAGGAAGAGACGACTAAAGTGATCAATTTCAAATGTGAGTATGAAGAAAATTGAATCACGATAGTTGAGAGATAGAACCGGATTTCGGATAACACGGGAGCACGGTTCTTCAAAGATTCCAAGAGTGCACTTATCCCTGTAATCACATCACCACACAAAGACAAACACGTATAGAAGTCCCCCTACACTTAGGGGATTAAAACATAAAAGGATAGATACTCGGGCTGCCTCCCGAGGAGCGCTTGTTTTTGATAACCGAGTCACGAGCCTGACTCGACCCAAAATTAGTTCATGGGGAACGTGGTGAGGGATGGAATCACCTCCTGAGAGGTGTCCTCACCAAAGTACAACTTCACTCGTTGTCCATTCACCTTAAAATTAGGTCCATTAGGTTGAGCGAGCTCGAGAGTACCATATGGAAAAATTTGGGCAATGGTGAATGGGCCGGACCAACGAGATTTGAGCTTTCCCGAAAAGATTTTCAACCGAGAGTTAAAAAGTAAGACTTTGTCTCCAACATGGAACTCTCGGTTTTTGATCTTGGAATCGTGAATGAGCTTAGTCCTTTCCTTATAGATCAAAGAATTTTCATAAGCCTCATTACGGAGTTCATTGAGCTCATTGAGTTGGATCTTGCGTAGGTCACCGGCTTTGTTAATATCAAAATTAGCCCACTTCAAGGCCTAATAAGCCTTGTGCTCCAACTCAATGGGGAGGTGGCATGCTTTACCGTACATAAGACGATAAGGCGTACAGCCGATCGGGGTCTTGTAAGCAGTACGGAAAGCCCACAAAGCATCATCAAGTTTATCAGCCCATGAGGCGCGATGCTCTCCCACGGTTCTTTCTAGAATTCGCTTAAGTCCTCGGTTGGATATTTCAGCCTGGCCATTAGTGTGTGGGTGGTAGGCTGTGGAAAGACGATGATTTACACCGTACTTAGCCATGACTCTAGCAAATTGGTCATTGCAGAAATGAGTCCCACGATCACTAATAATGGCACGAGGCACACCGAATCTAGCGAATAGAGCTTTTAAAAAGTTACAAACCACCCTTGCGTCATTAGTAGGTAAAGCTTTGGCTTCAACCCACTTTGAAATGTAGTCAACGGCTACAAGGATGTATTTGTTTCCTTTAGAAGAAGGGAATGGCCCCATAAAGTCGATACCCAAACATCAAAGATTTCACACTCTTGAATGAAATTCTGAGGCATCTCGTCTTTATGTGTGATCGTGCCTTGTTTTGGCAAACATCACATCGTTTAACCATATTGTGAGCGTCACGATATATGGAGGGCCAATAAAATCCCGAATCAAACACTTTTTTGGCGGTGTAGTTGGGACCAAAGTGACCACTGGTGGGTCCTTTGTGGCAAGCATCAAGGATTTCTAAAGTTGTCGGTCCGTCAACACATCGGCGGATAATCAGGTCGGCACATTGTTTGAATAGGTAAGGGTCGTCCCAAAAGTAAGTCTGAATGTCTGTGAAGAACTTTTTCTTTTGTTGGGACGTCAACCCTTCCTTGAGAATTCCACCCGCCAAGTAGTTTGCAAAGTCCGCAAACCACGGGGTTTCATCAGAATTCGAATTTATAGACATTAAGGTCTCCAAGGGAAAAGAATCATTGATTTCTTTGTTCGGATGATCCCCTTGGTAAGGATCCTCAAGTCTGCTGAGATGATCCGCGGCTAGGTTTTCTGCTCCTTTTTTATTGCGAATGTCGATTTTAAATTCCTGGAGCAGCAAAACCCAGCGAAGAAGTCTTGGTTTGGAATCTTGCTTTGTCAACAAGTACTTCAGCGCGGAATGATCGGTATACACAATTGTTGTAGAAAGGACAAGATAGGGGCGGAATTTTTCAAAAGCATAGACAACAGCTAAAAGCTCTTTTTCGGTTGTCGTATAATGCAATTGTGCCCCCGTCATTGTCTTGCTAGCGTAATGGATTGGTTGGAAGTGTTTGTTCACTCTTTGTCCCAGAACCGCTCCAATAGCAAAATCACTAGCATCGCACATCAACTCAAAGGGAAGCTACCAATTAGGGGTAACCAAGACGGGTGCCTTAGTTAGCTTATCCTTAAGCGAGTTGAAGGCTTCAAGACACTCTTTGGAAAAGATAAAAGGAGTATCTTTTTCCAAGAGATGGGTCATCGGGCGAGCGATTTGAGAAAAATCTTTGATGAATCGACGGTAGAAGCCCGCATGACCCAGGAAACTTCTCACACCTTTTACGGTTGAAGGTGGAGGCAACTTGGCGATAACATCGAATTTAGCACGGTCTACTTCAAGACCGGCTTTGGAAATCTTGTGTCCCAGCACGATGCCTTCTTTTACCATAAAATGGCATTTTTCCCAATTCAGAACAAGGCGAGTGTCTTCGCACCGCTTAAGCATACGTTCCAAATTGGCAAGGCAAGAAGACAAGGAATCCCCAAAGACCGAGAAATCATCCATGAAGACTTCCATGGTTTGTTCAACCATGTCATGGAAGATAGCCAACATGCACCTTTGGAAAGTCTCGGGGGCATTGCATAAGCCAAAAGGCATTCTTTTGTAAGCAAATGTGCCATAGGGGCAAGTTAATGTTGTCTTCTCTTGATCTTGGGGATCGATGGGTATTTGGAAATAACCCGAGAAACCATCAAGAAAGCAGTAATATTCATTACCCGCTAAACGTTCAAGCATTTGGTCCATAAAAGGTAGAGGGAAGTGATCCTTTCTCGTGGCATCATTGAGTTTGCGGTAGTCTATACAAACTCTCCACCCAGTAACGAGACGAGTGGAAATCAACTCGTTGTGTTCATTGGGAACAACGGTTATTCCGCCCTTCTTGGGCACACAATGGATTGGACTAACCCACGGTGAATCTGAAATAGGGTAAATCATACCCGCATCAAGAAGTTTGAGAACCTCTGTTTTGATGACTTCATGTATTTTTGGATTCACCCTTCGTTGGCTTTTAATTGTGGGCTTAAAGTCATCCTCCATGAGAATTTTGTGTGTGTAGAAGTGAGGATCAATTCCACGAATATCAGAAATCTTCCAAGCAATAGCCTTCTTATGATCTTTCAATACGGTGATAAGTCGGGCTTTTTCTTCTTCCTTTAGGTCCTTAGCAATGATGACTGGCGACTTCTTCTCTTCTTCAAGGAATACATACTCGAGATGGGGCGGCAACTCCTTAAGTTCTAAATCCGTAGGATTTTCGACGGGAGGCGTATTCAAAGTCGGAGTATCGATAGCAATGACCGTGGGAGATGGAGGAGAAGGATTGTCTTCGTTGAGAAGATTGTCAAAGAAATTCATGTCTTCATCCCCATCGGTGGGAGAATCATCATTAGCTAAATTCACATATCCCATGGTGTCTTCAAGATTGTTCCAAAACAAATCACTTTCTCCAAATAGAGACAATGATGAATCAATAGAAGAAATGGTTTCAACATTGGGAAGAGAGGGAGGAATACTTTTACAAGCATCTTTGAAGTGTTCTTCACAAGCCTCATCAAGAACGTCAATACAATTAACACTCTCGTTGGAATAAGGTTGTTTAGACAACTTTCCCATGTTGAAGACGATTTTATCGTCACCCACTCGCATGATAAGCTCACCGGCTTCAACATCGATGAGAGTGCGACCGGTCCTCAGGAATGGACGACCCACGATCAAGGGAACACGAGGGTCCATCTCGTAGTCGAAGACGACGAAATCAGCAGGAAAAGTGAATTTGTCGACTCCTACAAAGACGTCTTCGGCTATCCCCACTGGATAAGCAACCGTACGGTTAGCTAATTCCAAAGTCATTTTGGTGGGGACTAGCTCAGGGAGAGATAATTGCTTCCAAACGCTTAGAGGCATAAGATTAATACTGGCACCTAGATCGGCTAGGGCCATGCAATTCTCTACTCCCGGGAAATTGCAAGGGATTAAGAAACGACCCGGATCACCAAGCTTGGTTGGCAATTTCCTTAAGAGCACTGCAGAGCAATTCTCATTAAGTTGGGTGTTGGCAATATCAAGGAGCTTTTCCTTGTCGCTCAGAAGATCTTTAAACATTTTCGCATATTTAGGCATGTGAGCGAGAGCCTCAGCGAAGGAGATATTGAAATTCAGTTGTTTAAACATTTTAAGAAAGTTAGAAACCTGAATATCGTCCTTGCTTTTGAGCTTCTCTTTCCTCAACCTAGATGGATAAGGTATATTGGAGGAAGAGGAAGGCTTTGGGAGAATAGGATCACTCACATCCTTGGGTGGAGGAGGGGTAGAAGGAAGAGGTGGAGAAATTAGGGAAGGAGAAAGATGAGGAATAGGAGCAGGTGACTCGTTCTCCTTAGTCACAACCACCGGTGGAGGTATAGGAAGCTCGGATTCCTTGGTACCTTTGCCACTTCGAGTGGTGATTGCTTTCATCTCCCCTCTTGGATTCGCAACGGTGTTACTCGGAAGAGTACCCGAAGAAGAGGGTTGATTACCTTGGAAGAAACTAGCCATCATGTTCTTCAAGTCGTTCGTTTGACTATCCAACGTGTTTCTCATGTCAGCTCTCAAATCGTTCCCTTGTTTGACCAAGTCTGCTTTCAGGTTGAGCACTTCTCTCTGAAGATTTCCCACTATCACATCGTTAGTCCTCATATAAGTTTCCACTTCTTGGTGTAAGGCGGTGGGTTGGTTGGGAGGAGCATTGTATGCGGGTGGTTGATAAGCAGGTTGCTGGTAGACTTGGTTGTTTCGTTGAGGTGGTTGTTGCTGCTTGTGAGGTGGAATGTATGGTGTACGAGGTTGTTGTTGTTGTTGAGGAGGGCGATTAAGGTGTTGTTGTTGGTTTGGGTTGTTTGGGGGAAAACCGGGTGGTGAGAGGTAGTTGTTAGAGCGGTAGCTAAGCAAATTACGGTCACCTTGAGGTCTAGCTTGATAAGCAGGTTGAGGATAGGTGCCATATGCTGCATTCACATTCTCAGCAGGGTAGTCTTGGGTGGCCGTACAAGTGGTGTAAGAGTGAGGACCACCGCATATCTCACAAGGTTGGTTGACAGTGTTAACTTGAACGTTTTTAGCGTTGTTGCTGTTGTTGTTGCTGACGGTGTGGGTAACAAGCGATTCAAGTAGCGTAGTGATTTTGTCCAATCGCTTGTCGCTGTCACTAGTGCTAGCACTAGCGACATTGGTCCGAACACTCTTGGTTTGCACACGAGATTTATTCTCAATGATATCCCAAGCAGCATTGGAAGTCTTAGCCAAAAGATTACCCCCCGAGGCACTGTTTAGTGAATCTTGGTCACTCATGCTTAAACCATTGTAAAAAGTATTGATTTGATGTACTTTGGTAAAACCATGTTGTGGGCATTTTCTTAAAAGATCTTTAAAACGATCCCAAGATTCACTGAACGACTCATCGTACTTTTGTTCAAAATTTATGATTTCATTCCGCAAAGCGGTAGTACGAGAGGGTGGGAAAAAGTAATTGATAAACTTGGTTTCCAAATCCGTCCACGAGAGAATACTCTGTGGCGGTTCCTTAGCAAGCCAATGCCGGGCTTGTCCCTCTAAAGAAAAGGGAAAAAGTTGTAACCTGATAACCTCTTGTGGAACACCATTGAATTTGACCGTGTTGGTGAGTTGCAAGAATCTCTTGATATGGTCATGTGGGTCATCAATGGTACGTCCCAAGAATGGTTGAGCGGAGACCATCTGGATAAAGCCTGATTTTAGCTCAAAGTTGTTGGCTGCAATTGGAGGTATGATAATTGGATCAGTGTTGCCATCTACATGAGCTTGCAGCAGTTCAATCATCGGGCGATTATCCGGAAGAGGCTCATTGTTGTTGTTATTGTTCATGTTGTTGAAAGGTGGGTTTTTGTTGTTATTATTGTTGTTTGGAGGTGGTATGTTGTTGTTGTGTTGTACACCGGCCATGTCTAAGTGATCGAGAGGCTCGGGCTCTTGATAAGACGTGGATCGAGTGCACATACACCTACAAAAGAACGAACAAAGAAAAACAAAGCAAAAATATTTTTGGTTTTTATGTTTTTTTTTTGTATTTTTGAAAATTTTATATTTTTTAGGATTTTTTTTTTTTTTTTTTTTTGAAATTTTTATGAAAAAGTAACGTTCACAGGGAACGGATCCCAAAATCCAAGTTCTCACAAAAAACTTTTGATCTTAACGAGAAGACCCGGCAGCGGCGCCATTTGATACATATGTTTTTGTATGGGTTCTCTTTTTCTCTCGATATCCTCTCGAATTGATCTCGGCCTTAAGTGGAATGATTGTTCTTGGTTACTAAAAAGGAGAGTGGTTTTCTATTCTACTGAATGCTTAAATGCTTTAAAAGGTAAACTTAAATTTAAAAGTAATTAAATCAAAAACAATTAATTTAAAATCAATTAACAATTAATTTAAGAACTAGAATTAAAATTAAAATAAAAATAAAGAAACAGTAACACAGTAACAGTAAAAGAAAATTGATTCGGAAGTTTTAACCTTGATTCAGAACTTTGCTCATCCGGAACTTTTCACTCGGAACCCCTTGATTCGGAACTTTGTTCATCCGGAACTTTTGGTCCGGAAGTTTATCCGGAAGATTGACTCGTAACTTTACTCGGAACTTCACCCGGAACTTGGTTCGGAAGTTGGTTCGTCCGGAACTTTACTCGGAACTTTATTCGGAAGTCTATTCGGAAGTTTGGTTCATCCGGAACTTTATACTCATTCGGAAGTTTTAAAAGGAAAATTCATTCGGAACTTAAAAACTCACTCGGAACTTTTCTAACATAAACTCATTCGGAACTTTTTAGTTCACCCGAAACTTTTTGGTTCACTCGGAAGATTTGATTCGTCCGGAACATACAGTTCATTCGGAACCTGGGAATCATTCAAGAACAGTAGCTTATTCAGAAAAACAGGGGAAACGAATACCAATCAAAATCAAACTAAATAATCAAAAAGGTTTCACCAAATTAACCACAAATCATCTAATAACCATAAGCTACAAATCCCAACAGTAAAAACACAAATTCAACAACTTTTTAAAGATCAAATCAATCAAATAAGAACTTAAACTTTAACCCAAATAAATGGAGATAAACAAGATGAAATGGAAAGATTAAACAAGAACTTGTATTGAAGATTTAATGTTTTAACAATAACAAAACAAGGATTAAAATTACAAGATTGAAAAAAACAAAGATCAAGATCACCAAACACCCTAGTGGTGTTGGTGATGCTACGAACTAAAAGGGAGAAAAAAAGGGGAGAGAAGAAAACTAAAAACTAACTGGATGAAAAGTGTGAGGGGAGGGCTTTATATAGCCTTGCCTTTTGGTTGGTGAGTGGGCTTTCTCCTGTTCTTCTTGTCTTCTCGACTTTTCAGAAAAGTTGACGTTTCCGATTCTGATTCGGGATTTGTTGTCGATTAAATTCAACTCGTCTTTTAATTTCTTCGTTTAATAGACTTGAGTTTCTTCGACTTATGTAAATCTTCCATCTTTGGTCCTTTTCTTCGATAAATCGTCAAATAGGCCCAGTGACTTCAAATCTTTTGCATCTCTTGGACAACAGACTTCATCTTGAGTCTTTTTCTTCGATGAAACCCGTGCAATCCCATGTTTTCTTTAATATTCATCCGGTTGGCTCTGAAAACACAATAAACACAAAAACCACGCATAATTCCAAACAAATGATATTAAATACGTGTTTTGGTCTCGTTTTAGCCAGAATTAAGTGGTAAAAGGATGGGTGTTTACACATCTATCACCCGACCCGAACCCGACCCGACCCGAACCCGACCCGAGCCTATTCGGGTCGGGTTAGTCGGGTTGAAATCTCAATTCGGGTTAGTCGGGTTAACCCGACTAACCCGAATTCAAAATCGGGTCGGGCATCGGGTATAATATTTATTTCTAATTCGGGTTCGGGTCAACCCGACTAACCCGAATTCGATTTTTTTTTTTTTTTAAATTTAAATTTAACATAAATTGTGTTAAAAAAGTAAAAAAAAATGTTTTTTTAAATAATTTACTCGAATTCGGGTTGACCCGAACCTGATTAGACCTGACCCGACTAGACCCGACCCGACTAGACCCGAACCCGAGTAACCCGAGTTCAAATCGGGTCGGGTTCGGGTAAATTATTTTTAGCCTTGACCCGACTTCAACCCGACCCGAATAACCCGAACCCGACCAACCCGACCCGATTCCCACCCCTAATTCCCACTACTCCTTTACCTTCCACACCTCACCATGAAGAAGCCAACAAGAAAAATCCTTCAACAACCACTCAACCACAACCAAAACCAAGTCTCCCTTACCCATCACGATTGAGAAAGGAAAAGCTTAAGAACAAGGATGATATACAAGTCCTAAATTTTTTGAGGATGTTCAAGCAACTTAACATAAACATCTCCTTTTGTGGAAGCTTTAGCCAATATGCCTAAGTTTGCTAAGATGATCAAGGACTTACTTTCTAACAAGGAGAGATTGGTGGATTTGCCTAATGCTTCTTTGAATGAAAATTGCTCCGCGGTTTTGCTTAAGAAGTTGCCTACTAAGCTTGGAGATCCAGGGAGGTTTTTGATTCCTTGCAATTTCTCGGGGGTGGAAAATTGCATGGCTTTAGCGGATTTAGGAGCAAGCATAAATCTCATGCCATTATCGGTTTGGAAGAAACTTTCACTTCCCGAGCTCACTCCTACTAAGATGACTCTTGAGTTAGCCAACCGTACTATAGCTTATCCGGTGGGAATTGCGGAGGATGTTTTTGTTGGAGTTGATAGATTTACCTTTCCCACGGATTTTGTGGTAGTTGATTATGATATGGATCCGAGAGTTCCTTTGATTGTTGGTAGGCCATTTTTGAGAACGGGTCGTACTCTTATCGATGTAGCGGAAGGTGAACTCATAATGCGGGTAGGCGATGAAAGAGTTGTGTTTAACATGGGGAAGTTGTCTAAGAAATCCAATGAACCCGAGACCGTGAAGCATATTGATGTTATTGATAAGGAGGTAAATCAAGTTGATATCCTTGATGAAGTTTGTGGTGAATATTTTCATGAAGCTTGCACAAGTGGTAATTATGATCCTCCATATGCTGAGACCGTAGCTTCCATTACTTCATCCTTGGATTTTCATGAACCTCAAGAGCTAAAATTTGGTGAAACCCCATATGACAATCCACTTTTCCATAATAATGACGATATTCATGCGGACTTTAGTGGTGAAGAATCTTTTCTTTGTGATACACCAATATATGATGACTATAGTGATGATGAGATTTCTACTTGTGACTCTCCATTTGTTGATGATCATACTTCTTTGGGTTTTGAGGAATCACCAATCTTTGATAGACCTATCTATGATGTTTATGATGATGAGAAGGATTCTATCATTGATGAGATTGATGAGTTTTTAGACGTGGATATACCTTTTGAGTATACTCTTGGATATCTTGATGAGGAGGGGGACATACTCTATTTAGAATCTCTATTGCATGAAGATCCTTTACCTTCTTCCTTGCCCACCTCAACCTTTCAAAGTGATAAAGGAAAACAAGTCATGATGGTTCCTTCCAAGAGCTTGTTGTTACCCATGCCTCCACAACTTCTCTCATCATGTGAACTACAAAGGATAATCTTCTAAGGCAAAAAAACTTGTTTTCCCATCAAAGAACGGATTTTTGATCCTGGCATAGAGCTTGCTAAACCATCTCAGTATCCGCCTGATGCAACAAAAGGAAAACTTGTGAAAGATTTGAGAGTTTTACCCTATCACCTTGTGACGAACATATGGGAAACCATTTTGGAGAACAACACCTCACTCTTTTCACCATTGCTTGGGAAGTTAGTTATTGGATTGTGTTATAAGTGGGATGGTAATTATGTATTTGATCCGGGGGGATATTTATGGAGTTTTGATCATTGAAAACTTGTTTTACCTCATCATGGAGATTTTTCTTAAAAAGGGTAAATCTTTTACTCTCCATGATAGGTGTTCCATAGACACTTTTGAGTATGGGATGAGTCGAGCTAGAGACTACTTAAATCAAGCTTGAATAACTAGGTTTAGAAGTTGTTAGACTTAGAGTGTTGTAGGTTAGAAATACGGGTATAGATTTGAGGATAAGTGTACGGGAGACCTTCTTTTGTCTTCTTCGTGTTTGTAGGGTTGCTCACTCAATTCATGCTTTCGAGCTTATGGAGGAGGCCCTTGTATCCGGTTCACTTCGTTACTATTGTGATCTTTCATAGACACCTTGTGCTTTAAAAATGAATTCACTATAGTTGATATTTCCTTAACTTGGGTTAAGCAAAGTCTATTCATTGTCATAAGTGTAGGGGAAGTTTTTATACTTCCATGCTCTTAAACATTGAGGACAATGTTTAGCTTAAGTGTAGGGGGTCTTCTATCGAAGTGACCTTACCTAGAACTTGTCATTGACCTTCATGATAACTTGGAAAATTAATTTTTCAAACATTTTTCAAACTTTTGATCTACTTTGGCCACCAAAAATATGCATTCATCATTTTTACATTAATCATTTTTTCATTTGCATAACACATTTGCATTGTATATATATTTCTTCTTCATCAAAAATATATAAAAAGGAAAAAAAATATAATAAGAACATGGTTTAACAAATTTAGACTTCTTTGACATATTAGGCCCGCCATGGATATTTGACTCAACCCGAGTTTGCTTATTCAAGCTTACTCTAGCTAGTATCCTTAACCATGTAGTCCTTCATTGGTCTATTAGGCTAAGCATCCACCAATCTCATTATTTGAGGTTTTAAATTTGTGGAGAATGGGAAATGATAGAGTTGAAGCAAGTATAAAAGGGCTAGATAAACTTCATGATAATTACTTGTGGCTAAACCCTTCTCTTCTTAACCTCTATTTTCTTCGCATGTATATATGTTAATAAATAATCAAGAACGGTTTTAATCGGTTTGTAATCTCTTATGCATTTTTGTCTAATCATTCATGGTTGATATACGTACTTCTTAAGATTCTAAGTTAGAACGTTTTATTTGTACTAGACTTATGTCATGCTCAATATTTAGCGGGTTTTTTTCCTTTTATTCTTTTATACTTTCTTTGTAAGGAATAAAGAAAAATAAGAGCGGCTTATAAAAATGAGTGGCTAGAAAAAAAAAGAAAAAAAAAAGAAAAAAAAAATTATAAAAGACTCCCAAGAGGGGCAGTGTGGTGTTAATTATAGTGACTATTGAATTCCAATATTACCTTGACGGGTTGCGGGGATTCGATATATTGCTCCAATACAATATTACCTTGACGGGTTGCGGGGTTGAAGATCCAAGGTCTCAAAAAGGCGGCGGATGTAAATTATTGCGTGAGTTTTATTTTTCTTTCCTTAGCGAGTGTGTAGCTACTTATGAAAGCATAACATGGGGATTTTACACATAAGGCGAATGACTTATTACTCTTGAAACGGACTTATATTAATTGTGAGCGGTTTTTCAAATAATGGATGAGAGGATTACTTAGGATTAAAATTGTGCTTCCTTATTTTTGGATTTTGCATTTCTTATACTTCACGCTTGAAATAATGACAAATTTGCCCACAAGCAATTTGCTCTACTAATAACCGGTTCCACATTTAATTGTCATGAATAAGTTGATGCACTTTTTACTTGTGAATACAATGATCCTATTTTTAAGCTTGGTACGGGGAAAGTGAAACTTGAGGGTGATAAATGTCCATGGTACCCAAGCCCTAATCAAATTCATTGAATTCTTTATGAGTTATTTCCATCAAAACCATTTCAAGAAAATCCAAAAAGATATAAATAGAATTGTTTCTTGTGCATTGCATTGTTAAAAATCAAAATCATGCATCATATAGTGTAGAGTAGTGTAGATGCATTCCATAATGGCCAAGGTGGATTAATTATGAGGAGAATGTAAATTTGTGCTTTAAAATATAGCATTGCATGAGGACATGACAATGTTCAAGTGTAGGGGATCTGATATGAGCAAAAACTCATATCAATTAATCAACAAATCACCCTAAAACACATAGCAAATACCTAACTTTTGTGCTATAAAAGCAGTATTATGTGGTATGTTCTGTGTTTGTGTACAAATAGGTAAGAAGGATGCATTTTCAAGCAAACAAAGAGAAAATCAAGCTAAATTGGATGAAAAAGACAAAGAAGGATCAAGAGTGACAAGACTTTAAAGACAAAGGACCTATCTTGACAACATTTCAAAGATGAAGGACCAAAAGTGTACAATTGCCAAAGTCAAGATCAAAGTCAAACATGGTCAACCAACAAATCAACCAAGTCAAAAGGGTCAAAAGAAGCAAGAATGCAAGTTGAAGGATCATTTTTGCCAAAGGAATGAAGATTCTAGCTTAAAATACAAATCTGCCAAGTCAAGGGACTGAAACTGCCAACTTTGCAAAGTAATTTGGGCTCAATCCGTGTTTAAAGGCTTCAACCAATGAGAAGCAAGGAAATAAATCACTTGGATCGCCACCTAAGCCCACTCACAGCCGCCTTCATTTAATAACCCAATCACAACAGTGTGATCCACCAACTCCTCAACTGGCCAATCATATTTCACTAAATGGATAATGATCCGTGTGCTTATTTCTCCACCAACCACAACCTGTCACGTGGCCTTCTTCTCCAAACAAAATAGCCAGAAACGGGATTTAGCTAGAGGGCATTTCAGAAGTTGATATAAACATCAAAGTTACTCAAAGTCCAAAGACGAATTCATCCCAACTATCCAATTAACATGAAATCAAGTCAATCAAAAATCCCCAAAGATGTTCTTCACCTGCAAAATTCAATTGAGCAAATTAGTCCACGTGGAAGACTCCTATTGGCTTGGACACGTCACTCTTCCCAACTAATTCACTTTTTCATTCTATAAATAGGACTAGAAGCTCTCGTTTGTAGCAAGTTAGCTAGTGTGAAAACACACACACTATAATTTTACTCTCTCTCTCATTCTGTTATTAGTTTGTAGTTAACAACTCTCAAAAGCTTGACAACCCTTTGAGAGTTTGTTAGTTAGTTGTAACCATCCTTTGTAACAACCTTTCATACAAAATCAATAAAAGTTCAAATTTCCCTCCAGTTCTCTTATTACTCTTACCTACTGTTCATACGCCATTGTTACTCTTTGTTTCTAGTGATCATCAGAAGCCTTATTGAAGATTGTAGTTGATTGATTTCATCCAGTAGTTGTACTCACTGATTTGATCCTTCCATTTCAAGTTTTGGTAGAGTTTTGAAGATTTTTGAGTTCATTAATAGAGGATAAGAGTTGATAACTGTTGATTGGTTGTTGATTAGTTGATACTAGTGCTAAGGTGGTGGTTTAGCACTAGCTAGATAGCTCAGCGCTACTCTACTCCCTCAAAGGAGGCTTCTATATTCAAGATGTACAATTTCTTACATTTTTGTTCCACTCAATTGTTGAAGGCATGCTCAATTCCTAGATAGAACTTGTTTGTTGTATGATCAAATGTGTTAGTTGATAATTGAGATGTTTTGCTCGATGGTGTAGCTTAATGATAGCATAGCATTTGTGTACTAGCTTATATCAGCATTCTGTTAAGCCTTTTAGCTGTAAGCTTTGCTTGCATAGCATTTGGAGTATAAGTGTGCTACAAAGTTTGAGTTTAGCCTATTTCCATCACATTTTGGTAGATAAGTTTAGCTTAATATCAGTCTTCAACCAGTATTGCTTCTAGCCTAATTTCCTTCAATAAAATTTCACTAGAATTGGTAACTAGTGTTTGGCAACAGGTTTTAGAGTATAATCTAGAGTTGATTTTGGATCAAATCTTGTTAAGCTTTAGTCATTTAGCCGTTTTTAGTCAAGATAAATAGTTTTCAGTTCATTTCAGGTCAAAACTTTTGGTCAAATAGGTAATTGCATCAAAAAGTCTTTGGGTCACTTTGGTTAAAAACCTGATTTTAGAAAGTTGTCATTTTCAAATCATTGCCAAAGCTTTATTCCTTGATGAAATTTCTTGAAACCAGTTTCTAGTTATCACACAACATATGTAGTATAAGCACTAGGCAGGAAATTCTACAGTATACAGTATTAAGCTAGGAATTAGCTTTTGAATAAGCATTAAGCATTCTTCATTTTCTGTGATAAAAACCTTAGCTGTTTTTCCATTCTAGCAATTCCACTTCAGAAACTTAGCTATTTTCTTTTACAAATCGCTTTAGAAAGTGTCCTTGAATAAGTTTCCAAATTTTGAGCTTTTTGGATTTCTGGTCAACAAAAGTCAACATAAGCTGCTTTCTAGCTTATTTTCATTTTTTGAGCTTATTAGTTGATCATTTTTGATAAAACAAGATTTCCCCTTCTTCTTGTGAGCTCATTAACAGGTTTTTGCATTAAAATCAAGTTGTGGACGTTTAGCTTATTGGGTAGCTTATTTTGTGCTTATTAGAAATATCTTATTTGAGTTTTAGTGAGTTTCAGCTTAAGCCCTTTTACAAGTCTAGCTATAATTGAGTTTTAAGCCTTTTGAAACTTGTTTGAGCTTATTTGGTTGAGTAACGAGCTCATACGAGCTTATTAAAGTGTCTTTGCCCGTTTTGGTTTAGAGTTGTTGGATATTTGCTCTTAGATCCCTGGTTGTTAGAACAGTTGCATTATTAGCCTGATTTTCCTAATCTTTAGGATTTGTTAGGATTAGTCCCTGGATTTTTCAAGTTAGTTAATAAGTGGTTAGTTAATTTTGGAAGTTAGTTAAAATTATTTATCTTGTTAGTTAATTTTCATTTTAAGTCCAAATTTGTTAACTTATTTTACATTTTTAGTCCTTTGACTTTTAGACTTCACATTTTTAGCATTTATTTTTCATATAATTTACATTTTCAGTCCTTTAATATTGTAGAATTTACATTTTTGTTTTTAGTTGAATAAATACTTGGTTTGTGCAAATTGTTTTACGCATAAGTAGACTTTATTTTTCATTTTAGCAAGGTTTTGTTTGAATTAGACATAGAATATCCAAATAACATTACCAACCAAAAACAATCATAAAACCGATCTTGTTAGGACTTTCAATTGGTTAAGAATCGAGAAAACGAACTTCACTATACACAAATATTAGTACCCTAGGAAAGACTCGAGCATTTGGAGGACGTGCATAGGATGGAAGCTGCTAGGGACTTCTTTTCCTTTTTGCCTTCATATACTTATGCTTGTCTAGTCTTTCATTCATTTCTTTTGCTTTATTATGTTTTGGGCTTATGTTTGGGAACCGATGTTTGATTCCGGTTATCCCTTTGGTCATGTAATGTTTTAGACATTTATCCTTGTATGCTTTGATGACACGCCATAATTACACGTGACATTCCATTATCAAAATGGGGTGTTACAATTGGCGAGTCCGAAAAGGTCCTAACAAGACATGAGGGCTACATTTTGTTGCTAAAGATCCCAAGTGATGTGAAGAATCATTTATCAAAAATCAATATGAAGGATCGAGACACACGACGAAAAGCAAATACTCCCGTAAAGATCATGGAGAAGTCTATCCAAAAAGGCCCTAACAAGGTATGAGGATAAATAGATCCAAGTCCTAAAAGGAGGCGGATCGTTGTATATCAAAATCCTAAATAAAGATTGGAGAAAAATGAAGAAGTCGTGGTCTAAGTTTGAAGAATCTCTCAAAAAGTTCAAGTGAAGAAATTCCTATTATGAAGAGAAGACCATTATTTCATGAACGTCTCACAAGATCTGAAGTATGAAATCGTTGCCAAATATCGGTCCGAGAAAAGTCTTAAATCGTGAAGCGAGTTATGCCAAGATATGAACTTTATGAGGTCCCGAGAAGCAGTTTTAAAAGATTTTGTCCTTTAGCTAACTATTGATTAAATCGTCCCACTTTATTTTCAGCCTAATAACTATTGAAATAAGTCAACAATGCATCCTCGTGATCATTCAAGACAACAATAAAATATAAGAGATACACCTAGGAATAAGGGAGTCTAAGTAAATATTTGGCCCACATGAGTTTGTGATAGTTTGCTAACTTATAATAACAATGATCTCGTTTTTAAGCTTGGTATGGGGAACGTGAAACTTGAGGATGATAATCATTCATGACATTCCAAAACCCCAAGGTATCTTTTTGATCTTTTTTACTTATTTTCTTCCTTTAAATATTTTGTCTCTTTAATGAAGGCCATAGTGGATTGATTATGATGGAAAATGTAAAACTTTCTTTGTAATTAATGCATTGCATGAGGTAAGTGTAGGGGATTTAATAAGTCTGAAAACACTTATCCTTTTACCACTTAATTATAATAATAACCAAGCCAAAACGTCTATTTTATGTCGTAAATGTCGGAATTATGCGTGGTTTGTGTTTTTGTTGTGTTTTAGGACCAAAATATGAAAAGGGGAGAAAACACGGTCTTTCACGGGCTTTTATCGAAGAAAAAGACAAAAGACGAAGTCAAAAGATCAAGAGTGCAAAAAGAACAGAAGTCCAAGGCCTATTCGGAAGATTTATCGAAGAAAAGTATAAAGACGGAAGTTTAATAAAGCCGAAGAACTCAAGTCTAATTAATGAATAAATTACAAGACGAGTTTAATTAATCCCGAGACAAAGTCGAAAAAGTCGAAGAATTTAGAAGACAAAAAGACGAGAAAGAAAGAAGGAAGCTTCCAACACATGCTTACCTCCCCTAATCTCCTATAAATACCCTCCTAATATCACATTAGGAGGTGTTGGCTATTTTGACAAACTAGTCTTCCATTTTAATTACTTGCACTTTTCTTAATGTCATTTACTTAATTGCACCTTTAATTTCTTGTCTTGCACCTTAAATTTTGTAAGCTTTTAATTCTTGTCTTTACTTTAATTGTTGAATCTTAATTTTAATCAAGTTTTTATTAATCTCTCATTCTACCTTTCTTGTTCTTGATTTAATCTTTATGCTTATGTGCTTATTGTCATGCTTATTTGATTATTTGTCATGTTTTTATGTTTATGAATGTGTTAGCTTATTGATTTTATAGCTTATTGTATTTTTCTTAAATTTAATTAAGTGCTTATTAGTTAATTTTTATAAAAAATTGATTTTAAATATTTTTGTTATTTAGTGTTTTTAAAAGTTTTAAATTTTGGCTTATTAGCTTTTTCTTAAATTTGATTTGGTAAAAGTTTTAGTTACGTGCTTATTTGTTTTTAGCTTAATTTTAGTTTAAGCTTATTTGATTCTAACTGTTATCCGGGTTTTGGTAAAAACCCTCTTATTCCGAATATCGCCTCCAAGTCCTACATTCCAGATAGTGATCATCACATCATTTCGGATAAGCTACACGGTTTGATATTCTGGATAAGCCGTCTTTGGTTATTCCGGATATAGTTTAGGTGGTTATTCCGGATAGTACCCTTAACAAGGATTCCGGATAAGTGTCCGAAATAGAGATTCTGGATAGTGACAATCTCTGGATTCCGGATAAGGCATCAAAAAATATTCCGGATAAGCAGCAGGACGAGTATTCCGGATAAGCATCAGGACGAGTATTCCGGATAGCGTGGTTGTGTTCATTCTGGATAAGGGCCAAAAGGAGATTCTGGATAAAGGGATTTTCGAGTTATTCCGGATAACCAAAAGAAGAAACATTCCGGATAGTCACGAGAAGGTGATTCCAGAGGTTTGAAGATTATTCCGGATAAGCCCATTTTTGAGGTATTCCGGATAAGCTATTGTTTGGTGGATTCCGGATATCGTTCAGAAGGTCCAGATTTCGGATAAGAGGCAGAACAAGATTCCGGATAAGCAACCGTTGGTGATTCCGGATAAGAGTGACAGTTTTATTCCGGATAAGCAGCAGGTTTGTTATTCAGGATAAGAGTAAGATAGGATTCCGAATAGTGACAGTATTTTGGATCCCGGCTCAGGTTCTGTTTACTCCCTTTTTATTTTCAAGCAATTATTTTCCCGCATTTTTCTTTAAGTCATTTTAATTTCTTTTCTTTTTTTAAATTTCAAGTTTATATTTTTATTACATTGTCAAATTTATTTTTTGTCACGCTTTAATTTTAAGTCATTTAATTAATTACTTTTAAAGTTTTAAATTTTGCACAATTTACCTTTTAGTCAATTTTAGCTTTCATTACCTGCCATTTACTTTAATGTTTCGCAATTTAATTTCACTACAACGACCAATCTATTTGTTTTCCACCAAAAGACGACTGAGTCGCACATTTTCCCTTTCTCAATTCGAAAAGATCGGACGATAAAATTTTCTTACTTGGCAAAAAACCTTGTATTATACCTCCATAACTAGGTGAAACTGGCATGCATGTATATGGCTAAGGTAACTAATAAAACATAAGCATTTAATTCTGTAACTACCGGGGAAAACAGTTGGTTGCATACGGGAAATCCTAATAAAGGAAGAGGTTGTCCTTACTGAAGGACAGGAAATACGTACCTTGTGTCCAGTAGAAGCTAACGGAAACGCTGAAGAACCTACTCCGCCTTGTCAGATAATACTACATAAGAATATATACATGTATGAGTTGTCTGAATTACATGTGTTTTACTGGTTTTGTGTTAGCTTATTATTCATGTTATATCATGTTTTAAGTGTTTACTGTAGTTATTCTTGTATTCTGTTGTTTATTATTCATGTATTATGGTATTATTATACTTGTATTGTAATACTAAGTAACTTTCTAAAAATAGCAGGTTTCTATAAATAGTAAGTTTCTAAAAATAGAAAGTTTCCAAAATAGTAAGTTTCCATAAATAGAAATAAGCTAGATTATTAGTGTTAAGTAAAGTTTAATTAGTAAAATACAAGTCGTGGTTCAAGTATTATAACTTATTAATTAAATAACTTGGTTAATTAATTAAACTATACATTATAAGAATTTAATTAAAATGCATGTTTCAATTAAATTAAGCTAAGTAAAATACTTAGGTTATACATGAAATATTACTTTTAGTATTTAACCTAAGTCATGCATTTAATTAAATCAAATAGTCTAGGAATTAATTTAATTAAACATATTTTCTTATTTTCAATACTTTCATGAAACCCGAACCCATGATTTAAAATTAACCCGAGCCCGTACCCGTGTTCCACATATAAGCCGAGCCAAACACCCTTGACAGTGGCTACCCGGCCTTGCCGGTTGCCACTGTCCGAGTGGTTTACCCGCTGCCGAGCCACGGCTAGCCGCTGTCGGGCTCGGTTCCCACCGGTTCGCCACCGGTTCACACCAGTTTAACCCGGTTCCCATTGTTTTTGTTGTTCGGTTCCCACTGTCAAAATAAAAGTCCCACCGAGACCCTATTGGTCTCGGTTGACACGCGACACAAACCAAAACCACACCCCGACTCGCGGTCGGGGTTCACTTGCCTGTGTCTGAGCCAAACCAACCCAATTCGAGACCTTTAATGGTCTCGGTGGTGGTGCTGTAGCCACGTCGAGATCTTCGGCTCTCGGTTTGTGGGTCTTGGTCGAACAAACAACACCAAACACCCCTTTAATCAATGATTTAATTAATCTCATATGTTTTTATAACTTGTTTTTAAGATTAATTAAAATAATAACATGGATTCATAAAAGAATTAATAAGAAAAAGAGAGGTTTGATTATACTAACACGTGGAAGAAAAGGTTATGATCACGAACACGTACACACAAAGAATCAAGTAGCAAAATCGTCCGGATTGTTCTTGGTGGTGACCTATGGCCGGCGGCAAGAAGGAAAAAGGGAGGCAGGGTTTTGTTTTTCTGTAACCTAAAATTATGAGAAGAACTCCCTATGTTTTTCTTATTATTTAGTTAATCATAGGTCATGGGCCAAAAGTCCCAATCCGTTTCTTTCTTATCTCTTAGCCGCGACACCCTTGAGCCCAACAAGGGAAACCCGTGACTTTTATTAAGATAAAATAGTCGTGTCATTCGTGTTTAATTATCATGAACTTATATGTCGTGGTCGTAACACATTTATAATATATATACGTACATACATGTTATTATTTATCGTGACACGTGAAATATATTATGTAGAAACTAGAAGGGGGGTTGAATAGTTTCTTATATTTACTTGTTAAAATGTGGTTTCCAAAAATCCTTTTTCAAAAAACTTAGGCTTGAGGAAATATGTGAAATCTTCTTATGCACAATATGAACAATGATAGTGTAACTAAACTAATACTAACAAAAATATATCCACAAAGAATAAAGAATGATAGTGTAGCTAATCTAATACTAACACACGTATATGCATAAAGAATAAAGAATGTAAAGAGTTAAGGGTAAAGAAAGATCAAACCAAATACCAAGGATTTATAGTGGTTCGGCAACGAAGCTCACTCCTCGTTCCTACTCCACTCCTCGAGTACTCCTTACTCGAGAGTTCACTACACAACAAGCTCCTTATGGTGGAGAAAACCGTACACGTCGCTTAACCAATTTCCGACTCTAAGCTAAAAGTCGAGCCCTAATCGTAGCTAGGACCAATCTACACAACTATACTTAGTACATACACAACTTCCAAATAGACACAACTACTTGGATCTTCACAACTATGACACAACTACAAGTGTATAAAATTAGATCTTCAATGGATCTTTGGTGGTGGACTCAACACTTCACTAGGATAGTGTTCTTCTCTTTGCACTTGGAGAGGAAGGGATGAAAGAACAAGATTCACTTCTTAAACAAGTAATAATCAAACAAATGATCAAAGATTTGAGTGATTAAAGAAGGGGTTTGAATCTGGAAATAAATGTGCAAAAGACGTGAGGTGAAAAGCTGAGAATGGTCCACTATTTATAGGACAAAGGAGCCAACGGCTATATCTGCCCGCGGTACCTTATCTTAGCCCGCGGTACATTATCGATAAGGTACCGCCTAGGCGCTAAGGTACCGCCGGACTAGACTCCACTCCTTTTTGTCCGTTAGTGGTGGAGGTCTTATCTGGATATAAAAAATATCCTGAAAGGATATTCTTAACCAAATAAGAATATGCCATTTTCAAATTTCAAATAATTAATTTAATAAAACATTTTCTTAAAAAGAAAGTTTAATAAAAACTTGTCACACTTAATAAAAAGTGAGTTTTAAGAAAAGATTAAATCACTTGATCACTTGATTAAGGTTAGTACTTGTTTATCCATACCTTAAGTGAAAATGGGTAAAATGAAAAATACTTGAACTCAAGAATTCGTTTTTCGTTGTTTTCGTAAATGCTTGTTTTTACATATTGTCGTAATCAAAACTAAGCGAGACCGAAAAATGCAAGTAACGTTTTTAGTCATTATTGCATTAACAATCTCCCCCTTTTTGATTCCGACAATACATAAACTCAATCACACAAAAACAAGATTTTCGAAGACGAGTTTATTCATTTCTCCCCCTTTGTCGAAGCAAAAAGGTTGCGTAAGCCGGTGTGGAAGAAACGGACTTTGCAAAGACTCCCCCTTGGTGCTTACTCCCCCTAGCTTGGGGCACCGAGGAAACGAGATATGGTGACAAGCTACATAGAAGGGTTAGTTGAACAAAAGAAACAACCAACAATATATAGCAATAGGTCACATAAAAAAATAAAAGAGAAGAAAGCACAAAGACAAAGATCCAAGATAGGTTACAAGAACATCATACAAAGAAGTATGAAAAAAAAGAAACAAGCCAAAAGCATAAATCTAATCCTAGTTATTCTAGAATTCTAAGATTTGCTTGAATTTGGTATCTTGTGGATAAGCGACCAATGCTTATATGAAAGACAAGGTAATAGCGGAGGGTGGTGGTGGTGGCTTGTTGGAGATCTCATAATCAAAGTGAAGAGGAGGCTTGATTAAGACACTCTTGATGTAGCTCAACTCCTCATAGATGTGTGCCATAGCAAGATGTTGATATTGACAACAATGACAATATGTTCCATGGTGCATGACATTATCATGAGAAGGAGGAAGAACACTAAAGGGTGGTGGTGGAAGAAAAGATGTTCCACAATCAACATTCTTGGTAGGAGAAATGTGATTAAGAGTGTTCTTGGGTGGGTTTGGATTGAAAGCAATTGAAGAAAATGGAGGAGATTCAAGGCTTTCATTGGGAGAATAAGACATTTTGGATGTGAAGTAATGCAAAATGCTTATGGTTTAAATAGGGAAGGCTTAGGGTATTTTTGGGGTGGTCAAAAGGTTTGAAACAAAGATTCTCAAAAATGTTGGAGCAAATCTGGAGTTTCAGACAAAAACACGAAAAAGGAAGGCCACTGTAGGCGGTTCCTTATCTAGGGTGGCGGTACCGTATCAATAAGCTACCGCGGTTCACATATGGAACCGCCTGCAGAAGCAGGGTTTGGTGTTTGGAGGAAGATTTTTCAGCAAATCTTATTTTTCTAGTCTAACTTATCATAAGGATATGCTTAAAAGCAAAGATAGACAAAGAAACATATGCAAACTTACCAAAAAGAGATTTGACCAAAATACATGGATTAAAAAATCGATGTAGGAGGTGTGTAAGACAAGACCTTAAGTCATGACACAATGATCCTCCATGATTCTATCTTGTTCTTGCTATGTTTGAGAGAATCATACATATGAATTATGTAAGCTCTAGATTAATAGCGAGAATCTATGAAAAATCGTTTTTAGATTGAATTAACAATGTCAAACGAATTTCTCAACCATTTTCGAAAGAGACTTTGAGAATTTTGAAAAGGAGAGGAGAAGATGTTTCAAAAGGAGTTTAAAAGACTCAAGGACTCAAAGAGGTAAAAGAAAACACACAAGAAGAAAAGAATTTAAGGAAGATGTTCCATTAATCCTAGACCTAGACGCAAGTAATTAAAAGGTTCCCTCTTAAGTGGCTTAGTGAAGATATCGGCTAAGTTGTCCTCGGAGGGCACCTTTTCAATAGTAATGTTCCCCTTTTGAACATTATCCCTAAGGAAATGGTGTCTAATTTCTAGTGTTTGGTTCGCGAATGTTGCACGGGATTCTTGCTTAGGTCTATAGCGGTTTTATTATCGCACATGATGGGAACGTCATCAAGAGAAATCCCGTAATCAACAAGCGCTTGCTTCATCCATAGAGCTTGTTGGCATGCTTTTCCGGCACTCACATACTCGGCTTCCGTGGTGGATATCGCAAGAGCGGTTTGTTTCTTGGAGAACCAAGAAGTTAAACAACAACCCATGAAGGTACAAACTCCACTAGTGCTTTTCCGGTCCACATAGTCTCCCGCATGATCCGAGTCCGCGTAGACAATGGTTTCTACGCCGGTCCCTTTAGGATACCATAATCCTAAATGTATAGTGCCTTTAATGTATCGGAAGATACGCTTAACCGCTTCAAGGTGAGAGGTTTTGGGAACCTCTTGGAAACGAGCACAAAGGCAAACACTAAACATGATATCCGGACGACTTGCCGTTAGGTACAACAAACTACCAATCATACCTCTATATTTGGTGTTGTCTACCGACTCACAATCATCATCTACGGTGAGTTTAGTATCCGAGGCCATAGGGGTCTTCATTGGTCTAGATTCTTCTAATCCAAATTTCTTTAGCATTTCTTTAGCGTACTTAGATTGACTAAAGAAAATACCATCGTCCATTTGTTTAATTTGGAGTCCTAAAAAGAAGTTAAGTTCTCCCATCATACTCATTTCAAACTCATCATGCATGATTTTGGCAAAGTCATCACACAATTCTTGACAAGTTGAGCCAAATATAATGTCATCAACATATATTTGTACGATTATGAGGTGAGAACTTTTCTTCTTTGTAAAGAGTGTATTGTCTACCATTCCCATGGTATACTAATGTTTAACAAGAAACTCTTTAAGTCTATCATACCAAGCTTTGGGTGCTTGTTTGAGTCCATAAAGTGCTTTCTTAAGCTTGTAAACATGGTCCGGTTTCTCAAAATCAATGAAGCCGGGAGGTTGAGCCACATATACCTCCTCATTGATCAAACCGTTAAGAAATACACTCTTTACATCCATTTGTTGAAGCTTAAAATCTAAGGCACAAGCGTAGGCTAAAAGGATTCTAATTGATTCTAATCTAGCTACCGGTGCATATGCCTCGTCATAATCAATCCCTTCTTGTTGATTATAGCCTTGAGCTACAAGTCTAGCCTTGTTACGAGACACAACACCATTCTCATCTAGCTTATTCCTAAATACCCATTTGGTTCCTATAATGGTAGAACTTCTAGGTGGAGGAACAAGTTCCCAAACATCATTGGCAACGAATTGATTCAATTCTTCTTGCATCGCAATGACCCAACTCTCATCCGTCAAAGCTTCTTTAACATTCTTTGGTTCAATCAAGGAGACAAAACAAAAGAAGTTGCTTTGGTTTTGGACTTGAGATCTTAGGGTCCTTTGATTTAAGTCACCAATGACATTATATAGAGTATGATCCCTAGACTCCTTAATGTTTACTTCCTTTTCAACACTAAGGTCTTCAACTCCTATTTTTCTAACCTCTTTGGCTTTAACTACTTCTAATTCATCCAAGTCATCATCAACCAATGGTGGTGTCTTGGGTGAAGGAGGGGTTTCATCAAAGGTTATGTTGAGTGATTTTTCAATAACCCCCGTGGTTTTATTTAGGACTATGTAGGCTTTAATAGTTTAGGAATAACCTAAAAGGATACCTTCGTAGGACTTTGGGTCAAACTTGGTAAGGTAGTCTTTGGTGTTGAGGATAAAGCACTTGCTTCCAAACACCCTAAAGTATTCTAATGAGGGTTTCTTACCTTTAAGAATCTCATAGGGGGTCTTTCCTAGGAAAGGTCGAATAAGAATTCGGTTGAGAATATAAGTCGATGTGTCCACGACATTGCACCAAAACTTTTGAGGCAAAGATTGCTCGTTTAACATCGTCCTACTCATCTGTTGGAGAGTCCTATTTTTCCTTTCAACTGCCCCATTTGAGTGTGGAGTGCGAGGAGCCGAGAAGTTATGGGTAATACCATGAGCTTCACAAAAGGCACCAAATTGCACTTCATTATCAAATTCCCTACCATGATCCGTCCTAATAGAAACAATTGAACATCCTAGTTGATTTTGAATTCTTCGACTAAAGATTTCGAAGTGATCGAAAGCTTCATTCTTAGATGCCAAAAAACTAGTCCAAGTGAATCTAGAATAGTCATCAACTATAACTAGGGTATAAAGGTTACCTCCATAACTCCGTATGGCGGAAGGTCCAAAGAGATCCATATGTAGGAGCTCTAAGCACCGAGAGGTCGAAACCAAATTCTTGGCTTTGTGACTTGAGTGAACTTGCTTTCCAACTTTGCAAGCATCACAAAAGTGACTATCAAACTTAATCTTGGGGAGGTGTATTACCAACTCCTTAGAGACTAAAGATTGAATTAAACGCATATTACCGTGACCTAATCTCTTATGCCAAAGAGTAGAACTATCATCTATAGTCGCAAGACATATGTTGTCTTTTGACTTCTTATTAACCTTCATGACATAAAGCCCATGCTTTCTAACACCTTTTCCAATGACTTTTCCATCTTTTACGATTTCACTGTCATGTTCCGAAAAGATGACCTTACACTTATTATCACAAATTTGACCTATACTTAAAAGGTTAAAACCTAAGTTATCTACGTGCTCAACATTTTCAATGGTCATGGAGTCAAGAGAAACCGTACCTTTGCCAATGATATTACCACGTAGACTACTAGCGAATGTGACATTACCTCCATCATATGCTTTGTAATGCGAGAACAAACTTTGATTACCCGTCATGTGTTAAGAACATCCACTATCCTTAATCCACTCATCGGGCTACAAATCAATTCCCAAGCATATCTAGGTAACAACACACAAGATCAAACATTTGGTCCCCAATAACTCATGGGTCCAAAAATGTTAGTTCCAAACATCCCTTGCATTTGGTTGGGATGCATGAATGAGGAGGGGATTCCTCATGGAGAACAAAATGGAGGAGGGTAGTAATTCATGTAACCATTTTGTTGTTAATTATTTCTCCTAGGTGTGTTTGATCTAGGTTTAGAGTTATTATTATTCCTTCTAGGTGATGGAGTTTTACTTCTAGGTCGTGAGTTGTTTTAATTATCTCTTCTAGGCGTTATCGTTCTACTTCTAGGCTTAGACTCATTCCGTACTCTAGGTGGAGTAGAGGATAGTCTAGATAAACTTCTATTTCCCATGAGAGGTTTACTTAATGGCTTGTAGAACTTACCAATAGCATTGTCGTCAAGTATGGGTAATTGTACCTTATTAACAGTAAGATGCTTTAGTTTTTCATCTAACTTAGACTTTTCAGAAAATTCAGGATTTTCACAAAATTCATCTTCTGGCCACGGTACCTTATCTATGGCGGCGGTTCCATAGTGATAAGGAACCGCGCCATACAATTTGGAACCACGTCCAGTGGGCGTTTTTGTGAAAACCTGACTTGTTTTGGTTTACTAGTTGAGGCTTCATTTGAGTTAAAACCTAGACCAAGTCTTTCCTTAGAATGAACTTGTTTGTTTAACATATCATCAAGAGCACTAGTACCTTTCATGAACTTTTCCAATTTAATGGAGGTGCTCTTGAGATCTTCATTCTCTAATCTAAGTTTCTCACAACTTAAGCAACCTAAATCAACCTCTTTGTTTTTCTCAAGTTTAGCCAATTTCTCCCTAAGTTCATCGATCTCATTTTCAAGCTTAGTTTTGGTTGATTTTAAGGTTTTATTCTTTTCTATGAATTTAAGACTAAGTTTGTGTAAGCTATCATATTTGCCTTCAAGTTCAATATCATTTAAAGTGGAACTATCATTGCTATAATATTCAGTTTCGGAATGTACCTCTTTAGAAGTGTGAGCCATAAGACATTTCTCCTCTTTGGGGTTGTCATCATCATCTTCACCGTTATCGCTCCAAGCGCCACTAACGAATGCCGTGTGGTTCTTATCACGAGCGGGCTTTGGACAATCACCAATGAAGTGATTTGGATCACCACATCTAAAGCAATTCCTATCACCTTTTTCGTTCTTGACAAACCGATTCTTTGACAATGGTTTCTTGTCATAGTTGGGTTGCCTAACGTGTTGACCTCGTCTCTTGAAGAACTTCTTGAAATCTCTCACCGCCAATGCATACTCCTCGTCATCGCTTTCCGAGGAACTATCATGGTCACTTTGTGCCTTCTTGGCTTTAAGTGCAAGAGATTTCCTTTCACTCTTGGTTTTCACTAATTCCGAGTCCTTCAAAATTATCATCTCATGAACCTTCAAGTTTCCTATGAGTTCATCGAGTGATAAAGTTGAGAGATCTTTCGACTCTTCAATCGCCGTGACTTTTGCTCTCCACTTTGGATGTAAGGCCCTTAGAAACTTCCTAACATTGTTCTTGCTAGAAAAACCTTCATCAAGGGCTTTTAGACTAGTAATAATGGTGTTAAACCTAGCAAATGCACTATCAATAGTTTCATCTTCTAAGATGACAAATTGTTCATATTGTTGAACAAGAAGATCGATTTTGCTTTCTTTGACTTGGCTATTACCTTGGTGGGTTACTAAAAGAGTCTTCCAAATATCTTTAGCGGTTTCACACATAAAAATTCTTTCATACTCTTTCTTAGGCAAAGCATTATAAATCACCATTTTAGCCTCATTATTTTTTGAAAGTTTCTTTTTAGTATCGTCATTAGCTTTGTCAAAAGTGACCAATTCTTTTGTTTTAGAAACTTCATTAAATTGAAAGGGTAAAAAATCACCATTGGTAATAACATGCCAAAGATCTAAATCTTTTGATTTCACATAAGTTTCAAATCTATTTTTCCAATAAATAAAACTATTGGTTTCAAAAAGTGGTGGTCTTTGCATAGATTGCCCTTCTAGGTACTTGTTGGAATCCATAGATCGATTCAAGTTTTAAAATACAATATACTTTGAAAATTCTTGAGCAACCCGCTCTGATACCAATTGTAGAAAATAGAAGGGGGGGGGGGTTGAATAGTTTCTTATATTTACTTGTTAAAATGTGGTTTCCAAAAATCCTTTTTCAAAAAACTTAGGCTTGAGGAAATATGTGAAATCTTCTTATGCACAATATGAACAATGATAGTGTAAATAAACTAATACTAACAAAAATATATCCACAAAGAATAAAGAATGATAGTGTAGCTAATCTAATACTAACACATGTATATGCATAAAGAATAAAGAATGTAAAGAGTTAAGGGTAAAGAAAGATCAAACCGAACACCAAGGATTTATAGTGGTTCGGCAACGAAGCTCACTCCTCGTTCCTACTCCACTCCTCGAGTACTCCTTACTCGAGAGTTCACTACACAACAAGCTCCTTATGGTGGAGAAAACCGTATACGTCGCTTAACCAATTTCTGACTCTAAGCTAAAAGTCGAGCCCTAATCGTAGCTAGGACAAATCTACACAACTATACTTAGTACATACACAACTCCCAGATAGACACAACTACTTGGATCTTCACAACTATGACACAACTACAAGTGTATAAAATTAGATCTTCAATGGATCTTTGATGGTGGACTCAACACTTCACTAGGATAGTGTTCCTCTCTTTGCACTTGGAGAAGAAGGGATGAAAGAACAAGATTCACTTCTTAAACAAGTAATAATCAAACAAATGATCAAAGATTTGAGTGATTAAAGAAGGGGTTTGAATCTGGAAATAAATGTGCAAAAGAGGTGAGGTGAAAAGCTGAGAATGGTCCACTATTTATAGGACAAAGGAGCCAACGGCTATATCTGCCCGTGGTACCTTATCGATAAGGTACCGCCTAGGCGCTAAAGTACCGCCAGACTAGACTCTGCTCCTTTTTGTCCTTTAGTGGTGGAGGTCTTATCTGGATATAAAAAATATCCTGAAAGGATATTCTTAACCAAATAAGAATATGCCATTTTCAAATTTCAAATAATTAATTTAATAAAACATTTTCTTAAAAAGAAAGTTTAATAAAAACTTGTCACACTTAATAAAAAGTGAGTTTTAAGAAAAGATTAAATCACTTGATCACTTGATTAAGGTTAGTACTTGTTTATCCATACCTTAAGTGAAAATGGGTAAAATGAAAAATACTTGAACTCAAGAATTCGTTTTTCGTTGTTTTCGTAAATGCTTGTTTTTACATATTTTCGTAATCAAAACTAAGCGAGACCGACAAATGCAAGTAACGTTTTTAGTCATTATTGCATTAACATATTATAAATGGAAAGTTTAAATTTTATTGTATTTTCGTGTATTTACTGGTCATGTTTACTGTTCATGGTATTTGAATGCGGGTTTTACATCCACTGTGGACAGAAAGCACTCTGCGATGGCTCTCCAATGATGGGTTCAGGAGCACGGCCCACAGTGGAGGGGGACTTGGGAATGTCCTCAAAAACTGAGGAAGGCTCCCGTAGATATGTCTCGAAGACGGGCGACTTCTCCCTGGCAATTTCTTCTTTATTTGGTGCGGCCTCAGCTTGATTATCTCTGAAAGATAGGTAATAAAATTCATATGTTATTGTGACACATATAGATTAGGATGCCATGGGAAGACTACTTACGTATTGCCACCGACAAGCTCCGAGGATGTGGGGGTATGACGGTCACAGGATCCGGATTTAGGACGATGGTTGGTCCTTTCTACCCTACATCTGCAGCTGTGGTAAGACCCGCGCTACTCCAAGCTTGGAATAGGGGGTGATCCTTTCGCAACCTTTTAAGTGGAGCATTGGTTTGGTCGTACTCTGCTACGGGGACCGTCCTCTTCAGGGTCTTACACTTATTTGGATGATGTATTGTTGTTACGTCTCCTACATTATCATCCTCAGCCATCTCTTCCACTAGATCTTCTTCAGAAGGTTCTGCAGCTTCCCCAGCCGTTGCAGAAAAATCCTCATGCTCCAAAAGGAGGTTGTCACCGTCCTCGTTGGAAAAGTCTAAGGGGGACTTCTGAATTTGTGAATCCCCAACATCCGAGTGCGGTTCAGGCTCTACAACCAGGGGGATGGTGATGTTTCGTGTGGCCTCAAGTAAGGGTGGCTTATTCTCCATTCTTATACGTTTGCCTTCCTTCACTTCTTGTGGGTTACATTGACAAACTAATCTGAATAGATTCGTTTATGCACAATCAAGAAATGGTTAGTAACAGTCATATGTATGATATTATGGGTTGTATGGACAAATTTTTATACCCACCCTCGTTGCGGCTGTTCAAGAATGTTGGGTACATGTCCGGACTTCCAAAGTAGTTACGGCTAATGCCTACAAGGCATAGAAAAGATTCGGGAAACTTGTGGAACAAGGTTAGATGTGTATCTAGGTTTCTTACGTCTCATGCACTGTACATGTTGGGGATGGGGGGATAATCTATGCCAATGTGGTACATTAGTTCGAATGGGCGTGGAAAAACAGTTGCGTCTACAAAAAAGAATCTATTATACCAATTTTTGAGGGAATCCATAGCCTTAAAAAAACATTGAGGAGCGGATGGTGAAGTTGGGAGATCCACCCGTTGACCATGTTTGGTACGTAAAAGACCCTAAATAGACTCATAGAGGGAATAATGTTTAGGTCTTTGCAGTTAACTTCAAACTGGTTTACCTTACACACCCCTATGCAGTGAAGTTGGGTAATGTGGAAATCGTAATGTCGAAGAAGGTCTACCAGGAATCTAGAAAACGGGATACGGTAGTTAGCCGTATCAAATAGAGGAGTGTACAATCTGATTTAACCAGGGGCTTGTCGGTAATGGCTTCCAACTCCCTGGGTAGGATAGGATGAACGTTTGGTGGAATATTGTACTCAGAGAAAAACTCTAAATTTTTTTGCTCTGGATACTCATTAAGTACAGACGTAATAGTTGCAATATCCCTAACCATGTTTTAATAACTATGTGAATAGGGCACGGTGAGCTAACCTGGTAATAAGGAGATCCGTGTAGAAACGTGGGTATACGGAGGATGAAGGTGCAACAATGGCGGAAGTGATCTTAATAGTTGTGTGTATGTACAATCATACTCGATGTTATATATAGTGTTGCTTCAATTCTCGTGTATCGTTGGATGATTTCCACGTGTACTCCACTAACTTGATCCACTGGATAGGGATTGGTGGGTAGTTGTAACGTCAGAGGGACCCACGTGGTCTAATCAAACGCAGTTTTGCGTGGCTCAAGGAACAGGCCCACTTGGTCGCCCTTTTAGTACGAATCAGGTGAACAGTTGCTTACATGGTAGGTTTTTCTTCCGTGCACGACTCATATTTAATATGTTCATTAAAGTGGTTCCGGCATAACGCGGCTCACAAAAAATTTGCTCACTCAAACATAATTACATGTTTTTACGGAGCGGCCGTTTAGGATTTGTTAGTCTAGTAGTCACGCCTACGGCTGTAACCACTAGAATGGGGGGCACATGATGACGTATAGTCCCCATCAGGGTCATAAAACCGGCCCATGGGTACTACCTGTATCCGACCCAGCAAGTATGGGTTGGGTAATCATTGTTTTGGGCTTATGAGGCCCATATAGTAGTAGCCGCATGCGGTATAGTATGGACTACGTCCATACCGCATGCGGAGTAGGTTAGACAGAATCACAACCTAAGTAGGATTGTGATTCGCCTAAAGCAAGGGATATTCACTATCCTTATTTAAAAGATAAGGATCAGCTCTTACATGGTAATTATCCCTTTCTTGGGGCTCAAGATTCGATAAAGCCTAACTAGGGTTTACCGCCTATATAAGGAACCGTCAAGGGTTCCACAAAGGTACAATTCACATTAAAATAATAACCCCTACCGATTACTAAACCTTAAATCGATTACTTACTCTCACACCGGAGTCTAACCGTGGGAAGCATTCCCGTGGTAAGCCTAACTGCGTGTTGTCTTTTAGTGTGCAGGGTCTCGTTAGAAGTTCACTTGGTACGAGAGTCGGAAGTCTCGAATACCCAAACTAAGCCTAATTCAGGTTAGTCAAGGTCCATCCAACTTTTGTATCAACAACCATCTTCACATGCTAACAAACAAACAAAAGCTATAATCAGCTAAGAGATAACAAGCAAAATTCAAAGATACTACAATGGCACCATACCATATTGTAGGCCTTGTTGAAGGTAACAATGACAAAGTTACCAATGTCACTAGTGCAATTGACCTTTTTTCTTTATCAACGACTGTACGAGGAGCTACTTCACATACAAGCTGCCAATTGAACACATGAAATATAGATACGTTGTAAATTAAATAAGAGAAGAAAGGTATACTCAAAGTTTCCTTTTCAAACTTCTGCCATATTTTCTTCTCCTTTTTAGTGAGTGGCGTCATATCTAGAAAATATAATTCACATATTAGCCGAATGGAAAAACAGTGATTAAGATCATATCATGTTCATGCCAAGAGTTATCACTTTTTGTATAACTTGCTTATATGTTTTTTTAGCTAACTAGCACAAATTGTCTATCAGTTTAACTTGCTTATAACTGTAATAAGCCCATCTAAAAAATCATAATGTACTGCATAAGTTTAGATCATCATAGAGTGCGGAACAGGCCGAGAACTAGACTGAACATTTCGTCCAGGTCCGCGGTCCGGAGTTCTGGGCTAACTAGGTTTTGGGTCCGATCCGTCTAATTTTCAAACCTTGCTTAAGCCTACATTGTGAGGTTCGATAAACATAGAGCACCCAAAAGTGTCCAAGGCGCGCCTTGGCTAAGGCAGCATTATAGGATGTAACTCGCTTATATATCTATTTTTGTGTAATTGTAAACTGTGCGAACAGGCTACTGCCTCATCTTTCCTAATTCTGCTTCTAAAGTAGTAGTAATTATAAACTTAATAATAGAGGGGAGTCACTGTTCCATAAGAACAGTGAACCCTCACATACCTAAAAAAAATAATACATTTTTTTCTTTTGTATGTGAGAAGAAAGTAGTGAGGGGCGATTTCTGTAGCACTTCTCCCTTTATGGTCGTTGATCTTACTACCATGAACGGTGACCATTGATCTCATCAAACAATGGGTTTAGGTAGAATGGTTTTGGAGTTGGTTTTGATTGAGGTTATGTTGAGTTTGTTGGTTGTCGTTGGCCTAACGTTGAAAAAATAAAATAAATGGTCGATAACTTAATCGGTACCAGCTAGGATATCAGATGTTGGTAATATTTGAACTCATTAATCGGTAACCAAGAAGTTTGGGTGGTGATAATACTATTTAATTCATCATTTGGTAATGTGTGGCAATCTTGTAAACCATGTTGCTATTTTATGGCCTATTTATATCGATGAATGATTTTGAACCTGACGTGTCTGATCAAAACAATTGTATTAGTATAACTCACACGTTGACAAGCATGGTACACATGTTCTACATTTTGTGACACAAACGTCAATTGGATGTTGGCTTAATCGTTTATAAGTGGGTTCAAGTAAGCAATGCATGGCATGACTAAAGTTGGTTTAATGAGTATTTTATTAGTTTGAATTAGTACTGTATATTTGATCGGGTATTTTAGGCAGTTGAGGAGAATGATCGTGATCTACCAAATTTTTAGGAGCTAATTTGAGTACCCATGTTGTTCTTCTTTGTAACTCTTTAAATAGAGTCATGCTTAATATGAGTAAGACAGTGATTTTTGGTTGTGTTTTAGCTCAAACATATTTTATATTCTACACTTGGTATCAGAGCTTCGTTCGATCAAAGGCGGGTTTGAGAGTCGGTTTCAAGAAAAGGGTGTAGTCCTTGGCTGCAGGGCAGAAGTAGAAAGTGGGGCCAATTGCAACCCTATGCAATCAGGTCGAGTAGAAGAAAGAAGCAAGGTTGACCACTTGGTGGTCAAAAGGAAAGAAATTAGCAACAAGAAGAATGAGAAAGAAAGAATGAGATAAAGAAAGTCCTGACGTGAGACGGAGAAGACCGTGAGACCAAGAAGACCGAGGAGCTGCAAACCGACACATGTGACAAATGACCGAAGGCTCAACTGAGAAAGCTTAGACCAAAGACCGAAAGAGATGATCGTGGTTGCAGGTTGTCCGAGAAAGAAAGTCAAATCAAAGTTTCAACAGCAGGAGACCGAAAGATATTGTTGATAGACCGAAGGCCGAAGAATGAAGGCCGAAAAAAGAAGGCCGAAGACGAAAGAAGAAAGATATTGTTGAATCAAAGGACCGAAGATTCACAAAAAGCCCGAAAAAATATAGCAAGAGAACGCAACAACAAAGCTAGCAAAGACTGCTTAGCAAGGAATACGCACGAGAAGGCAAGTGCAAGGAAAACATATTAGGAACAAGTCTCGTGAAACTGAAAGACATGAAAGTAGGAGGGTTGATTAGGTTCATTTTGAAGATAATGGGGAGACTTCGACTCAGGGTGTGTTGAATCAGTTAGTTTGACATTTGAAGTTGCATTCAACGAGATGGCTTCGGATGTGTCCGAGAAAGGTCGAGAAACCAGATGGTTCGAAAGAAGGTGTTTAGGATGTGACCGAGGTGACCTGAATAAACGATTAAGTAGATGAATGTTGGCTTAATCATTTATAAGTGGGTTCAAGTAAGCAATGCATGACATGACTAAAGTCAGTTTAATAAGTATTTTATTAGTTTGAATTAGTATTGTATATTTGACCAGGTATTTTGGGCAGTTGAGGAGAATGATCATGATCTACCAATTCTTTAGATGCTAATTTGAGTACCCACTTAGTTTTTCTTTGTAACTCTATAAATAGATTCATGCATAGAGCATGGGGAGTCCGGGCTGATGGCTAGGCGCCATGGCCACCACGTAGCAAAAACCCATCGCGTAGGGCTCCGTGGTGCTGCGCCATGGCTCCTGCGCCATGCCCACCAGCTCTCGCGGTGGAGAATTTTTTTTATTTTTTTATTTTTTTTAAAGTAACGGTCATATAGCCGTTTGGGGGAGCAGATTTTTAAAAAAAAACCTAAATTCCATTTTCACCCTTTTAAAAAACCTATAAATACCCTCTTATATTACCAAAATTCACACACACTTTCATATATATTTCTAACTCTCATTTATCCCAAAAAAATAGATCCAAATAATGCTAACAATTTCGACGAAATCGATACATACGATCATTATGATGCTTTCTTTCAACCCGAGTATGATCGATTTATGCGCGATCGTGAATCGTATCAACATTATTTGAGTTTGTGTGAGCAATCCAAGGAGCCGGTGGTTCGCGTGATGGTCCAAAGAAGAGGAGGACATACGTTTATCCTGAACGCGAATTAGCGGAAGAAAGGCTACTCGATGACTACTTTGGGGAAGAGGAATACGAACCTAAATATCCAGAAGACCGTTTTCGTCGCAGGTATCGTATGAGCTCTACACTTTTTGATAGAATACTTAATGATATTTTAGAATATGAAGCTGAGCCTATGCCTGGGTACTTTAGTTATTTTAAGCAAACCATTGATTCGATCGGTCGTAAGAGTATTGGTACTGTTTTAAAGATCACATCCGCCATACGCCAAATGACGTACGACACTACACCTGATGCATTTGATGAATATTTACAAATTGCTGAACGTACTTCACGGGAATGTTTAGATCATTTTTGTAAGTGCATTTGGGTGTTATATAAAAAAGAGTATTTAAGACGTCCAACTGCAAATGATATTGAAAATACATATGAGTTGCACGAAAAAAAACATGGACTCCCGGGAATGCTCGGGAGTATCGATTGTATGCATTGGGAGTGGAAAAACTGCCCAAAGGCGTTACAAGGGCAGTTTAAAAGGACTGGTCATAAATACCCAACTGTTATTTTAGAAGCTATTGCGGATCAGAAATTGTGGATTTGGCATGCATATTTTGGGGTTCCTGGTGCGAATAATGATTTAAATGTTTTATATGGTTCACCTTTGTTTGATGATGAGATCGCTGATATGGCTCCAGATTGTCCGTTCGAAGTAAACGGGCACACTTATATGAAAGGTTACTATTTGGCCGATAGTATTTATCCGGCATGGTCGACGTTTGTTAAAACATTTTCTGTTGCACGAGATGAAAAAAAACAATGAAGTTTAAGCGAGTTCAAGAAGCTGCAAGAAAGAATATCGAACGGGCATTTGGAGTTCTACAAGGCCGTTGGGGTATCCTACGACAACCTGCTCGTGGAATGCAAGTCAACATCCTCAAAAGAATCATGTATTGTTGTATATTTTTACATAACATGATTTTGGAAGCCGGTGGATTTGAGGTAAACATGAGAGACATGTACGTGGATCCAACACCGACCATTATTAGAGACTGGCATGAGAGATGTGAGTTACATTTGAGGTTGATAAAGGAACTTCGAGATAGGAAAATGCACAACGATCTCCGAGAAGACCTTGTCGAGCACCTATGGGATGACGAAGATTAGTTTGTGTTTTTTTATGTCATGTTTAATTTTATGTAATGTTTAAGTTCATGTAACCGTTTTTTAATTTTAATGAATTTTAATTTAGTTTTAAAATGTTTATTATTATTTATTTTAAAAAAAAAAATTCCTACGACACCAGTTTTTTCACGGCTCAGGGTTACCACTGAAAACTGATGCCGTGGGAAAAACTAGTGCCATGAGAAAAGTGCAGACTTGGCAGCACTTTTGAGTAAGACAGTGAGTTTTGGTCGTGTTTTAGCCCAAACATATTTTCGTATTCTACATTGGCATGTCACTTATTCATACAGCTTAGGAAGATCGTTTTATTCGATTATTGCAAAAGTATTCTAGTTATCTACCGAATAATAGAAAAACTCAGAGGTTCATAGCCTCATACATATTACACTCTGCATAGCCTCATACATATTATCCCAAATACGTTGATTGCTATAGCCAAAGCGCGATTAATCCTTTGATAGAATACATTGATTGTTATAACGGTTGATGAGATATCCACCTCTTAAACATGGCAAAGCATTCTTCTGGCTTATCCTGAGGCGATGTGTGCCCACCACCCTGCAAAGTGACATATCTATATCAGCAAAGTTATTTAACTATATAACTACAAATCAACAATATCAAGACAATTTTACCTTCACCGTTGCAAATGTCATCAAATTGGAATAACTCTCAGTATACCTGTTAAAACACTTACTTTTGAGTACATTTTATAACCATAAAACTATATGCCAAAGAACCTTAATTCTACATTACCCAGCAATTTGTCCATTAAGCTTCCATGATCGCCAATGATCAGTGACAGAATAGTTGAGGCCTTTTATCCATGCTTGAGTTGACTGGTGGGGATTAACCATATCATGATCACCACTGTATCAGACCAGAAAATTTATTAGCAATTTGAACTCATTAATTTCATATCAAATATATATGCCTGTTGGAAATAAAGAAGACCTGGATATAAGAGATCGGTAACCCTTTTTGCTGAGGTTTTGATGATAAGGTATAACGTTGTCCAATATTCTGGTGTAGTTATTTTCTGAATTGCATCTAACCCACTCTTTTATTGTCCCCTATGTTTTTGTTGCATATGTCAGCGAATGCACTCTTCAATAGAATAGAAGATAAAGGTATACCTTGCGAATATGAAGTGCTTCTCTAACACTAGGATCATTAGCCCAGTAATTAGGCGACTGTCTTTCATCAATCTGCATACATCAAAATCATCATGTTAATGTGTTATCAATAGACATGCTTAAGAACATAAATAAAGTACTGATCAGATTATATAAATTAAATAGTGCATGTGGTTTTGAATGCTTATTTGCAGCTAGAGACTCCAGCGAATTATCTCAATTAAAAGTCATGTCTTTAATCACATTTACTTAGTGTAAGTAATAGATTTACTTAGTGTACACAAATGTGAGACAGATATCTTTGATGGCCCCGGATACTATCATAGTATCATTTCCCTTAAACATGGTATCATAGTGGACATGGGAAAGCCAATCTCAGCACATTTCTCAGTTATCAAAGTGGCACTTAGTAAATAATTTGAGTTGAGTAACTAGATATCAAACTTCCACTTAGTAATACTCTAGTAATGAATATAGCTTACCTGACAATAAAGTGCATTTGGCTGCTGCCCATTTAACTGTATTTGACTGGGTAGTTCAATAATTGAATTCGTATTATCACAGTATGGCTGCAGAATCTGTTGAAATTGAATTCCATCTATGCACTACAACAATTTCTTCAGTTTCTATGGTTTGCATATATATAGAGGACGATATGACTTTAATAATAGCTAATGTTAGAAAAGTAAATGAACCTCTTGGTAAAGCTCAATATTTTGCAGACATTCTTGGTTGTCAGGATTAATATATTCCAAGCGATATTCTCCATGACAACTGTGCAGCAATGACTATGATGAAATCGAGAAAATGGAGACCATTAGAAGTTGTAACTAGTGAAACATTGATTGTTATATTATAACTAAAGAAAAACAAACCTTATAGAGTTCGTCTGAAATAAGTCCCATACCATTAGCAAATCGAATCCTATAATTTTCTTGCTCCGGAAAAGTTGAAGGGTTCCCAAGCAAATATCCCTGTCACAGAAAATGTAAATCTGTATGCAGCGTGAAGAAAGAAGCCATATGCGTGAGAATTGCATAAATTTTTCAAATTGATAAAGATGCTATGAAATCACTATTATAAACATTCCTCTGTAGTGTACGTGAAGTCCCTCCCCATAAATATCGCAAAATTCCATCTTTTTTAGTAACTGTATGTAATCAGATGTAGTTTCCTTTCATAAAGTACGTTTCATTCTGCATATATCAGAAGACAATGTTTAGCTGTTTACCTTGAGATTAATGTAAGGCTCATTGCCATCCTCATTCCCTGCATATTGCACGGTACATTTTAGTAAATTCAAATGCACATAGCCAAGTTAACCTATTTGCAAAAGGAAAGAATGTTACCATTTGATATTAGTTGTGTGATTATGGGGACAGGGATTCCCGCGTACGAGCCTCCTCCAACATAGAACGGATTGGAAACAAACTCAGGGTGACTGTCTAGCCACTGTAAAATAGTTCAAATATGTCATATCATAATCTTATTATATAGCAACCCCTTGCCTTGGTTATGTTCTTGAATAAAATGACCAATACATTCTCTATTATGCATAGTAATCGATGCAGTGACAGACTAGCTCTACTTTAATTTGATCCTAGCCTAACTCAAGGTTTAGCCGTTAATTACTCCAATATGGTCAAGTTGATCACAATTTGTGTATGACCATATTTGTGAAAGTCAAGGTTTAGCCGTTAATTACTCCAATATGGTCAAGTTGATCACAATAGTTAAACACTTCTTCACGAAAGCATTTATGCGTTTGTGTATGACCATATTTGTGAAAGTCAAGGTTTAGCCGTTAATTACTCCAATATGGTCAAGTTGATCACAATAGTTAAACACTTTTTCACAAAAGCATTTATGCATTTGTGTATGGCCATATTTGTGAAAGTCTTATGCTAAAACCATCTGTTGGATGGAAGGGGAGATCTTGACCATTTTGGTCTTTTTCCTTTAAATATAAGGTTTGGTTAGAGGTATTAAACAGTAAGGAAAAAGAAAGAAAAACTGTTTAAGTGACTGGTTAATTATAACGCAATGAACCATTACTTTAAATAAGGTAATGATGTATTACTCTATAAATTAATGGATATTCGTTACTAATGTAACTTTTTAGTTTTAAAAATAATTTGTGCAAATCATGTAACCGTTTAAGTTGTATGTTTTTTCTTACATCAAAAAATAGTTTTGTAACAACAAAATTTTTTAGTCCAGCACTTTTGTGTTTTTTTCTTGATTTTCGTCTATATATGTCAACGTCTAATTTCGTTGGTTTACAAAATTTACTGTATTATTGTTGTCGAGTTGTGATTCCTTGAAAAGTGTGTATATATTGAAAGTTTAAAAAGTGTTATTCACCGTAATCGTAAGATCTTAGCAAAACTTAATCAAACGGGCCACAATTATTACTAAACAACACTTTGGCCAAAAGGTATTTTAGTCATTTGATTTTTTTTTTTTACCTACAAACTTCAAACGCACATAATTTTTAACAAAAAACTTAAAAAAAAACTATTTCACCATACTTCCCAAAAATTCAATTCTATTTTTATAGACAATTTTTTACAACTCACACAAACTATCTCACAAATTTTATCTCACATGTCTTCATCAAGACTTAACCTACAACCTTTAGGTTTGAGGGCCACTCACATACCGTTGGTATAATTCAATTCTATTTAAATTGATATTCAAATCAATATATAAATAACAACTTTTTTTCCTAACAATTTTTTTATTGATGAACGATCATTTGGATAAGTACTTTTTTTTATGGCCAAATAGCATAAAAATGTACTCATCTTATGTCAAAATTTAATTAAAGGTACTCAACTTTTTTCTTCTCAATTTAAGGTATCGATCTTTTTTTTTGTTGCAATGTTGGGATAATTAACAAATTTAAGGTTATATATTAACGACCGTTTACTTTATTATTGCATCTTTAATCCTTTATATTGACGACACTTTGTAATCAACTCAAAAATCATTTTTTTACCATTTTCTATTTTCGTCTGAGTTTTATCATTTTCGTTCGGTTTATAACGGTTTAGATCATTTTTTGTCTTTTTCGTCCATTTTACTGTTTTCGACCTTTTTTAGCGTGTTTGATATCGTTTTCGACGGGTTTTTTTTTACTATTTTCGTCATTTTCTAGCTGTTATCGCCTATTTTTTAAGGAAAGAAAAAAAAGTAAAAAACGAACAAAAACGGTCATAAATTGTAAAAAGAGTAAAAATTCATATAAAAATAAAAACGGGCGAAAACAGTGAAAAGCCAGAAAATGGACACAAACGGTGAGAAGAACTCAAAAAAGTACAAAACGGATGAAACGGCCAGAATCGCTAAAATAAGGACGTATGTTGTAAAACTGGAACGAAATGATTAAAAACCGAACGAAAATGGTAAAAATCAAAAGAACTTTGAGTTTTAGACGGTAAAAACCGTCTAAAACTGTAAAAAAAAACAAATTTTTGAGTTTATTATAAAGTGTCATTAATAAAAAGGACTAACGATGCAATAATAAAGTAAACAAACGTTAATATGTAACCTTTAAATTTGTTAATTTCCTAATATTGCAACAAGAAAAAAGATTGATACCTTAAATTAAGAAAAAAAAAAGTTGAGTACCTTTAATTGAGTTTTGACATAAAATGGGTACCTTTTTGTAATATTTGCCTTTTTTTTATTGATGAATGATCATTTAATTAATGAGCAACTACTTTTATTGATGAGCGATAATTTAATGAAGAAGATTTTGCATTGATAAACATTAAATTTTATTGATGAATAAGAATAAATGATTAACTTATAAACAAAAATAACTGATGAATGAGATTAACTAATGATAAAGACTAACTTGTAAAGTGATAAACAAGATTAACTGATGAAATGATGAACATTGTGATTTTTCTTAGAAAACTAATGAACGAGTTTGTTTTAGAATATTGATGAATCGATGAAAAACGTGATCTAAGTGATGAAGATTACGATTACGATGAACAACTTTTCTTATCGATGAACAACATCTACATACATGATGCACAACCAAATGAGCGATGCTTTTTATTTATGCTTTTTATTTATGGAGAGAACTTTTTATTAATGAATAATTAATTTTAACTGACGAAAATGACTAACCGATGAATAATACTTAATTGATGAAGTGATGAACATTTTGATTTCTGTTAGAAAACTGAAAATTGATAAACAACATAATTTTGTTAGAAAATTGGTTAAAAACATGGTATAACGAATGAACAATCTAATGTATAACAATTTTTATTGATGAACAAGTATAACATTTGCGATAATATTATGATCGTGTAACTATATGCATAAACAAGAATATGATGTTTTGGCATATAGAAAATTTAAGAAAAATGTCACTTTTTGAACCTTACCTTAAGAAAAGCATTAGCTGTGAGATGTCGTACAAATAATTTATGCATATGATGCAGATTTAACAACAAAATATAAATTAGACATTTTATCAAACATTTTGTGTGCAACAAATACGACTAGGCCATCATCTTTAAAGCCTTATATCTCACTCATATTTATGTTTTATGTTAGCCATAATGGAACTTTATTTTATGTCTATGTGGCATGAAGAAGTCCCTAATCTTAGGCTAAAGAGAGTGGCACTACAAAAACCTACCGCCACCTTAACTTTTTTCACAACTCACAAAAACTCATCTCACCATGGGAATAATGAACAAAAAACTCACATCTATCTCACCGAACTTTATATAAAATATACCTCACTAAATACCATAATACACTCACAATCTATTAAAAAAATATATTAAAAAAAAACTGACACACAAACCAAACGGTAAAGAAGTGACCACTAGTGGGTTTTTAAAACAAAACCTACACGTAAGTTATGGTAGGGTTTATAAGGTGAGATTTAGCCACGTTGGACTCACGAGTGGGATATTACTCCCATTACCTTCAGCCATAAATTTCTTGACAAATAATGCAAGTGTTAAACAACTATATAGTTTTAAAACATTTATAAGATAGTTGTTGTTAGTTTATTCAATGACGGAGCTATTTTATGTGTTTGAGTTGGCCAAGGCCCATCTCAAGATCACCAATAATTTTACTTATATTCTCTACATTTGGGTAAATTGATTCATTAAGGTGTAATCGGCCCATTTGCTTGCAGGTACTCTGATGTAATGTTTGTATAAAGGAAATTGATTGTATTACTTTTTTATACTTTGTTGTAACATTTTTTTTATCACAACCGGATTAGATACGATATGTTTTTCACTATAATTTCTTTTTCTTCATGTTTTTTGCATCATTAACTTGGAGTTATTATTTACTGAGTAATAATGTTACTTTTTCTTCGAGTGCTATTATGATATTTGGTCCACTCGAAACTAAAATTGTGGCTTCGTCACTTGGTTTATTAATTCAAAAGATTCAAAATTTAATGATGTGAAATGAAAAAATTATTTAAAAAGATTTATAATATTTTATTATAATAGATAGTCGTAATTATTTATAAGTTATATTCATTAATATTGGTTGATTTAGTATTGTCATTATGGGACATGCTCACAATTATCGCTGTATAAAAATGTCTTGCGATTAATAAAAGAATCATAAGAGTTCTCTCATTAAAAGAAAACACGTACCTTTCTTATAAACTCATAAGCTTGGTCCGCATATTGCAGGTCAACAGAATAAGAGGCACGAGCCGTTCTTGCGTAAGAGAAGCCCGTTCCAACTGGAATATCTAGGAAAATAATGTTCGCCATCTAAGCAAAATCAAATTTTGGAACCATCAGTTACCAAAAAACTTATGCATTTCTCTAATTAAAATGAACATTCATAAACCAAACATGATAACTGAGAGAGGTCGACCTTCGTCCATGAATATTCTCTCAGCTTCAAGTTTGGAAAACTTCCATTGTAAGGCCCGTCCTCAAACTCCATGGGACCTGTTTTGTTAAAGTGTGGTAAAGCTTAGCTTCTGCCCCCCAATGAACAAATTACCAATCTCGAAGGGTGTAAGAAATTACCAATCTCGAAGAGGAGGCCCGAGAGAGAAGAACAACTATGACCGCCAGTTAGCCAAATAATGAGAGGATCATCTTTCGGATTTGACTCCGATTCAACGAAGTAGTAAAAGAGTTGAACGTCCTCGTTCTCAGCAACTCCTACGTAACTACATATGCAAAGCCCTTATTTCAATCAAGCACAAAAAGAACACCATTCCTTTTTTAGAAAGTTAGCCAGATACCGGGCATATAGTGATACTGACAGTGGTGTTTCATTTAGTTAATTACTTGGTCAACCCTTAAAAATGAAAATAAAAGAAAAACATAATCGATATACTATATATTACTACTAACTAAAATCAAATACATTATAATACTTACCCAGTTTCGAGATGAAATGGGAGTGGTCCTTGAAAACCTGGAAGATACTCTACTGTTTCCCTAGACGTGGAGTTTGCATCACCAAAACACAAGAGTAATGCCACTATGGTAACTATAAATGGATTCATCGAGTTTTATTTTAGGAGAGAAAGGGCGAGGAAAGGTATAAAGGTGTGTATTCTTGGGTTTTATAACGAAAAAAACTACGGTATAAAAAAAGAGATCGAAAAGACACAAATACCCTTAAATTATTGAACGTGGTCTTTTTCTTGTCAACCTCACATTTTTTTATCTTTGATGCTCCACCACATTAATGATTTCTCAATTTTCACCATCATTTCATTTATTATATATTTAATTCTGAGAAAAATATCGGTCGGTGATGTCCCCACATTTTTTGGCCCGTTTGATCGACCTTGTATCTGTTTCAATTTCGGTCACGTTTATTGTTTTCTAGATGTTTGAATTTTCACCTCTCATTCATCATTGGTCTGTAGTTGAGATTTTTTTATTTTTTTTTGAACGACTGTAGTTGAGAGGTCTTTTCACCCCTACCTAACACGACACGTTTATCTAATTTACAAATTTTCACCTCTCATTCATCATTGGTCTGTAGTTGATATTATAAACAGGGCTAAGTACTAAAAGTACACCCAATGATCTCCTATTCAGATTTTTTTTTTTCAAAATTCCAAAAAAGACTTGTACTTTTGATCAACTGATCAACCCACTTAGAATTTTGACACGTACACAACTGATCAACCTACTTTATTTCATATTTAATTTTTGTTTCACCCACCAATACACTTTAAATTACACATATACCCTTATTCTTTAACTCTTTTTATCATCCTACCACTTTATTACCACCACCGTCATCACCGCCGCTGCCACCCTCGCCGCCACCACCACCACCACCACCATTTTTTTCCAATTTAATCACTTTGATTATAGAAATTCACAACCAGGTAAATCTTGATCAAGTAATGTAAAATTGTGAAAATAGTTGATGTTGTGCGACTATTATATAGACGTTATAATGTGGTTCTCGGGGTTAAAAGTGAGTGGTCTCTGATTAAGTTTCGTAATGATAGTCTCATTATGCTGCCTATATCACCTGCAATGATGATGGCATGTTACACAAATACTATTGGTTATAACTTGTAGAACTCGCATAAGAATTTGTTATTTTAGAGGATATTGTTTTGAAAAGCATTAACAATAACCAAAAGAGCAATAGAACCCTAGATCTATCATCCATGGCACACACTGATAACTCGTATAAAATTTTTCAAACTAAAAAAGCAAGATAACCCTATTGCGGATAAAGATAAGATGATTTAGGGTGTACGAAAAAAAAAAAACTTCTACAGATGAAAAAGTTGGTATGAGGTATAAAAATGAGAACCTTTAAGAGAGCCATGATCACTCAGCCTCTGCAACTGATGCTGCAGAATAGAAGAATCAAGATATGCACGAACATTTCTCCTAAAGGTTCCATTGACAAGTAACATAGGTACAGCAGAAGCTCGTCGAGCTATAGAAAAAGCCATTGCCAACGCAGGGTCCTCTGAAAGTGGTTGTAAATCAATATACAACCCAACAGCAAGCTGGTTACAAATTTGTGATGAACTGAGGACAAATCATTTAAAGGATAAAATTTTTTGACTCTATTAGATTGGGGGAACAGTGAATATACATGTGTTGACTGAACATTGGTTTTTGAAAAGGTAACAGTAAAGAGGAAAATCCATCTATGATGGTGGCAGCGGTGGTGATGGTGGTGGTGGCGGCGATGGTGGTGGTGGTGGTGGTGACGATGATGGCAGCGGTGGTGATAACGGTGGTGGTAATAGAGTGGTAGGATGATAAAGAGAGTTAAAGAATAAGGGTATATGTGTAATTTAAAGTGTATTGGTGGGTGAAACAAAAATTAAATATGAAATAAAGTAGGTTGATCAGTTGTGTACGTGTTAAAATTCTAAGTGGGTTGATCAGTTGATAAAAAGTACAAGTCTTTTTTTGAAATTTTGAAAAAAAAAGTCTGAGTAGGAAACCATTAGGTGTATTTGAGTCTCTTTTAGTACTTAGTCCTTATAAACAAATAAAGAAAAGTTAAAAATACGGAGAGGTCTTTTCACCCCTACCTAACACGACGCATGCGTCATTAAAGTAAATTACAATTGATACACTATTCAAAAACACACACGTTATCTTCATTTCTTTCTAAAAAAAACATGCACTAAAAACACATAGCACACACTTTTTTACACCGACAAAAAAACACATACTAAAACATACATACACAATTGAAAACTTGCAACAACGAGTTAAACAGCATCTAAAAAAACGAAATCTCAAAGTCAAGGGGAAGTGTCTGGGAAAAAAAGACAAAAATACCAATTAAATCAAAAGATAAAAATATAAACATACAAATTCACTTAATATTCTATTATTATTTTGATTATAAACACTGTTTATTGCTTTTTGATGAATATTATGTGAAATTATTGTATTTTTAATTAACATGGAAATAATAGATTTATGATAAAGTTAAGTATGATGACTGTTAGCCTGATAAAAAATGTATATTTCTGATATTAGGTTTTTAATTAAAAAAATATGTGGTTGTAAATTAGGAAATCAGGGTTTACAAAAAGGGATAAATATGAAAATGTCCCGTCGGCTTAAGTGGTTTAGGTAGTTTTTGTCTCCGGCGACTTGTTCTTCTTAAAAAAGTCAGTTGCGCAGTCGCCCAAGGGTATTTTAGTCATTGAAACAAAAACAATTTTCTGCAAGACTTCTGTACCATTTTATAAGGTATCGTACTTTTTTTATTTTTTAATAACGTCTCTCTCCTCTCTCTGTCTAGTTTCTCCTTCATAAAAACACACACACAAATCCAAATCCAGTCTTTATCAAACCAAATCACAAATCCAAATCCAAATCCACAAAAGATAACTTGATTTCTCAACGGATCATTTAAATCACAAATACAAATCAAAATCCATATCTAAGATAACTTAATTTCTCAACGGATCATTTAATTATCAATGTTAGTAGTCAAGATCCATTCGTTGGTGGTCGGAAGGTGGTGGATGGGCTGGATCTCGATGGTGTTAGTGGCCAGATCTTGATCTTTGTGGTGGTCTCCCGTGGTTGTTTATTGTGTGCTTGGATATTCATCGTCGTCGTTCCCGTGAATTAAACAACAACCAATAAATTAGAACCACCAGAAAATACATGAAATCGGTTTGTGTAATTTCCGATTTGATTTGTTTGGGTTTGGTTTGATATAGTGCTGGTGAAGGTGATGGACAATGGTAGAAATGGTGGCCGGAGCAAGTGGTAAACGATGCACTAGATCTAGCGTTGGTGGTGGATGGGCGACTGATGTGTCGTTTTCGACTAGTACGAAAAGGGTGTTTCAAACTGCCGTTGAGTATTCGAGGAGTATGGGGTATAAGTTTATTGCTCCTGAACATATTGCTATTGGTTTGTTGAATGTTGATGATGGTAGCGCGGGTCAGGTTCTTCAAAAGTGAGTTGCCGGGATTCATTTTCTGTGTTTAAACGCCTAACCTCTTGCGAGGAAACCAAGGACCTTACCACTAGGCCATTTGGTAGTGGTGGCAAAATGGGCGGGCAGCGGGCACGGGCGGCGGGCTAAACGGGCAACGGGCTAAACGGGTGGCGGGCTAAACGTGCGCGGGCGAAACGGGCACGGGCGAAACGGGCGGGCTAAACGGGCGCAAGCTAATAAAGGAAAAAAACATATAAAAACCTACAAATAAAAAATAAAAATACTTGTTTGAAAGCCGGGATTAAAAATTTAATTAAAAATATTCGTCGAGTATACTAATTTGTATCTTACAAGTGCGCCCGTTAAGCCCATTTAGTTTCTTACATATGCGCCCGTTTAGCCCATTCATTAAAAAGAATGGGCAAAAAGTGTCCCATCCTTTTTTGAAAATGGACAAAAAGTGCCCATATGTATTAAAATAGGCAAGATTTGCCACCTCTACCATTTGGTGATGGTTAATGTAACCTTATTACATTAAGGTTACATTTTCTAACCTTAATCTAATAAGGTCATTGGATTTTGGGTATGGGTTTTTGTCTTTGTTGGATTTTGATAATGGGTTTGTGTTTTTGTTATGAACTGATTAATCTAATGAGGTTTTTATTGGATATTAATTGTAGGATTTTGGGTTTTATGCGGGTGGTGATAATGATGGTTCACGGATAAATAGGAATTTAAAGAGGGGTAACAGTGGGAATGCATATGGAATGACCCCTTCGAGTTTTACGAAGTATGGAAGTGGTGAATAAGTGTCACCTAGTGAGTTTAGCCGTGGGCTGCTTGATCTTAATTCGTTCGATACCGAGCTTTTAACCGAGGTAGTTGATTAAATGGTTATCTGAATGAAATGAGTTAGTTGTGATGCTGAACTAGTTTTACATACATCGGCTTGTGTATCTAGGAAGAGTCATCAGCGATCGCTGTAGATGATCTTGTTTTTGCTGATGCATTATGGGAATTGGGACTTAATAAGTTTTTTACTGATCTTATTATACGGGGTAGAGTTGTTGTTGGGTTAAACCCGAATATCAGACTTTACAGGTTTGTACTAACTTGTTACACTAGTTGTGAGTATAGTACATTAAGTTTCCTGGTCTCATTTAAGTTAATCCGTATTCAGGTACAAGGTTGGTCAACGTTTTGGACGCCATATTGATGAAAGTGTCGATATTGGTGAAGGAAAACGTACTCATTACACTCTGCTTATATATTTAACTGGGGGCGAGTCCAAGGCTAAATCTGATGCGAACGATTCACATGACTCCTCTTAAGCTTTAGTTGGAGGTGAAACTGTCTTTTATGGTTCACGAAATAGTCTTGTTGCTGAGGTACATTCTCTTTTGTTTCTTTTAATCCGTCTTGTGTACATTTATTGTCGTTACATCATCGTTATTAATTGGGATAGCGGTTTTCAGGTGAGTCCCACTCAAGGAATGGCCCTGTTTCATCTCCATGGAGCCAAGTGTATGTTACATGAATCGCGCAATGTTGAAAAAGGTGTCAAGTATATTTTAAGGTCAGATGTAGTTTTTGCACGATGACCACAAGATGTTAACTACACAAGTCTTATGTTCATTTGAGATATCAAAGAAGCCTATTTAAAGGTCGGTTAATTATATTTTGTTTTATCTAATCTATAGCTGTGGTTTAGAATATGACTGACGTCTTTTTAATTGTTAGTTTGTATGCCGTATTTCATGATATTAATATTCTTATTATCTATATGTTTCTCGTTTGCCAATCATAGGTTTTTATATGTTTAAAGTGTGTTATTGTGCATTATTTTTTGTGATAAAAAGTCTATATAGAAATATATATTTTGCTGATTACTTCTACATGCGTCACCATTTAGTTGCTATCTTGCACATTACTTTCCAGATTATATTATTAGAAGATGTAGAATTTGAATCATGATAGTTAGTTTGGATAAACTGCTAGGCACGATAGGTAACACATCAAAAGCTACCAATAACTCAGATTTATTTATCTTATGAAATACAATAATGTCAAAGGAACAAATTGTTATGTAAGAATTTTGAAAAACTTTAGTCTTTTGCTTCCTCTTCTGTACATATCTCTCACGCATTAATTCACGATGCTTCATTTCACTCTAATTTCGCCATCTTCTATGACACCTACATTTCCAAGTTTGACCATTGAAGCTGCAAATTCTGTAAAGAACAGTTTCTCGTCTCTGGCATATGAATCCACTATAGATTTAGTCATGTAATCTCCATACAATGCCTGGTCTGACCCAAACACCCCCTTACCCATAGTAATCCTTTTGTAATAGTCATTATCAAACTTTGCAAACATTGAGTCTAAGAATTCTCCTGCATTGCGATCCTTGTTTTGTACGGGGCATTTCTTTCTTAGGGTCATAGAAAACTCACTGTTAATGCTAGTATCAGTGGAGTTTTGTAGCCGGGCGCTAAATGACGAATAATGGGAAAACCCTAGAGTGTGCCCACCAAAAAGTGTGACCAAATCTTTAACATTTAATCCTCTTTTATACAGAACTTTGAATAAGGGTCGTGGTATTGGAAAAGGGAGATGGCAAGTTTATAGTTTTGTTAGATTTTGATACTCGCCCGTCTTCTTTAGTTTATGCTGTGTGGTGTAGATATACTCGCAAACTGTGGAGCCCATTATCCCTATAATCAACCAGCGAACCAAAGCGACCTGCTTTGCTTATGGTCAAACAGGTACCCGTCTGTCCCCATTGAACTTAGATGCTCAACTCTCAACATTACTGTAGTTTCTTAAAATCGTTCAAATGTTTTTGTTCAAGTAGTGGGAAGACCTATACGATGCAACCTCTTCCCCTCAGAGCCTCCCAAGACATTTTCAGACTTATGCATCATCATTAACGAAATCAAGGATATCAGTTTCATGTCAGTTTGTTTGAAATTTATGGCGGGAAAGTTTTTGATCTTCTTAATGATAGAAAGTGAGTTTTTCCCATAACAAACCAACTCAAGCTCAAATGTTAACTCGTTAATATTCTGTAGCAACTAATTGGGTACTATTTTATAGGAAACTTTGCATGAGGGAAGATGGAAAACAGCAGGTTTGTATCGTGGGGTTGCAGGAATACAATGTACCAAATGTGAAAACGATAAAGGACATCTACTTATTTCATCTGCTTATCTTGTAGGCCAACTCTGAGGTGTCTGCTTTGCTTGGACGTATCCCATCTTCTGTCAGTTATCAACCTACATTGGCCACTGATCTTGGGGGCTTTCAAGAGCGTATTACCATCACCAAAAAGGGTTTTATTACATTTGTACAAGAAATTAACGTGCCTACTGATGATTTGACCGATCCAGCTCCTGCCACAACCTTTTCCCATTTAGATGCTACAACCATGCTGGTGGCCACGAAGTGGTATTTCAAAGAAAAAAATGAAGAAAGAAGCTTCTAAAGATGCTAGCAATTTTTATAAAGTTGTTTTTAGGAGAATTTGGTGTTGTAGTTATACTAGTTGTTTCGGTGTACATTTTTTCATCATATTATATATTTTTTTCTATTCTTTAAATTGCTAAGTCTATTCAAAGAAAAAAAGGTCATAGGTTGATTTATTTATGAATCTTGTGATTTATTATTGATTTATGATTAGTTTTTGTACAAAAAAATGAATGTTTTGTGAGATAAGCCTAAACGAATAAAAGAACCGTTCATACACGAAAAGAAATAAAAATAAAAGACAATTTCCCAAAAAAAATAGAAATTAACGAAATTAAATAAAAAGGAGTTGTACAAAAAAAAGGAAATTGACAAAAAGAAATAAAAAATAGTTGATAGGTTGAAAAAAGAGGAGTTTATAATTAATGAGTAATAGTACAAAGGGTAAAAAAGATATTTAGAAAGTTAAAACTAAAAGGACTAAAAAACCCATAGTCGCCCAGTGCAACTGGCCATTTTGAGAAGAATAAGTCGTGGAGGACATACACTGCCTAAACCACTTGGGCGCGGGCCACTTTCACAATTATCCCTTACAAAAAAGATATGTTGGTGAAAAAGTGATTTCATAAACAAAAACAAGGACAAGGAATAGGAATAACATGTAAATAATTTGTAGAAAGGAAAATTGCAATAATAGAAATGGAAATGAAAATACTCTGCATTAAACATAAAATGGAACTCAAATTCTTAGTTTTACAAAGAAAATGGGACGAAAGCTAAATTGACAAGAACTAAATTATTATATACAAGTAAGGTAGGTCTGGAATGTTTTCATTCTCTCTCTTGATGAACATTTGTCGTCCCTTGATTCCCATTTTAGATGCTTCTTGATAAAATCAGTGGCTGAGATGATTTGGGGTGTTGGCATCCTTATTTATGAGCTGGTGGCGTATGAGGTGGTGATGGGGGTAGAATACTTGATTTGTTCGGTTGGGTAGCAGGTGTGTGATTGGTCATGATGTGTGAAGGTGGAAGTAAAAAGTCATAGGAAGGTTTAGTAGAAGACGTGACATTCCCAAATGGGAAAACGTCTTCATCAAACCTTACTTGTCTCGAGATAATTATCTTATTGGAGGATAAGTCGAGACATCGATAACCATGATGATTGGCGGGATAACCCAGATGTTGATCCCAAACTTAGATCGATTAGCTTTGTGTATACGAGATTAGATCAAGTAATACACGTAGAGAAACCTTTGTATATGCTTTGTGAATCTAAGTGTTATGCGGAATTTAACACTTAAACAAGAACACACAATGATATAAACAAACTTTCACTTTGATTATCAATATCAAACTTGCTTACAATGAAAGATGTTTACGAATGAAAACTTATATGAAACTTATATTAAACATTAACCTAAAGGCCTTCTTTTATAGACATAAGAAGCCTTGTACAATAATCTACGTATCAACTATTCTAGGTAAAGATAAATATAGAAAATACATTGTTGTTCTTATCTTTACTAGAAGTAATCTAGAATATAATACACGCGTAGAATGTATCTTCCATCAGTGCTTGTCTTCAATGTGTCAACGCTTGACTTTAACTTGTCAACGCTTGAGCTGTCAGCGCTTGTTTTGTTCTTGTCAACGCTTGTTTTGTTCTTGTCAGCGCTCAAGTGATCTGGCCTTAATTTATTCCCAACAATCCTCCCCTAAACTTGATATCCACTCTTATGATCAAGTTTTTGAATAAGCATTAAGGACTAGGAGGAATCTTACAAACCTACTCATATTGATAGTGAATAAATCTGATCAAATCTTTTGCCACGTCACTTGAATAATCTAGTTCCAGCTGAGTGTCCTTCATCTTCTCCAAAATAGCCTTGGATATGAAATACTGAGCATCCACAAGTAGATACTTAGCAAACTTTGTAGAACTCAAATGGTAAACACCAGCAGCTGGATATAACCTCCATTGAAGACCACTGAGGTCATCTTCAAGATCCTTCCATATTGCAGGATCCTCATCTTTTGGTCCACACATTCTTTTGAATGTGGTCCAAAGTTTTATTCCATTAGCTGAAGTTGGTGCTTCAGCCTCATACTTGGTCTTCAGCAACCTCCAAAGGTCCACCAAGTCTTCTCTATCACAACTCGCAAACAAAGATATGAGAGTGGTAAAAGTGTGTACCTCTTTGCCAAATCTGCCAATCTTCCAGAACCCACATTCATCTTCTTCATAGCTCACAATTTGGTTCCTGGAATCTAATGGTAACACTTGCACCATATCTGAAGCTTCTAATAGGGAGAGCTTGAGGCTCTTTCTTATAACTGCTTCACTTGGATATAGTGGATCCATATCTTTTGGAAACTCAAATGAAATTCCCTTCTTCATTGGCCTGGGAACAATCATAGCTTTCTTGAGTTCCATTTCTTCTGCAAGTTCCTCCTTTCTTTCATCTGAAAGAAGTCTGAGAGTGTTTGCTTCCTGCACTCTCACCCAAATGGGATAAGCCCTGTTTTCCAACTCATCAAATGTCAAAGCCTTCAACTTCTGATATGTCCATCCAACTCCATGACATCTGAGTAACATAAAGTAGAGCTCCGTTCTATCCCTTTTCAACTCTAAGAGAATATTGCTTGCCTTGTGTTTCAAAATTACCTGGCAATCCTTCTGAACTCTAAGAAGAAGCTCCAAACCCTATATTTGATCTGAAATGGTCAAGTCTGGATTATCCATGCATCTTTCTTCCCAAGCATTGTACATTTGAACCACCTCTGGCATGTCACAGTCAACCTGCAATTTCAACTCTCTCAGCTTCTCTTTGGCCAACTCATCCCCATACTCAAGCCTTTCAGGTTCTATAATCATCACACTTGAGTCTGAGCTAGCTCCATCACTTCCTTCTTCAGAAGTCACAACAAATGATGACTTTTCCTTTTCATCCTGTTCCATGATTTGTGCAGCCAATCTTCTATCAAATTCAACTTGAGCTGCATCCTTTGGAACAATCTCCTCTCCCATTATACCCTTACCCTTATCTGATGGTGCAATGGTTGGTAAGGTAGATGGTAATACCTGAGTAGAAACCTCCTTGATGATAGATGATGACTGGGATACATCACCTTCATGTGCAGGTTTGTCAACGCCCAAATTTGTCCTATCAGCGCCCAAAATACTTCTATCAGCGTCCAAATTTTCCTTGTCAACGCTCAAATATCTTCCCTCAGCGCCTTGTGTAACCTCTCTCAACATAGCTGTAAATGATAAATTTAAGTTTGTGGGAGAGACTAAGGACGTATCAAAACCTGTTTGTTTCTTCAAAGTTGTAAGGGCCTCAGCAACATCCATTGATTGACCATCATGGCTGCCCTTATCACTCAGATTTAGTGGATCTTCCTCCCCTTTGGAAGATTCCTCCATACCCCTCCTAGCACGATCACTTTCCAAAACAACAATCCTCTCCCTCAATTGCTTGAGTTCAAGGCCTTGTGAGCTGACTACTTGTACTAAGTCTGCATTTTGCTTTTGCAAGCTAATGCAGACTGCCGTCAATTCCAAAAGAGTCATTGGTTCCAGTCTGCCCTCTTCTGAAATGGGGATTTGACCTCCCAAGTCAGATTCATTGGGCAAGGATGAGGACTTAATGATGGTGGGACTGCCTTGGCCAGCTTCTAAGCCAGAACCAATAGTCCCAGCCTCATCCAGGTCACCAGCCACACTTGTGGTGGTGGTTCTCTCTGCTACATGGCTAGGACCACCAGAGGAGAACACTCCAGTGATCCTTTGGTGTTTCATCAACCTATATTCAGGGGGTGTGGAAGATGGTGTGGAAGAATGGGTGGATGTGGGTTGGTTAAGGGGTGTTTGGGATTGTAAAGGTTGTGTGTCAGCGTTGGAAATAGGCACATCAACGCCAACATTTGAGGTGTCAGCGTCGAAGGGTTCTTGGTCAAGTTGCATGTGTTCAGGTGAAGGTAAAGGTTCAGGGATGGGTTCAAGTTGTGGTTGAGGGTCAATTTGTGGTTGGGGGTCTGGTTGAGGTTGTGCTGCTGCAATAACAGCAAGCATAGCTTGGGTTAAAGGTAGGTCTCTATGGGGTGATGAGTTCATCTTCATAAAAATTGCTTTCTTTTGCTCAGGGATCTTATAAAAATCATTGTGATCCCTTGAGCAGTAACCTTGGACATCAAAAACCATTTGAAGAAAACGGGGATAAGCTAAAGTCATTTTGTTCCCCTTGTTTTTACACATCCCCTCAAAAATCATTTTAGAATAGTTAAACTTTTCCCCTGTTGTAATACACACAATAGCGCTTGCAATGGATCTATTGATCTCATTGTGTGCAGTGCATTTGGGACTCAAACATTGAAGGAGGACATGTATGAGGTACTTCCAGGCTGGGGGAAATTCCTGCTTATGATACTTATTAAGAGTACCTTCATCAGGAAAAGGATATCCCAAAGCCCTAAGCCCTTGTTCTATTTCATTTATGGGAAGGGTGGCTATACCATCAGCATCATCAAGATGCAAGGCTTGGCGTACCAAAGCCTCAGTAACCACCCAAGGTCTCCCATGAACAATAGAAGTCAATGTGGTCACTCCATTAACTGTTGAGGAACTAACAGTGTTCCAAAACTGCTTAATGTGTGTGACTGGAATGAGTGGTGCATGAGAAAGAGCATACCTTAATGGGGATGCGTTCAAATACGCCACCATTTGTGTGTATTGAGGAAACAGAGTATCATCAGCGTCAAGATATGCAATCATGTTGTGTTGAGATCTGAACCCCAGTTACAATTCTATTGGTTTAAACATTGGTGCCATTGATGAAAGCTGTTAATTTTAAGTGAAGAAGATGAAGTTGATAAGAGAAAAGTGTTAGACAAGAATTATAGATACCCTGTTTAAAATAGGAGCCAAATTTATAGGAGAAAAAGAATGCATGTGATTGGCCCAAAAATAGGCAAGTATTTTCAAAAATCAATCATGAAAATATTGAAAAAGTTATAAGTTATCTCATGCATTAAATGAAAGTAACAAATCCTAAAATTACGGCTTGAAAATATGTCAAAAAGTAACAACTGGGTAGGTCCCATTGAGTGTCAACGGTCAAAAATAACCTATCAACGCCCAACGGCTATAATCTTGTCAACATTTGCCTATAGCCATGTCAGCGTCCAATTTGGTCACAACAACGCTTGGAAAATTCTTGTCAGCGTCCAAAAATAAAAGTGTTTTAAAAATGAAAAATGACCTTAACAAGTAATTTATCCTAGAGAAGATAACCAAAAGCTGATAATTATTATAGGGCGGCAAGCACTGTCCAGTTATGCACACTTGCATAAGCAAGATAGACATAACAGTCCTCTAGTGTCCCTTGCTAACCAAAACTCTTAACAACCAAGTTACCTTATAAAATCCTTGTTACTCCCAGGTAAATCCCATATCAAAATCATTCCCAAGTCTCCCAACAGACCACAACCAATTCTAGGCCAAAAATGTCTTGGCAGCATGCATAGTATATCAACTTTGCATGCTACAGTGCCTCATGATTTAGTAAAACTAACTCATACTCACCTGTGGACACAGTCTAGAATTGTGATAAGAGTATCATATGGATACCCAAACATCCTAAAGGTTCCTAAAACCTCCCCTTAAACTATGATACAAAAAGTTTGCTAAAATCATGCATGAACATAAAAACTTTATGTCAAGATAGGAATGAAACATTCCAACCATCATCCATAAATAAAAACTTGTCCAAATGCTTCTCCATTGATCCATAAGCAACTCTGTATCTAAGGGTATACTGCTAACACCATCTGCACATTTAGATTGAAAACCACAAAACTAACATTGTTGCTGACAACGCCCCGATAACACATGACAGCGTTGAGGAAAGCTTTGTCAGCGTTAGACAATTATATTGCTGACAACGTTGCAAAAACACTTATCAGTGTTCAAGCAACCTTTGTCAGTGTTAGAAAAATATAGTGGAAAATCTAAATCATCAATAAGACCAATAATAATGCATCATCCTGTACATACTTTTACAAAAAGACTCCAAAACACATATTATGTGAGATTGACCATTCCAATACTTGTTACCAAGTATTGAAATCTTCTAGCATCAAAAGGTTTAGTTAATAAATCTGACACATTTTCCTCAGTGTCAACCCTATCTGGTTGTATTAAACCTTTCTCAAAGCAATCTCTTATAAAATGGTGTCTAATTTCTATGTGTTTAGTTTTAGAATGATGTACAGGATTCTTAATGATGCATAAAGTACTATTATTGTCAACAAATATCTTAGTATGCATGAAATTGTACCCATAGTCCAACAGCTGGTTCTGAATCCACAACACTTGGCCACAACATGCAGCTGCAGCCACATACTCTGCTTCAGTTGTAGAATTAGCCACCACTGTTTGTTTCTTGCATTGCCAAGATATCAACCTGCTCCCAAGAAACTGACATCCACCAGTTGTGGATTTCCTATCAAATTTATCACCTCCATAATCACTATCTGAATATGCAATCAGCTCCAATGGTGAATCCTTTGGGTACCACAAACCAAGACCAGGATAGCATCTTAGGTACCTAAAGATCCTCTTCACAGCATAAAGGTGACATTCTTTGGGAGTCACTTGATGGCGTGCACAAGCACACACAGCAAACATGATATCAGGTCTGGAGGCAGTAAGATACATCAAGGATCCAATCATGGATCTATAGTGCCTGACATCAACATCTTTTCCATCTCCAATCTTTCCCCAAGGGTGTTCTCTATCCATAGGAGTAGTAGCCCTCTTTTCATGTGGAGAAAAACCAAACTTCTTCAAGATTTCAGCAACATATTTGTCCTGGGAGATGAAGATACCATCTTCTTTCTGCTGAACTTGTAATCCAAGAAAGAAGTTCATCTCCCCCATAGCACTCATCTTGAATTTGTCTGTCATAAGCTTGGAGAAATACTCACTCATCCTTGGATCAGTAGACCCAAAAATGATATCATCAACATAGACCTGCACAAGCAACACATCCTTGCCTTTCTTCTTTGTAAACAGTGTCTGATCTATGGTGCCCCTCTTGAATCCATTGTCCACCAAGTAGGTAGACAAAGTACCATACCATGCTCTTGGGGCCTGATGAAGGTCATACATAGCCTTTTTGACTCTATACACTTTATCTGGATGCTCTGGATCCTCAAAACCAGGAGGTTGCATTACATATACTTCCTCAACAATGGTGCCATAGAGAAAGGCACTCTTGACATCCATTTGATAGACGGTGAAGCTCATGTAGGATGCATAGGCTAGAAAAATCCTTATAGCTTCAATCCTTGCAACTGGTGCAAAGACTTCCTCATAGTCTATCCCCTCCTCTTGTGTATAACCTTGAGCCACTAACCTTGCCTTGTTTCTGACCACAATGCCTCTTTCATCTCTTTTGTTCCTGAGAACCCATCTTGTCCCTATAGGTCTGACATATCTAGGACAATCAACCAGCTCCCAAACATCCTGAATTGTAAATTGGTGAAGCTCATCCTGCATTGCTTCCACCCAACTTGGTTCTTTGAGAGCATCAAATATTTTCTTGGGTTCTTCTTGTGACAGAAAACATGCAAACAAACATGCTTGCACAAGAGGGGTATCAACCTTCTTGTGTATAGTAGCAATAAACCCACCAAGACCTTGATGAGATCTTCTAGTCTGAAGTGGAGTCATAACATCACCAATGATCTGGGAAGGGGGGTGATTCTTCATTGTGGAAGTGAGAACTCCTCCTTCAAAAAGTCTGGTGTCCTCAACCTCATTCTCCATGTTGCTAATATCTTCTTCATCAGACTCTCTTACATCAACATGAGGATGAACCTCTTCATATATATTGGAAGGTTCACCTTGTTCAAAATTGGAAGAGAAAAGATGGGCAGAATTGTAGCAGCAGCAAAAGCATCTGTCCAAATGGGAATTGTGACATATTCTAATATAGGAGATGCCTTTTCTGCTTGTGATCCAACCTTCTTATGAACCTGTGTACCTGAAACATCAACAACTTGTTCCTCCACAACATTTGAAGTTACCTTCACAATGTCTGGATTAGTGACAGGCATATAATTTAAAGTTCTAGATAAGGGTTCCAAATCAAACAACCAATTAGGACCACTTTCAGGATCACTAGGTTTATTCTCTAAAAACCTAACATGTACTCTTTCAACTATACGTTTGTCTTCTTTAAGATAAACCCTATATCCCTTGCTCTGCACTGAATACCCCATGAAGTAACCCTCATCACCTTTTGCACTAAATTTTCCTAAGGCATCACTAGTATCCAAGACTACTACATGACAACCAAATGGTCTGAGAAAACCAGTATTAGGTTTTCTACCCCAAAGTAACTCATAAGGTGTTTTGTTCTGAATTTTGTTAACCAATGCTCTATTTTGCATATAGCAAGTTGTATTAACAGCCTCAGCCCAAAAGGCTATAGGAAAGTGAGCATCAGCCAACATTGTTCTGGCTGCTTCAATTAGGGTTCTATTTTTCCTCTCAGCAACCCCATTTTGTTGTGGGGTTCTAGCAATACTAAATTGCCTTGTAATTCCTTTCCTGGCACAGAAATCATCTAGCTTCTTATTCCTAAATTCTCCACCATTATCACTCCTAAGCATTTTAACCTCATTGCCAGATCTCTTCTCAATCTGAGTGATAAAATCAATAAGAACATTAGCTGTGTCACTCTTCATAGCTAGAAAGAATGTCCAAGTAAACCTAGAAAAGTCATCTGTGATAACAAAGCAATATGACTTACCATTCAAACTTTCTATATTGGTTGGACCAAAGAGGTCCATGTGAAGCATATGAAGAGGTCTAGAACTAGTATGCACCTGTTTGGACTTGAATGAGACCTTGTGTTGCTTGCCTTTAAGACATGCAACACAAGAGTGGTCATTATGGAAGGCCTTCTCAGGCAAACCATCAACTAAACCAAGCCTCACAAGTCTATTTATATTTTTGAAATTTATGTGCCCTAGTCTTCTATGCCACAAATTACTCTCATCTACTGAGGCCTTAGCATAAAAACAAGACATATTATTGTTCATTTTAATCCCATTTAAATTCACATTATATATGTCCTTATGCCTAGGTGTTCTATACTCAATATATTTCTCATCAGGGATCTTAAAATCCTTACTTAACACCAAACACTCAGTATCAGTAAAAAGAACTTTATTTTTGTTATCACAAACTTGCGATACACTAAACAGATTGTAATCAAGTTCTTTTACCAGGAAGACGTTCTCAAAGCGCAAATTCTTGGTGAGAAGGGTTCCTTTGCCTGTGATAGTACCATATCCGCCTCCAAAGTAAACCTTATCACCATCTTTAATGGGAGTGAAGTTAGTCAGATAGTCTTCCTTCCCTGTCATGTGCCTTGAGCATCCACTATCCCAATATCCATAATCATTGACCTGTCGTTGAATGCCCTGCACATAAAGAAAACAAATTAGTTTTCTTTGGGAACCCAAGTCTTAGAAGACTTGGATTCATCTGGTTGTTCAATAAGAACAGACTTAGTTCTCACAACAACCCCATTCTCATCCTTTTTAGGATGAAATACCCAGTTAACCCTAATAGGTTTTGTAATGACCTTGGAAATGTAATTAAATCTATTGCAAGTCATTGAAATCCCATTCTCATTAGGGTTTTGATCTTTCTTGGGTCTCCATGTTAAGCTTGAAGAAGCTTTAGACCCCTTACCTTGTGGTTGCAGATATTTAGGTCTGGTCACGTTTCTGTTAGCGTTAGAATTTGTCCTGTCAACGCTGAAATTACCCTTGTCAGCGTTGAACCTAGGGTTTGCTACAGAAACCCATTGCCTATTTGACCAGGTGTTTGTCTTTTGAAATGGTCTTTGTCCATGAGTGTTAGACCTTCTAGTAAAGAATGAGGCAGGTCTAATCACTTGTGAAATTTGCTGCACACAAGGTTTGGGTCTGACAACGTTTGACTTCCTAACAACGTTGACTTTGTTCCTGTCAGCGCTGAAATTGTTCCTGTCAGCGCTGGCTTTGGGAGCGTTGACACACTTGTATGCCAAGTGTGAAAAGCTACCACAAGTGTAACAGGCTTTCTTAGACACAAACTTAGGTCTAGAAGAGAAGAAACCTGTTCCATGATTGCTAACTTGGCTCTTGGGAGACCTAGTATTCCTATACATCTCTGCATATTTAATGGTAGGTCTTCTAACAGTGTTTGAGCCTAGGTCAACAGCTTTACCAGTGATTGTGTTAGTAACCTTAATGGGTGTGGACTCATTAGGACTTTCACATAGCAAGCCACCCTTGACAAATAAAGTAGGGTTAGCCTTCTTCCACTCATTCAGGTCAGTCAATTTTTGTTGATACTCTTCCACTGGAGTGACAACTCTTGGTGGAGGAATGAATTCCTCCTCTTGGAGCTCTGGCAAACCAGTCCAAGATAGGTCCCTTTGTTGGACACCATAGAAGTCACCAGCTGGTGGGGGAACCAAAGAGTAATCATTCATCCCAATCCCAGTCATGTCCTTAGGATCCCTTTGTTTAGCCACACAGTCTCCTAGGGTTTGGGTGGCTCTATCAAATCTTTGAATTTTGAGGCCAACATTATCTTTATTTTTAATGGCCTCATCTAACTTAGCCTGTAATTCACCATTAACCCTTTCCATGATGTTTCTAATATCCATACTACCCTCTAACTCATGTTTTAAGATATTGATTTTATCTTTTAAGTCAAATTCCATTTTCTTGTATTCAGAAACGGTTTTCTCAGTTTCAGTAAGAGCTAGTTGGTAATTAGACAATTTACATCTTTCAGTACTCATATCATCTTTTAATTTTAACACCTCTTTGTTAAGTCTTTCAGTATTTAACCTACAACCTTTGCTACAAAAAGCGTCATCATATACCTCATTATCAGATGAAGAGGAGGAGTGTGCCATGAGAGCATATTCAACATGCTCTTCTTCAATATCAGCAACCAAAGCTTTATCCTCTTCAACATTCTTAGCCAGATAGCTCCAATCCCATCCCATACCATCAATTCCTTGAACTGCAACCATGGCTTTGGAATCCTGAGCTTTAACAATCTGACTTGAGGGTTTACCAGCATCAGATCTTCTAGGAGATCTGCATTCCCTCATGAAGTGCCCCATACGATGGCAGTTGTAGCATTCAACTTTGGATTTGTCAAATCTAGCTGTGTCTTTAGCATTGAAGGTCATTTTCTTCTTAAACCTTCTGTTCCACCTATTTGCTCTTATACTAGCAAGAGCCATGTTCCACTTGATGTCCATCTCTTCCAAGTGCTCATCACTTATCTGCTCAAGGTCCTCATATGTAATCACTGAACCATTGGACAAAGAAGCAATGTAAGCACAAACAGTATCCAAATCTAAACCAGCAGGTTTAACTCTTGGGGAGTCATTCTTGAACGTGTCAGCGTCTGAAAAGGAGACGTTGACAGGACTTGTTCCAGCGCTGACATATGATGATCCAGTAACTGGATGCATATAAGAGTCTTTCTGATTGAATTGTCCTTCACTATGAGAGAAGAAGGCCATGTTGCTGTTGGTAGATTTGCTTCCATGTTCTAAAAGAGTTTCATCTTCCAACAGCCTTAGTTTGTTGTAGATGTCATCAAACGAGGAGCTCTTGTAAGTATTGTTGGCAAGAATAGATCTTGCCTCAATTTTCCATGCCTCACCAAGACTTTTAAGAAAAGTAGCATTGATGTCAACATCACCAACTTGTGTCCCCATGAAGGACAACTTTCTTGTAATGTCAAGCAATCTGCTTCTCACACTACTCAGTTTCTCATTGGGTTGATCTTTGAAGACAGCATAATCATGCAGAAGTTGCTTTTTCTTTTCCTCCTTAGTGTCTGCATTGCCACCATATGCAACTTCAAGAGCTTCCCAAAGATCCTTAGCAGATTCATAGCCTCTATATTTATGCTGGTTTTCTTGTCCCAAAGAGACTTTCAGAATATTTAGGGCTTTCATGTCAACCCTTTTCTTTGCAATGTCATCAGCATCCACAGCTCTACCATCTCCAGGTTTTTCTTTCTTATCCTCTTCAGGACATCCAGCAACAGCTGTTCTTTGAGCAATGGCATTGAGAATCTTTTGAGCCTTATTGAAAGTGTTTCCATATTCAATGATCTCCCAGAGTGTGTAGTCATAGATCCCCAGATATTGTTCAAAGTTGAACTTCCATAAGTCAAAGTTGGTTGCATCAAGCATGGGAATCTTGATGTTTGGTAAGGCTGAGGAGGAGGAGGTTATTGCTTCAGACATGATGTTGTTAGGGTTTCTGAGAAAATTAGGGTTTTGGTGATTTTAGGGTTCTGGTGTTCTTTAAGATCAAAAGTTCCTCAACAAGCTCTGATACCACTTGTTGATCCCAAACTTAGATCGATTAGCTTTGTGTATACGAGATTAGATCAAGTAATACACGTAGAGAAACCTTTGTATATGCTTTGTGAATCTAAGTGTTATGCGTAATTTAACACTTAAACAAGAACACACAATGATATAAACAAACTTTCACTTTGATTATCAATATCAAACTTGCTTACAATGAAAGATGTTTACGAATGAAAACTTATATGAAACTTATATTAAACATTAACCTAAAGGCCTTCTTTTATAGACATAAGAAGCCTTGTACAATAATCTACGTATCAACTATTCTAGGTAAAGATAAATATAGAAAATACATTGTTGTTCTTATCTTTACTAGAAGTAATCTAGAATATAATACACGCGTAGAATGTATCTTCCATCAGTGCTTGTCTTCAGTGTGTCAACGCTTGACTTTAACTTGTCAACGCTTGAGCTGTCAGCGCTTGTTTTGTTCTTGTCAACGCTTGTTTTGTTCTTGTCAGCGCTCAAGTGATCTGGCCTTAATTTATTCCCAACACCAGAAACATGCATGGTGTAGAACGGGGCTCTAGTTTTTTTGCAACATCAACGTGAGGATAACAAAGGCATCCAAAAACACGTAGATGTTCATATGTGGCTGTTTGGTTATAGAGTTTGGTGAATGGTATTTCATTGTTAATGGCGGTAGAAGGTAATATATTTAAATGGTGAGTGGCCATATTAAGAGCTTCCACCCAATAAGATGGAGGTATGTGAGCTTGAAAAGGTAAACTAAGAATAAGGTTATTAATGGTGCGAAGCATACGTTTGGATTTACCATTCTGTTGTGAAGTGCGAGGGCAAGAAAATCGAAATTGGATGATTTTTTGGCGAAAAAGGTTATGGAAACGCATGTTATCATATTCACCCCATGGTAACACAACAAAGCCTTTACATCGACATTAAATTGTTGACATAAGCCTAAAAGCAACAAAATTATCATACAAGTATGACTTTCTATGCAAAGGGTAAACCCAAACAAAGTGCGAAAAATGATCTAAGAATATAGTATAATATTTTATTCCGCTCTCACTTAGAATGGGTGATGTCCATATATCAGAGTGGATAATTTCGAACACAAACTTAACAAAATACTCAAAACTATAAAAAGGAAGCTTAACATGTTTACCTAATTGACAAGCGTCACACAAAATGCACAACTTTGATTTATTACATGAAATTAATTTACTAGAATCTAAACGCCGAAGCACATCGTCCACGGGATGACCAAGGAGTCTGTGCCGCGTAGTGGAACTAAAAGAAAGCAAAACAACTAAAGTTTCTAATGGAGAGTGTTGAGTTACCGGGTCAAGGTCGTCCGTACTATCACATCAGAGAAGGAGCTTATATAATCCTTTAAAGAAAAACCATAAGCATCAAATTCAACTGAAACATCGCTACCACGAGTAAATTTTCGAACAGAAATTAAATTTTTAATTATGTGAGGTGTGACAAGAATTTGATTCAGATGAAGAGGCTTTTGAGATGTATGCAAGAAGCTATGTCCTGTATGAGTGACAGGAATAGAGTTACCATTGCCAACAAATATAGATGGATAAATGCTCGAATTACTAAAAGAAGTGAGTATACATGTATTGTCCGCCATGGGATAGGATGCTCTGATGTCCATGTTCCAAGAAGAAATTTGAGGAGTCATAGTGTAAAATGTTTGTGGAAACATGGTAGCTTGAGAAACTTGAGGCGCGATCATAATGGGCATGCTGGCAGGAATAGTGCCATAGTGGGCTGGTATATGTTGAGCGTGAATAGAGTTAGGCTGAGGCATGATACCTGCAAACTGTGATGGAACTTGCAAATATAAAACTGGTTGGGCCATTTGCAATCGTTGAATACCAAACTTAATTAACAAGTTGATGCAATCGAAAAATACGACGGTACAATAGATGCAATTTAATAATTGATACAAGGCTTTTGCCCGTATAAAAATTAAAGATTAACTTCGTGTTCTCGGTATCTTAACGAATTGATCTAGGCTCCTATGTGTGACTTAGTTGATCTTTGGTGAAAAAGAATATTTTTGGGTGATTTTAAATTTAAATGCAAAGACTTAACATTAAAAGTGCTCTTAAAGTAAATCTAAGTCTAATTAAAGTAGAGTGCAAGTATTCAAGTAAAGTGGCTGAAATTAAAAGCTCTAAAGTAAACTGACGTAAACTTAAATCTATCTAAGGCAAACTTAAAGTGCTACTAAAACTAAGGCAAATAATCTAAAAGTGCAATTAAATAAAAGGCAGGAAAGATAAAGCTTGAAGATAAAAATTAAGGACAAAAGCTAATAAGGACCTGAATACAGCTCATTCGGAATAAACCTTCGCTTGGAACAATCACTCGTCCTAAATGTCACCTTTGGTTGAAATGATCCTTCTTCACTTGGAATATTACCAAAATCCTTGATCCGGAACAAATTGATCTGAATATGTCACTTATCCAAAACAATTCTTCGTTCGGAACTTACTGATTCGGAACTCTCACTTGTTGCCTTGATTCGGAAGTCTTTGGTCACTCCTTGATTCGGAACTTTCCGGATAAAACTCCTTGATTCGGAAGTTTATAACTTCCGAATGAAGGCCCTTGGTTCGGAAGTTTTGACTTCCGAATGAGTAAGTTTGGTTCGGAACTTTTGAAGTTCTGAATGAAGTTCCTTTATTCGGAACTTTTGAAGTTCCGAATGAGTTTCCTTGATTCGGAACTTTTTGAGTTCCGAATGAACAGACTTGGTTCGGAAGTTTCAGACTTCCGAATGAAGCACCTTGGATCGGAACTTTGGACTTCCGAATGAAACCTTCTATCCTTTCCTTGGTTCGGAACTTTTTCTGGAAATATCAGAAACAAAGCAAACACATCCGAAGAACAAGGAACATACAGTAGCAGATATAAACAATAAAAAGTAAACAAATCAAGCACACGGATAGATTAAAATAGTAACGAATCAATGAAATAACATCAACGAATAATTAAAAACATGAAATCAAACAACTTTTACCACAATAATCAAAAACCACTTTGGATCAAATAAAAGCATAAACATGAACATAACATAAACTCATGAATCAAAGAAGAAGAAAGGTAGATAAGAGATTGACAAGATAAAATAAAGATTTGACAAGAATTAAAATGAAAACTTACTTGGAATTAAATGGTAATTAAGGTGCATAACATGAATTTAAATGACATGAAAAGTAAATGAATAAGTATTTAAATGGTGGAAGACTAATTGTCACCTTAGCCAACAAGAAAGAAAAGTAATCAAGCCTAATCTATTTATAGGGGAGGATTAAGGAAGCTTCCTCCCCTCTTTCCTTTCTTCTTAATTACAAGTTTAAGTCCCTCCTTTTATTAATCTTCATTAATTGCGTACTTAGTCCTTTTCTTGTAATCTTCTTTAATCTTGGACTTTAAGGGACTTTTGACTTCGGGATTTCTTTTGAACTCGTCTTTAAATTCTTCAATAAAATAGACTTGAATTCTCCGGCTTTTGATAAACTTCCGTCTTTTGACTTTTTCTTCGATAAATCTTCAGAATTGGTCGTGGACTTCCGTTCTTTTTGCACTCTTGACTTCTTGACTTCGTCTTTTATCCTTTTCTTCAATAAAAGTCCATAAATGCCCGTGAATGTCCGTGTTTTATCCATTTTTCACCTTTTCATCCTAAATCACAACAAAAACACAAACCACGCATAATTCCGACATAAAAGACATGAAATACACGTTTTGGTCCGGTTATTATTGCAGTTAAGTGGTAGAAAAGATGGGTGTTTACACACCTATCAAATCCCCTACACTTGACCATTGCAATGTCCTCATGCAATGCATTAGTTACAAAGCAAGATTTACACTTTTCATCATAATCAATCCACGTTGGCCTTTATTAAAGAGATAGAAAATTAAAAACATACAAAATAAAGAAATCAAAAGCATACCTTGGGTTTTGAAAATGTTATGAATAATCATCATCCTCAAGTTTTCACTTTCTCCAAACCAAGCTTAAAAACGAGATCATTGTTATTATAAGTTAGTAAACTAACACGAACTCATGTGGGCCAATTACTCACTTAGACTCCCTTATTCCTAGGTGTATCTCTTATATTTTGTTATTTGTCTTGAATGATCATGAAGATGCATTGTTTGACTTATTTCGATAGTTATTTAGTCTGAAAATAAAGTGCACGATTTAATCAATAGTTAGCTAAAGGACCAAATCTTTTAAAACTGCTTCTCGGGATATCAGAAAGTTCATATCTTGGCATAACTTGGTTCGCGATTTGAGACCTTTCTCGGGCCGATATTTGGCAGCGACTTCATACTTCAAATCTTGAGAGACGTTCATGAAATAATGGTCTTCTCTTCATAATTGGAATTTCTTCACTTGAAGTTTTGAGAGATTCATACTTGGACCACGACTTCTTCATTTCTCCAATCTTTATTTTGGACTTTGATATACAACGATCCGCCTCCTTTTATGACTTGGATCTATTTATCCTCATACCTTGTTAGGGTCTTTTCGGATACACTTCTCCATGACTTTTGGGGAGTTTTGCTTTACGTCGTGTGTCTCGATCCTTCATATTGATTTTCGATAAATGATTCTTCACATCACTTTGGATCTTTAGCAACCAAAACATAGCCCTCATGCCTTGTTAGGGCCTTTTCGGACTCGCCAATCTTCGCGCCCCGCTTCATAAGTTATGCCTTGGCTATGAACTCTCGTCATTACCGAGCAACTTTTAAACGATCTGGGGCTAGAAGCTAAGTAACTTTTCAAATCGTACAACCTTATTTATTAGCAAATAAATTATTAGCAAGCGATGGGAGAATAGGCTCATAATTAACTCACATAAATTCATGAAAGAATACCGAACTTATAATTGGCTCTATCATCTCTCGTTCTCCACAGTTTAAAATCTCAAGTAATGAGACTCGTGGATACTTAGCCTATTAAATCAAAGTTTTGGGTTTTCGAGTCGGCTATAGGATCTTGCAAATTCTTAGACTCTTTCAAGTTTAGAAATCGCATCTTAAAGTTCCCTTGATAAACGACTCTCTAGGATCAATTATAGGAACTTGCGAAAAGTTCTTGTTCTTAACCCGTGAGAGTTAAGACTTTCGCGATTTATAGCTCCCTATATAAAAGCCTAGCAAAACTTGACTTTAACACGTTAAGGATACTAGCTAGAGTAAACTCGGATTGAGTCAAAAGATTCACAACGTTTGAAAATTAAAACCACTTTATTAAAATTTATTCTAGCGGAGAAATAAAATAACTATACAAAGATAACAACTAATAGGCCAAAATAGATCAAAAATTTTGAAAAATGTCGAAAAATTGATTTTCCGGTTAAAATGAGGACAAAAACAAGGAAAAGACCACTTAACTTCGATAGAAGTCCCCCCTACACTTAAGATAAACATTGTCCTCAATGTTTAAGCATGTGGGAGTAAGCTCCCCTACACTTAGGACATTGTGCACGTTGTTTAAATCTCGCTAAGGAAAGGATAACTAAAGAGATTCCTATTTAAATATTTGAGAAAATATATAAAATAGTGAATCGAAAAGAGTTTAGGATAGAACCGGGAAGAAATAGAACACGGAATCACGGGTCGTCAAGAATCATCAAGAGTGGATCATTGAAGCTCGAATCCCTGATTAAGAAGTGAGGAGAGGAAATAGCAATCCAAAGGGGTCCCCCCTACACTTATGGTAAAGAAAGCGGAAAGATAGATGCATGGGTTGCCTCCCAAGAAGCGCTTGATTTTTGTTAACCGAGTCGTGAGCCTGACTCGACCTTGATCATCAACGGAAGTAGCATGAAACAAATCCACCCGGATCAAAGACATAGTTTTCATCCATCAATAAGCAAGAGCTTAAGGCGAACAAGGCAAGCCAAAAGAGAAGTGGCAAGGTTCCCTTAAGCAGTGATGGAGCACGATAGAAGCAAGGATGAAGTGGTGCAAGCATGTCTTCAATGGTTCTAAAGATTTTTCCTTTTATTTCATCAGGTGGATACTGAGATGGCTTAAAGACTTCAATACCGGGGTCGAACACCTTTTCCTTCAGGGGAAAATAGCACTCCGGCTCAGCCGAGTGTGAAGAAGATCCGCAAAGAAGCACAACCTCGTCCTCAGAAGTGGGACAAAGAGGTGTCAAATCATACGTGCAACGGATTTCGGTGTCGACCGGTTTCTTCTCCTTTGACAAAATGCTCTTCAAATCCAAAGTAGGATCAAGGCGATAATCTTCAAAGTCAAAAGGAGGAGCATCACTCTCATGAGGGAAGTATGTGTTGAGAAATTCAGAGAAATCTTCCTCAAATGAATAATCGTCCAAAGTAGGATCGAGTGATGGTGGAGGATCTTCATCATGTGAAGAATCGCTCGAGAGAGTATCAGCCTCATCAAAATCATCGAATGTGGGCAGCTTGGGATACTCAGAAGTAAAATTAAAATCATCCGAGTCTGAGCTAGAATCATCATCATCATAAGCATCGAAGACCGGTTGAGAATCATAAATGGGTGAAGCGTCCAAAGTAAGGGGAGAATCGTCCACATTATCTTCAAAGAGTGGATTATCAGTGGAAGACTCGAATAGAGGATTGTCGTAGACGGTAAAGTCATCGAGCACATTTATCATATTCACTGATTCTCGGCTTCCAAAGGATTTCCCTGTAAGCTTCCCCATTTTAAAAACTTTAGAATCATCCCCGACTCGTAAGATTAACTCACCTTCGGCCACATCTATTAAAGCACGTCCGGTTCTCAAGAATGGCCGACCAAGTATTAGAGGAATACGAGGGTCCATTTTATAATCAACTACGACAAAATCGACCGGGAAAGTAAATGTGCCAACTTTAAGAAACACATCTTCGGCTATACCAACGGGGTAAGCGAGAGTGTGGTTTGCAAGTTCGAGAGTCATCTTTGTTGGAATGAGGTCGGGCAATGATAGTGTTTTCCAAACACTCAGTGGCATCAAATTAATACTAGCCCCGAGATCAGCAAGGGCAGTAAATTCTTCAGTTTTGTTGAACACGCAAGGCAACACAAAACGACCGGGATCTCCAAGCTTTTCCGGAAGTTCTCTAAGAAGGACTGCAGAGCAGTTTTCATTTAATCGTGTGTTGGCGAGTTCAATCAGCTTCTCCTTCTTGCTAAGCAATTCCTTGAATGCTTTGACAAATTTCGGCATGTGGCAAAGTGCTTCAACAAGGCTAATGTTGATGGTCATTTTAGATAGCATATCCACATATTTCATTACATTACAGTCATTCTTGGTTAGCTCGTTGGTCTTGCCTATGCGAGAAGGGTATGGGATTCTGGGCTGATAAGGGTTAGGTGGAGGTGTAGTTGGTGAAGGTTGTGATGTTGAAGGGTCCTTCCGAGATACATCGTCATGACGAGGCGGAGACGGTAATGGTGTACTACTACTAGGTGGAAGAGAAATAGGGATACATGGTGGTGGAGGAGTTGTAGATGATGGTGGTGAGTCAGGTGGATTGACAATGGTAATTCCACTACGCGTAGTTATAGCACTCACATTAGCTCGCGGATTAGTGACGGTGTTTGAAGGTAGAGAACCCGAGGAAGAAGAAGAAGGTTGAGCTTCGGGCAAGAAACTAGCCAATAGATTCTTTAATTCAGTTGTTTGAGTGATGAAGGAGGATTGAAGGTTTTCACGAACCTCGGTTCTGATGTCATTACCTTGCTTCAAGATATCTCCTTTCAAATTGATTATTTGGCTCTGTAGATTCTTGATTTGCTCACCTTGAGTTCTCATGATGGTGTCAACATCGGGATTAATGGGTGGGTGTTGTTGGGTGGGTGGTTGATAAGGGTTAGAAGCACGAGGTGGGATTTGGTTGCTTCTATTGTAGTTGTTGGCGGGGTTTTGGTTTTGAGGAGAAAAACCGGGTGAAAGGTAATTGTTGGAACGGTAGCTCAGCAGGTTTCTATCCCCTTGTTGTCTAGCTTGGTAATTTTCCGGTGAATAATTACCGTAAGCTGCATACACATTTTCCGGATTTCCTTGTGTCGAAGGACAATCGGTGTATGAGTGAGGACCGCCACATGTTTCACAAGGATTAGCGACCGCTTTAACTTGTTGTTGTTGGTTTGAAGCGAGAAGCGTAATACTTTTGCTCATTTCCGCCATCATGCGGGTGAGTTCGGTCATCTCAGGGTTTGCTGAGGTAGAAGAAACATTGACTCTCGTGTTGTTTCTAGAAGAAGCAGAGGAATCCTAGTTCTTATGATGAGTAGTCATGTTCTCTATTAACTCTCTACACTCCTCGGGTCTCCTTTTCATGAATGTGCCACCGGCGGCTGCATTAATCGTATCACGATCTCGAAAAGTCAATCCGTTGTAGAAAGTATCGATCAAGGTGACCGGAAGCATGTTGTGGTTTGGACAACGGTCGATCAAGACATTATATCTCTCCCAAGCGTCGAAAAGAGATTCATCAGGGTCTTGCATGAAACCGCTGATCTGATTGCGAAGGCTTGTGACCATGGATGGTGGAAAGTAGCGCGAAAGAAAGCGTTGAGTCATATCATCCCAAGTGTGAATAGAATTCTTTGGGAGACGATCAAACCATTTCTCGGCATGATGGGATAAAGTATGTGGGAAGAGTTGTAGGCGGAGTACATCCATTGTGGCCCCAGGCAACTTCATGCTTTGGGTGATTGTAATGAACTTGTCGAGGTGTTTGTTGGCATCATCATCAGGCAATCCTCTAAATGGGTTTGTTTGTACTTGCTGAATCATGTGGTGCTTCAACGAAAACTCAGGAGCGTTGATTTGCATCGGCGCAATCGGTCCTCCTCGTCCAAACATTGTTGGTTGACAAAGTTCCTCCATGGTCCGAAGATCGGGCTGTGGAAGAGCATTGTTGTTATTATTATTATTCAGGTTCGGTGGAATGTTGTTGTTGTTAACACCTGCCATATCTAAATCTTCTTGAGGCTCGGGCTCTTGATAATTAGAAGATCTAGTACGCATACACCTGAAAATGCAAAAGAAAAAGAAACCAAACACAAAGACAATATATATACACAAGAAAGATAAAATCTTTTTGTATTTTTGAAATTTTTAATTTGTATGGTTTTTTATCAATTTTTAATTTTTATGATTTTTGAATTTTTTAGGCAAGAAAATTAACGTTCACAAGTGAACGGATCCCAAAAAGCAACGTGTCTAGCACAGAAAACTGTGTATCTTAACGAAAAGAGCCGACAGCGGCGCCATTTGATACAAGGCTTTTGCCCGTATAAAGATTAAAGATTAAGTTCGTGTTCTCGGTATCTTAACGAATTGATCTAGGCTCCTATGTGTGACTTAGTTGATCTTTGGTGAAAAAGAATATTTTTGGGTGATTTTAAATTTAAATGCAAAGACTTAACATTAAAAGCGCTCTTAAAGTAAATCTAAGTCTAATTAAAGTAGAGTGCAAGTATTAAAGTAAAGTGGCTGAAATTAAAAGCTCTAAAGTAAACTGACGTAAACTTAAATCTATCTAAGGCAAACTTAAAGTGCTACTAAAACTAAGGCAAATAATCTAAAAGTGCAATTAAATAAAAGGCAGGAAAGATAAAGCTTGAAGATAAAAATTAAGGACAAAAGCTAATAAGGACCTGAATACAGCTCATTCGGAATAAACCTTCGCTTGGAACAATCACTCGTCCTAAATGTCACCTTTGGTTGAAATGATCCTTCTTCACTTGGAATATTACCAAAATCCTTGATCCGGAACAAATTGATCTGAATATGTCACTTATCCAAAACAATTCTTCGTTCGGAACTTACTGATTCGGAACTCTCACTTGTTGCCTTGATTCGGAAGTCTTTGGTCACTCCTTGATTCGGAACTTTCCGGATAAAACTCCTTGATTCGGAAGTTTATAACTTCCGAATGAAGGCCCTTGGTTCGGAAGTTTTGACTTCCGAATGAGTAAGTTTGGTTCGGAACTTTTGAAGTTCCGAATGAAGTTCCTTTATTCGGAACTTTTGAAGTTCCGAATGAGTTTCCTTGATTCGGAACGTTTTGAGTTCCGAATGAACAGACTTGGTTCGGAAGTTTCAGACTTCCGAATGAAGCACCTTGGATCGGAACTTTGGACTTCCGAATGAAACCTTCTATCCTTTCCTTGGTTCGGAACTTTTTCTGGAAATATCAGAAACAAAGCAAACACATCCGAAGAACAAGGAACATACAGTAGCAGATATAAACAATAAAAAGTAAACAAATCAAGCACACGGATAGATTAAAATAGTAACGAATCAATGAAATAACATCAACGAATAATTAAAAACATGAAATCAAACAACTTTTACCACAATAATCAAAAACCACTTTGGATCAAATAAAAGCATAAACATGAACATAACATAAACTCATGAATCAAAGAAGAAGAAAGGTAGATAAGAGATTGACAAGATAAAATAAAGATTTGACAAGAATTAAAATGAAAACTTACTTGGAATTAAATGGTAATTAAGGTGCATAACATGAATTTAAATGACATGAAAAGTAAATGAACAAGTATTTAAATGGTGGAAGACTAATTGTCACCTTAGCCAACAAGAAAGAAAAGTAATCAAGCCTAATATATTTATAGGGGAGGATTAAGGAAGCTTCCTCCCCTCTTTCCTTTCTTCTTAATTACAAGTTTAAGTCCCTCCTTTTATTAATCTTCATTAATTGCGTACTTAGTCCTTTTCTTGTAATCTTCTTTAATCTTGGACTTTAAGGGACTTTTGACTTCGGGATTTCTTTTGAACTCGTCTTTAAATTCTTCAATAAAATAGACTTGAATTCTCCGGCTTTTGATAAACTTCCGTCTTTTGACTTTTTCTTCGATAAATCTTCAGAATTGGTCGTGGACTTCCGTTCTTTTTGCACTCTTGACTTCTTGACTTCGTCTTTTATCCTTTTCTTCAATAAAAGTCCATAAATGCCCGTGAATGTCTGTGTTTTATCCATTTTTCACCTTTTCATCCTAAATCACAACAAAAACACAAACCACGCATAATTCCGACATAAAAGACATGAAATACACGTTTTGGTCCGGTTATTATTGCAGTTAAGTGGTAGAAAAGATGGGTGTTTACACACCTATCAATAATCAACAAGCTATTAAATAATCTAGTTAATACTCAAAGCATATGTTAGTAACTTAGCAATTAAATAATACAAATGAATGCAAAGCAATATTACTTTCGTAGGTGTGGTATGGTGCAATAAAGACACCAAAAATATTATTGTTGGTTCGACAGAGATGATGAATATCGGTAAGGGTTTTTTTTGTTGGCGGGTGTTAAACCTCTGATAACCATGATAGAATAGCTTAATTCCCCATGCCATGTCTTGTATTATTAATCACAATAAATAGATATTACAAGAGAGAAACTCTAGCAGACTCTAAGCCCACAAACCGAGCTCGGGCTTTATTTATCCACTAATAGTCCCAAGCAAGTTTAAGTCGTTGGATTGGCTTGGTCCCATAGGGTGAAATCTTGGCCATTGATTTGATACTTGTTTTCTTCCTTGATTGCCACATAGGACGTTCTTTGTTGTTTCATCTAAGCTTTCCTACAAGAGCATATGGGATTATCTAAAGGATAGGTGAATTAGGGTTTAAGTATTTTAATTTAATTTTAACCCATGGTGAATTATCTAGTCATGTTGAATCATAAAAATACAAAAAAGGGAATAGTAGTTTTTACCTCCCTTTTACCATTTTGACGATGTCGGCCAATAATAAACGGGGTTAGGTAGTGGGTTTAGTGGGATGGCATTTTGGGCTTATGGGCTGGTAATGAACTCAACGGTCTAGATTGAGGAGTGGATCATGGGTTAAATGTTTATAACAAGTTAACATAATATCTCCATTTAGCAACTAATTTTCACAATTAGTCCTTTTTGTGTTCAAGGACTAACGATGCTAATCCAGAAGGACTTAAAATGATATTTTATTTAACTTTAAGGTTCTTTGGGATAAATAAGGGGCGTTTCAGTAATTTGAAGTAATCACAAGGGTATTTTGGTAATTATTGAGAGAGATATGGTTTCAAAACGCGTTAAATGACTTTTCGGCTTCGGCTTTGTACACATCTCCGTATCCCGTGTTTGTTTTGTCAATCTTTGGCCGTTTTCTTGGGATTTATTTATATACGTACCTACACACATACAAACAACAAAAAAGCAATATATTGTGTATTTGATGATCTTTTATTTGCTTTTAGTCCATTTTATGAGGAATAAAGATGTGTAATTTGGGACACATCAACTTTTAAGCATATTGTTAGCCCTACTATTTGGGAAAAATGGCGCCTTTAACGTGAGTTAGACTAAATAATACCACATGCTATACGAAGGGACTAAATATAGATAGGTCTGTACATATCCCCCACGACTCTCAACGAGGGGTGTGGAAGAAGTCATTTTTCATTTGTATTATTTTCACTTGGAATAATACATACACTTTCTTTCACCTCTCTCCACTTGCGCTCACTAAAACACCTAATATGTTTTACATGTTCTTTGATCATCCCCGATCCCCCAAAACAAGGTGACTTTTGATGCTTGTCAATTGGTATTAGAGCTAACCGGGGATGCATCGTATCGTGTTCATGTTTGTGTCAAATTCGAGTTTCAGATTTTGGTTTGATATGATCCGATTATTTTTATCGTTCTTTACAACTGTTTTACAATGTTTCATTGTCCCGTTTTATTTTTTAACCATATCTTATATTTTCTTCTATCATGTTTGTTTTTTTTCCCCATTTTTTGGTATAAGCACTTTAACGTTTTTTCCATTACTATATATGTTTTTTGTCTGTCCCATCATATGTTCTGTAAGTTTCGTTTGTCAAACATGGGGTTTTTCTAGAAAAATTTCTTAAAGATTAATTTGAAAAGATATAGAAAAAGCATAGATCCATTATTTTTGGAAAAAGGACAGATTTTTACTAGAGGCGAAATAACATATTTTTCCTCACCAAAAAACAAAAGATGGAACAAAGTAATGGATAGACGAAATAATGGAGAGACCAAATAAATAGAGCCGAAATAACAATCACATAGAGGCGGATTAAACACCGCCAACATAACCATGTAACCTAGGCAAAACTCTCGTCAATTTCTCCCGAGTCAACTCGGTAATTTCTGAGTTGACTAGGTTAACTCATTGAGTTCAAGATTCAATCAATAAAAAAATCTGATTAAGACTAAATTGAAAATAACAACATCAATAGGCAACCATTGTCACAATCATCCAACCACTCTAATTGTGATAACCCGAAACCGAGGTCATTATTTAATTTTATTTTACGAATATTTTTGAAATTTTTGAGGAGTTTGAATGCTATTAAGTTGATGGTTTAATTTGAAACCAATGTCGGAAGTCTTATTTTTATGTTTTGACTAGTTACGAGGACTACTAGTAATCGCGATACCGACGGATGCCTTACATTTTATTTTCGATCGTTTCGATGTTCATGTTTTCGACGTGTTCGTTTTAATGGCATATTAAGTCGTGTCGAAACCATATTATTATATTTTGTGTGCGTTTTAACTTTTGAAAAGTATTTTTACGAAAAACGACTCCCGTAAATTTTTGAAAAATTGACTATTAGTCATTTCCCGCTCGTTAACTTATACTTTGCATTTTAGTCCAAAGGAATTCATAATTTACAAATCTTACCCTCCACTACACTATATATATACATTTCTAATACAAGGGTTTTCCTCGTATGAAAGTTCGTTAAACCGATCTTTTCGAATTGATTACTAGTAGAAAGTGAGACTCAGCCGTTCTTGGTGGAAAATAAAAAAGGTTTTGGTATCTATTTTAAACTAAAAGTGAAAATGTCGTTGAGTAAATAAGTAAAAATGAAAGCTTGAAAATTTAAAACTAAAAATAAAGACTTTAAAAATTAAATGATTAAAACTTATAAAAATGTGAACTTAAAAGATTTAAACTAAAACAAGACAAGTTAGAATAATGCTAAGTAAAAAGGCGGGAAAAATTAAATTTAACTTAAAAAACTGGAAATACAAAACCTTATCCGGAATTCATAAATAATCCTTTATCCGGAATGAAATTGAGTCCTTATCCGGAATCTGAGCTTGGAGCGTTATCCGGAATTCGTATCAAGGGCTTATCCGGAATATCGTTATCCGGATGCTTATCCGGAATTGGTGTTGGAGTTTTTATCTGGAATAAAGAAATGCAGCTTATCCGGAATTGATGATTTGGGACCTTATCCTGAATCCATAAAATGAGCTAAATCCGGAATCTGAATTTGGTGACTATCCGGAATATGGAAAACGAAGCTATCCGGAATCTTTTATTCTTAGGCTTATCCAGAATTTTCAGGTTCGGAGGCTTATCCGGAATGTTTCCAACTGCTTATCCGGACAATGAAATCCTACTGCTTATCCGGAAAAAAGACTTCGGGCTCTTATCCGCAATGAAGTTTCCTACAGCTTATCCGGAAACCACTATTATGAAGCTTATCCGGAAAGTGGTACAATGGAGCTTATCCAGAATATTTGGGTGGCACATTTATCAGGAAAAAGAGGGATTTAATCCTCTTATCCGGAATGAGGGATTTGAGAAGATCCCGAAACAAGAAAACTTAAGCACAAAGGAAATAAGCTAAAAACCAATAAGCACTTTACCAAAAGTTAAACCAAAATGATTTTAGGGAAAGGTAAATAAGCTAGAATTTGAAAACTTTTAAAACACTAAATAAGCTAGATATTGAAAATCAACTTTTTTATAAAAAATATAAAACTTATCAAAATAAACTTATTTTTGAAAAACTATTAAGCATAAAAATTAAGAAAATAAGCACTTTTAATCTAAAACTTTTAAAATCACCAATTCAATAAGCACAATCAAATAAGCTACACAATCAAATCATCAACAAAACTAAAATAAACTACATGATTATCAAGATTAAAAAGATTAAGAAAGGTAGAATGAGAATTAAGAAATAAGCTTGATTTGATTAAAGATTAAGATCAAAAGATTACAAGATTAATGTTTGATAAACTTGATAAACTAGAGAGAAAAAAATTAAACACACTTAAAACTTGAAAAACTAAAAGACTAAAAATTAACTACAAACTAACTAACACCCTCCTAATGACATATTAGGAGGGTATTTATAGGAGGTGGAGAGGTTAAGTGTTTATGCTTCCTTCTTTCTTTCTTCTCATCTCGACTCGATTTAATTTCTTCGACGTCGTCTCGGGATTTGTCGATATAAACTGAACTTGTCTTATAATATTCTTCTATAATTAGACTTAAGTTCTTCGACTTCATTAAACTTCCGTCTTTAGACTTTTTCTTTGATAAATCTTCAGAATAGGCCTTGGAATTCCGTTCTTTTTGCACTCTCGATCTTTTGACTTCGTCTTTTGTCTTTTTCTTCGATAAAAGCCCATGATAGCCCATGTTTTCTTTCTTTTGCATATTTTTATCCTGAAGCACAATAAAAACACAAACCACGCATAATTCTGACTTTTACGACATAGAATACACGTTTTGGTCTTGTCATTATTGGAAATAAGTGGTAAAAGGATAAGTGTTTTCACACTTATTAAATACCCTACACTTAACCATTGCAATGCCCTCATGCAATGCACTAATTTCGAAGCACGGTTTACATTTCTCATCATAAATAACCCACATTGGCCTTTATTAAATACTAAACACTAAGGAAACTAAAAGAACAAAACAAGTAAGAAATCAAAGAATTACATTGGGGTTTTAGTTGCCATGAATGTTTATCATCCTCAAGTTTCACGTTCCCCATACCAAGCTTAAAAACGAGATCATTGTTATTATAAGTTAGCAAACTAACACAAACTCATGTGGCCCAATTATTCACTTAGACTCCCTTATTCCTAGGTGTATCTCTTATATTTTATTGTTGTCTTGAATGTTCACGAGGATGCATTATTTGACTTATTTCGATAGTTTATTTACGCCGAAAATAAAGTGGGATGATTTAATCAATAGTTAGATAAAGGACAAAATCTTTTAAAACTGCTTCTCGGGACCTCATAAAGTTCATATCTTGGCATAACTCGCTTCACGATTTGAGACCTTTCTCGGACCGATATTTGGCAGCGACTTCATACTTCAAATCTTTGAGAGACGTTCTTGAAATTATGGTCTTCTCTTCATAATAGGAATTTCTTCACTTGAAGTTTTGAGAGATTCTTCATCTTTGGACCACGACTTCTTCATTTTTCTCCAATCTTTATTTTGGACTTTGATATACAAAGATCCGCCTCCTTTTAGGACTTAGATCTATTTATCCTCATAGCTTGTTAGGGCCTTTTTGGATAGACTTCTCCATGATCTTTAGGGGAGTTTTTGCTTTTCGTCGTGTGTCTCGATCCTTCGTATTGATTTTCGATAAATGATTCTTCACATCACTTTTGGATCTTTAGCAACAAAATGTAGCCCTCATGTCTTGTTAGGACCTTTTTGGACTCGCCAATCTTCGCATCCCGCTTCAATAAGTTATGCCTTGGCTATGAACTCTAATTAATACCGAGCAACTTTTAAACGATCTTAGGCTAGAAGCTAAGTAACCTTTCAAATCGTACAACCTTATTTATTGCAGTTAAATTTATTAGCAAGCGATGGGAGAAAAAGCTTACCAAACTTATAATTCACTCTATCATCTCTCGTTCTCCACAGCTTAAAATCTCAAGGAATGAGACTCTTGGATGCTTAGCCAATTAAATCAAAGTTTTGGGTTTTCGAGTCATCTATAGGATCTTGCAAACTCTTAGACTTTTTAAAGTTTAGAAATCGCATTTTAAAGTTCCCTTGATAAACAACTCTCTAGGATCAATTATAGGAACTTGCGAAAAGTTCTTGTTCTTAACCGTGAGAGTTAAGACTTTCGCGTTTTAAAGTTCCCTACATAAAAGCCTAACAAAACTTGGCTTAAACACGTTAAGGATACTAGCTAGAGTAAACTTAGATAAGTAAACTCGGGTTGAGTCAAAATATTCACGACTTTGAAAAATTTAAAACCACCTTATTAAACTTTTATTTTAGCAAGGAAACTAAATAACGATAACAAAGGAAAATACTAATATACTACTAGGCCAAAATAGATTAAAAATTTTAAAAAATGTCAAAAAATTATATTTTTTGGTTAAAATGAGGGCAAATTCATGGAAAAGACCACTTACTTCGATAGAAGTCCCCCTACACTTGTTATAAACATTGTCCTCAATGTTTAAGCATGTGGGAGTAAACTCCCCTACACTTAGGACATTGTGCACTTTGGTTAAATCTTGCTAAGGAGAGGACAACTATAGTGATTTCAATGTGAACATATAAGATATGAAATATTAAATCACGACAGTTTAGGATAGATCCGGGAAGACGGGAACACGGGATCACGGTTCGTCAAAAGTCATCGAGGATGGATCTTTGAAGCTTTAATCCCTGCACATCATAAGAAACAAGACAACAAACACATACGGGGCTCCCCCTACACCTATTATGAAAACGGCAAAGGATAGATCAACGGGTTGCCTCCCGAGAAGCGCTTGTTTTTGTTAACTGAGTCACGAGCCTGACTCGACCCAGAACTAATTCAAGGGAAACGTGGTGAGGGATGGAATCATCTCATAAGAGATGTCCTCACCAAAGTACAACTTCACGCGCTGGCCATTCACCTTAAAATTGGGCCCATTTGGTTAAGAAAGCTCAATGGTGCCATATGGGAAGACTTTGGCGACGGTGAATGGACCAGACCAACGACTCTTCAGCTTGCCCGAGAAGATCTTCAACCGAGAGTTAAAGAGTAAAACTTGATCACCAACTGGAACTCTCGGTTCTTAATCCTCACATCATGGATGATCTTGGTCTTCTCCTTGTAGATCAATGAGTTTTCATAAGCTTCATTCCTTAGTTCATTTAGCTCATTGAGTTGAATCTTCCGAAGATCGCCGGCTTTGTTGATGTTAAAATTGGCCCACTTCAAGGCCCAGTACGCCATATGTTCCAGCTCAATAGGGAGGTGGCATGCCTTCCCGTACACAAGACGATATGGAGTGCAACCAATCGGGGTCTTATATGCGGTACGAAAAGTCCACAAAGCATAATCTAACTTATCGGCCCACGAGGCACGATGCTCTCCCACAGTACGCTCAAGAATTCGCTTTAATCTACGGTTAGATATCTCGGCTTGACCATTTGTTTGAGGATGATAAGCGGTGGAAAGACGGTGATTGACACCGTACTTAGCCATGACTCGAGCAAATTGATCATTGCAAAAATGAGTCCCGCGGTCACTGATGATAGCACGAGGAACACCGAATCGAGCAAAAAGCTACTTCAAAAAGTTCACAACCACCATCGCATCGTTCGTAGGGAGAGCCTTTGCTTCAACCCATTTAGAAACGTAGTCAACGGCTACGAGGATGTATTTGTTCCCTTTGGATGATGGAAATGGCCCCATAAAGTCGATACCCCATACATCAAAGATTTCACATTCTTGTATGAAATTTTGAGGCATCTCATCTTTATGTGTGATCTTGCCTTGGCGTTGGTAAGCATCATAATTTTTAACCATCTCGTGAGCATCACGATAAATGGTGGGCCAATAAAATCCCGAGTCAAACACTTTCTTCGCGGTGTAGTTGGGACCAAAGTGACCGCCGGTGGGTCCTTTATGGCAAGCTTCGAGAATGTCTAAAGCTGCGGGTCCATCAACACACCGACGAATAATCAGATCAGCACATTATTTGAAGAGATAAGGGTCATCCCAAAAGTAAGTCTTAACATCCCCAAAGAACTTCTTCTTTTGTTGGGATGTTAACCCTTCGATGAGAATACCACCCCTAAGTAGTTTGCAATGTCACTACGGGGTGTCATCAAGATTGGAATTGATAGACATTAAGGCCTCAAGTGGAAAAGAGTCATTGATCTCCTGATTCAGATGATCCCCTTGATAAGGATGCTTATCATCTAAAATATTAATTTTAAAATTAATATTTTTTCGTAAAGTTCTAGTTTTATCTTTTATTTAGTACCCGCTTTAGGTTTTGCCTTGTTTAGCTTTAAAGTACCATCTTAGTTTTATTCTCTCCTTTTTCATTAAGTAAACTTTATTTTCGAGTCGATAGTTAATTTCGTCTTTTAGTTTTATTTTTATTAATTGTTTCGCTTTAATTTACGTTTTATTGTTTGTTTCGCTCCTTTATTATTAGTTATTTGTTTTTCGTTTATTTTTATTACGTTTCACTTTTACCTTTTAAGTAGAAATAGATAACCAAACTTTTCTTTTATTCACAAAAAACGACTGAGTCACACAGTTAAACCTTAATCAATTCGAGGAGATTCGTGAACGAACAACGACTATGCAAAATTTCTACATCATTACCATGAGACGATGGGAACGGCCCCATAAAGTCTATGCCCCAAATGTCGAAAATCTCACACACTTGAATTATGTTTTGCGGCATTCCATCACGTTGAGACGATTTTCCTTGACGTTGGCATGAATCACACGACTTCACAAGTGCGTGTGCATCACGATAGATAGAAGGCCAAAAGAAGCCGGCATCGAACACTTTCTTAGCCGTGAGATTAGCACCATGGTGACCACTCGTGGGTCCCTCGTGACAAGCTCTAAGGATGTTAGATGCTTCGGCACCAAAAACACAACGTCTAACGAGTTGATCCGCACAAACCCGAAAGAGATAAGGGTCGTCCCAAAAATAGAACTTGACGTCACGAAAGAATTTTCTCTTTTGTTGTGTCGTCATACCCTTGATTATGAAATTGCCCGCATGGTAATTTGCAATGTCGGCAAACCATGGGGTGGTGTCTTTAGAATTCACTACACCGAGAGTCTCGAGAGGAAATGTTTCAGTGATTTCCTTGTTCTCGATAACATCTTTGTGAGGATCTTCTAGACGAGAGAGATGATCGGCCGCTAGATTCTCGGCTCCTTTTTTGTCAAACACGGTGACATCAAATTCTTGGAGGAGGAGCATCCAACGAAGCAATCTCAGCTTAGCATCTTGCTTAGCTAAGAGATACTTGATAGCCGAATGGTCGGTATACATGATGCTTTTAGTTAAGACGAGATAAGGTCGGAATTTCTCAAAAGCATAGTCCACGGCAAGGAATTCCTTTTCCGTTGTGGTGTACTTTAATTGAGCCTCGGTCATCGTCTTACTAGCATAATGGATAGGACGGAAATGATTTTCATAACGTTGCCCTAAGACGGCCCCTATAGCATAATCACTTGCATCGCACATGATTTCAAAGGGTAGTTCCCAATTAGGAGCAACAAGAATGGGAGCTTCGGTAAGTTTCCTTTTGAGAGTTTCGAAAGCCCTAACACAATCCTCATTGAAGTTAAAAGGAGCATCCTTCTCGAGAAGGTGTGTCATAGGTCGAGAGATTTTCGAAAAGTCTTTGATGAAACGCCGATAAAAGCCCGCGTGGCCTAGGAAACTCCTAACTCCCTTAACGGGTTTGGGATGAGATAAATTGGTGATGACGTCTACCTTAGCTTTATCGACCTCAATCCCCGCTTTCGAGACCTTATGTCCTAAGACGATTCCTTGTTTACACATAAAATGACATTTTTCCCAATTAAGCACAAGATTGGTTTCTTCAAAACGTTTTAACATTTGCTCGAGATTAGATAAACACGACGTGAACGAATTGCCAAACACCGAAAAGTCATCCATAAACACTTCCATCGACTTCTCGATCATATCGTAAAAAATAGCCATCATACACCGTTGAAACGTACCCGGTGCATTACAAAGTCCGAAAGGCATCCTACGATAAGCAAACGTTCCATAAGGACACGTAAACGTAGTCTTCTCTTAATCACGAGGGTCGATAGAGATTTTAAAGTAACCGGAAAAACCATCTAAAAAGCAATAGAATTCATTTCCCGCGAGTCGCTCCAACATTTGATCCATGAAGGGCAAAGGAAAGTGGTCTTTACGAGTGGCGTCATTTAACTTTCGGTAGTTAATACACACCCTCCAACCGGTCACAACACGAGTGGGAATTAACTCGTTGTTTTCATTAGGCACAACGGTCATTCCTCCCTTTTTAGGGACACAATGGATTGGGCTCACCCATGGGCTATCGGAGATAGGATAAATCATTCCCGCGTCAAGGAGTTTAAGAACTTCCTTTTTTATGACATCGTGAATTTTAGGGTTTACCCTTCCTTGACTTTGAATTGCGGGTTTTTAGTCCTCCTCCATTAAAATATTTTGAGTACAAAAGTTTGGGTCAATACCCTTAATGTCGGAAATTTTCCACGCAATTGCCCCTTTATGAGCTTTAAGAACTTTTAAGAGCTCGGTTTTTTCATCATTAGCAAGACCCCTTGCAATAATAACCGGCAACTTGTCATCACCTTCCAAGAATGCGTATTCAAGGTGAGAAGGAAGATCTTTCAATTTAAGGATAGGCGGTTCCTCGATTGAAGATTTTTGCTCAACACTCATAACTTCCATCGGCGGAAGAAATGGTGGAATAGAAGTATCATCACTAATAATCACCTCATCTTCATTGTCGATTTCATTTGAAGTAAAATCGCCTCCTTGGAATGGAGTGAGATTTAGTGTGGAATTAGCAAGAATCAGATCCAAAATAGTGGGATTGCCACTTGACGAGCTATCGGAAAAACCTAACACTTCTTGTGAAAACTCATCGCAAACCACATCAACTAAGTAAATGTGATTGATGGTAGCGATTGCATAAACATGAGAAGGTTTTGAGTTTTGAGTAGCGTTTATAACAAGTTCCTCTTCGTTGAATCTCAAAGTGATAGTTCTTGCATGAACGTCGATAAGCGATCTCGAGGTGTCTAAAAATGGACGACCTAAAATTAGAGGAACTTGAGGATCCGCGGGGATGTCAACTACTATAAAATCAACGGGATAGTAGAACTTCTCCACTTTCACGAAAACATCTTCGGCTACTCCACATGCTAAAATCGTAGAATGATCGGCCATCTCGATAGACATGTTCGAAGGAATAAGAGCCGAAAGCGAAAGCGATTTACAAATGGAAAATGGCATCAAATTAATGCTCGCACCAAGATCGGCCAAGGCGAGGCATTCTTTCATATCTTGTATGTCACAAGGAATGAGAAACTTTCCGGGGTCACCAACTTTTTCCGGTATGCGGTTAAGATAAACCGAAGAACAATTAGCAAGCTTTGAAAGCTTTTCCTTATCGCTCATCATACTTTTAAAAGTGGAAGCGAAACGGGGCATATATAACAATGCGTCGGCTAAACTCACATCAAAATGCACTTGTTGAAACATTTTTATAAAAAGCTCAATTTGTTGTTTGTTACGTTCTTGCAATTTTTCTTTGTTTCGTCTCGAAGGGTAAGGTAAGGGTGGTGTGGGTAGGACTTTATGCAACGGCCTTGGAATCTCGGGTTCCATGATTGGTATTGGTTCAACCATAGGTGTGGTATGAGAGGTACTTCGTGGGCTTGTGATATGCTCCTTTTCGACCATCACCTCGGGCTCTTTCTCGATTTCCTTCTCCGAAGAAGTAATTGGGAAAGAGAGATTGGTTCCTTGAAAGTTTTACCACTTCGTGTAGTAATAACCTTCATTTCTCCCTTCGGGTTTGCAATGGTATCACTAGGAAGACCACCCGAGGAAGAGGGTTTACACATGATTGCTTCAAACATTTTTGCCATTCGGTCTTCAAATTTTGATTGCCTTAAACCCGCTTTTAATAATTCTTGCTTAATCTCATGTTGTCCTTGTTCCATCTTTTGTTGGTTTTGTTGAAGACGTTGAACATTTCCTTCCATTTTATTAGCATGAGTTTTAAGTTCATTAGCAAGTTCGTTTTTAAGCTCGTTTTTCAACTCGGATCTTAAGCTAATCATCTCACGTTGCATATTATCAAATTTAGCATCATTTGCTTTAGCATAATCCAAAAATTCTCCTTGAAGATTTTTAGTGTGAGCATTTTGAAAACCTTGTGTAGTGTTTTGAAAATCACGGTTTTGGTTTTGATTAGCAACTTGTCCATTCCCACTTTGATAATTCCATTTGTTGTAGTTACGTGAGTTGCCTTGATAACCACTATTTTGGTTGTTGTTTTGATAGTTATTAACATTTTGATTTGGTGGAGCTTGATTTTGGCGGGAACCTTGGCCGTTTTGGTTGTAAGTTCCCGTTGCTACATAAGCATTCGAAGTGTTACCACCAGCGGTAATGCACTCGGAAAGATCATGAGCTCCACCACAAGACAAACAACTCTTATCAACTGCTTTAACCGAAGCGGAATTCAAAGCATCTTGTGCTTTCCAATGAGTCATAAGATTTGAAAACCTATCGAAAAACCGATTTTCCTCATTAGCTTCATCATGTAAGGCATTAATGCTACGAGACGATGACGAACCCATATTGGCAACACTCGGTATGTTACGAGGGTTGTAAACCTTAGATCTATTCTCGATAATCTTTAAAGCTTCATCGGTCGTTTTGCACAAAAAATTACCACCCGCGGCGGCATTCAAATAATCTCGTTCATGATCATTAAGCCCATTATAAAAAGTATCAACTTGATGCAATTCCGAAAAATCATGGTGTGGACATTCATGTAACATTTCCTTAAATCGTTCCCATGCCATTAAAAAACTCTCATTATTTCGTTGTACAAACCTTGAAATATCATTTTTCAAATGTGTTGTTTTAGATGGTGGAAAAAAATTGTTCACAAACTTAGAAACGAGATCACCCATGTCAAAATCGAATTTGGCGGTTCTTTCTCAAGCCAAATTTTAGCGGGTCCATCTAATGAGTATGGAAACAACATCATCTTAATGGCGTCATGTGGAACATCCTTAAACTTGCTAGTAGCGGTGAGACGATTAAAATTCCTTATGTGGTAGTGCGGGTTGTCTTTTTCATGACCTCTAAACTTATTTGCTTGCAACATAGACATTAAACCCGTCTTAATCTCGAAATTCTCCGCAAGGATAGCGGGAATCATAATGGCCTCTCCAAAACCCACGGTGGGTGCTTGAAGCAACTCCATCATAGTACGATTAGCCATGACGACTTCTTGTTCTACAATAGGTTCAACAATTGGAGTTTGTTCCTCAATCAACGTCTCTTGATTTCCTTGATTTTGATGACGTTTACGAGCTCGTTTAGCTTGATTACGAGTTAGCATAAACTACACGTAGAATGGGAGGTGAGCAAAGAAGATTCTTTTTGGGTGTTTTGTGAATTTTCAATTTTTTTTATTGTTTTTAATTTTTTTGGATTTTGTGTATCTTCGTAGACAACAATCTACCAAATCTCTCCTCGAATCAAACTCTTGATTAAAGAAGCCTAAAAAGAATGAAAACGATCACGTGGAGTGAACGCCTTCGAATGAATTTAGAACTTTGGTGAAAACCAAATTGTTCAAGAGGGTTTAATCACAAAGAAAACCAAGCAAATATATATGATATGTAATAATACTTTGGGCGGCAAAACCCTCGATTAGCCTTCAATCTCAAAATACTCACAAGCAAGCGGGGAAACGAGGCGGCGCGAAGCACTTAAGAGCCTTTTTCCTTAGGGTATATTTTATAATACCCGCCTTATACCCACCTTATAGTTCGTATTTTTCAAAATCGAGCTTCACGAAAGTATTTATCTATTTTTGCCTTTTTCTTTTTTTGTTTGAGATTCGAATACAATAATTAGGAGATCAAATCCCAATTAAGGTTGTGTTTTCACACTTTTGGAGATATTTTGTATTGATTGTGATACTTAATACAATATAGTAATAATAATTTCACAAGAAAAACGAAAAAAACCCCGATAATACGTATTAGTAGATTTCTACTAATACAAATACTATTTATGGTTAATATTAAAAACAACAAGACAAATTAATCACGACACACCTCCCCGGCAGCGGCGCCAAAATGGTTGTAGTGTTTTACCACACCTTTAGGAAAAGGAGGTAAATAGGGAAAGTATTAAGTGATGATTTGGGAAAAACAAACACTAATGACCCAAAGGTGAAAGTTCGTTCCTCAAGGAGGTATATGTGTGTGACTAAATTGTAGCAAGATTTGAGATTAATATTTGAAAGAAGGGGATGAGAAAATAGAATGACGAAGACGTGAAATTAATTACTACGACGACTAAACGTAAAACCGTAAAAATAGCTAAAATAAAAATTAATTCTAAAAATTTCCAAAAAATTACCAAAAATCAAATAAAATAAACTAAGAGTTTACCAATGATCAAAAAATTTTCAAACCTTTTTATTATTTAAATATTAATTTTTAAATGCTAATTAAAGCCCTAAAAATCAAATTAATTATCAAAAAGCCCAAATAAATACTTTTCAATTGGTAAACCTTTAAAATGACCTAAAAAGATTAAAAACTATTTTTATAAATTTTTAAACTAAGAAAAACTATTTAAAATGATTTAAAAACTATTAAAACATAAAATAATTATAAAAGTTAATCTAAATATGATAAAATTAATCTAAGAGTTGTGAAAATCCTTTTTTAATGTATTAAAGCTAAGAAAAATATAAAAAGTGAAAAAATGTGAAATTTGAAATTTAATAATAAAATAATATTAAAATAGTATTAAAAATCCAAAAATTATAAAAAATTCTAAGAACTTGCAAACTAGTTTATTTTAACCTAAATAATCAGAAAATAAAAGTGAAATTACCAAATTACCCCTAATGGGCCTCCAAATGGGCTAAAAGCAAAACAGTCAGCACTAATGGGCTTTTTGGGCCCAAAAAGTCAAACTAGGCCCAAATGGCCTGAAAAAGCCCTATCTGACTCAAAATTTAATTCTAAGCACAAAAGCTGATTTTGAGCTTATCACAGCTTAAATAACAAACAGCTTATTCTTATTGGGCCAATAAACCCATTAAGCAATAAGCCAATGCCATAAGCTCTGCTTAAACACACAACCTTCTTTTGAGATGCCTAAGAGATCTATGAAAAGAAATTTTGAAAAAGCACACTCAATAAGCCAGAAATAAGCAAAGAACAATTTCACTAAAAGACAAAATAGCCGGGTTAGAGTTCTAGGCTGTTTCAGAAGCTCTGGTTTGTTGCAAAAGCTCACAAATAGCTTAACCAAGAATAATCAATCAAGAAAATCACAAAAAGCCAAGTAGAATAAGCTGTGTGAACCAATAAGCTGGCTGAAAAAGCCAAATAAGCTAGTTTCCTAGCAAAAGCTTAACCAAAAGACTTGTAACCTTCTAGACTTGTTATTAAGCTGAGAAAAAGGAGTTCTATTACAAAATTTAAGTTGTTGCATGTACCAATAAGTAAAACAGATTCAATAAGCTTGTTGACCAAGTTTGACCAATAGTCAAACGCTGACAAGTACAATTTTAGGCATTGACAGACTTAATGAAGTGTTTAAACTTTGTTTTCAACCTGCTGGTCAAGGCTTGAGTACAAACCTTGTGAATCAAGGTCTACCAGTTGGGTAGACTTGATGAGTTTTGGGCACAAGTAAGCCAATAATCCAGTGAGCCTATAAGCTAGAAACAAGGCACACCAAATAGCAAAATTCCCTTACAAGCAGCACATAAACAAGATCCAAGTAACATAACAACAAGTCTTACACTAGAATTACAAATGCAAACACAAAATGAGGTGGTCACTTTGCTGATGCAAATGACCACTTCAGCCAACTTTGATAAGCCCTAGCACCTTCAATAAACCATCAAATTCAACAAACCAATAATGCATAGATAGCTTATCACCTAAACTATTCCCAAACCTGATTTCAGACCTTAGATCCAACAAACAAAGAAGTTATTGAATCTGATGGGTTTGACCAATTTCAAAACACTTTTTATCAGATTTTTATAAAACTTGAAATCCCTTTTCCAAACTTTCAGAAACTTAACCAATGACTAAAACTTGCTTAATATGACTTGTTTAGACCTCCCAAACCCTAAGAACCAAGGGCACAAGGCCACAAGGCCTTATGAACCAGTAAACCCAAACAGCTTTTTATAAGCCCTTTTTCAAAGTAACTTCTTAAATCTACAAACAACCTACTGATTTTAATTATCAAATAGCTACACTAGGTGACAACTAACAAATACCAACCATAAAACACAAAGCACAAACACAAAATCACCAAATCACATAGCAAAACGTAAAACAGTCAATATCATGTAATTTTTTAGAGGAATCTTAACAAGAGGTTATACCTGTCCTCCACAACATCCTAGGAGGACCAGCAATGCTCCTCGGACCTTGTTCAACAGCTAGAACAAGACCAAGGTACTTCAACAAGGGAGATGAATGACTGCCTTGGTTGATGGTTCAAAGTAGAACCTCAAGGACTTGATTTCTTCAACACAATGAACAAACAGCCCAACCAAAGGCTCCAATCCCTTCACAAGCTTGGTGTCAACAAGCTTGTAAGAGCTTATAGCTTTTGGTCAAGGATTAGTACAAGAAAAATAGCAAAATCAGAAACCACATTTCAAGCTTATTTCAAACTTGAAAACCTTACCAAACATAAACGTCCTTGAACCACAAGATTCAAGCACACTTATAACATATAATGGAACTCAGAATTACCCTTAAACAACACCAACTTTCAAAAACATAAAAAGGAATTACAATTTTCTCAAAATACCAACTTTTATAAAATTAAAAAAGGAATTACAATGTTTAAAAGGTAAAACTGGAACAAGGCTCTCTCACAAGTTGAGGAGTCCTTTTATAGAGTACAAGGGATGATTCTAGAACTAGAAAATACATGAAACCCTAGCTAGGAATTCCCAAATTTTCCCTTGAGTGCATTGAGTTGCTTAGTTGTCCAAAATGATCTTGATCGTTCCTTTTAGCTTTGTAACCAAGAAAAGAGTGTCAGCTGTTGATTTGGACACGTGGCATTCCTTGGAGGTTAAGTTGTAATGTGATAGGTGGACGTCTTGAATGGTGGGGCCCTTTGGTGAGTGGGAGTGAGGGTTTTGGGTGTGGGATGAGTTTTTGCATGTGTGAATCAAGCGTGGGTAAGTGTAATTTTGTTTTACCCTTTGTTAAGTGGATGGTAAATCTGGGTGGGATGAATGGTGAATAGTGGTAAGTTTGATCCGTTTTTGTAGGAATAGGAGTTGTTTGGCGCAAAAACATGTTTAAATGTTTCAGTTGTACACCTTTGGCCCTTGTGTTTTGGTGAAATGGGTAAAACAAGTTTTTCAGCCACCAAACCCGTTTTCCTTTGTTAATAAACTTTCAAAGTTTATACTTTGGCCACAAAACTTTGGTAAAAGGGTTTCAAGGGTTATTTTTGCAACTTTTGCATATTTGAGGGACTGATCTTGGACATTCTTGATCTTCAAAGGTCTTCATAGTATCTTTGACTTCATGAAGGACCATAATTGACAATTTATAATAGTTGAGGGACTAAACTTGCCAATTCTTCAAAGTTGAAGGACCATTTTGTAATTTTGACAAACTTGAGGGACCAAACTTGTAATTATGAATATACAAGGGTTTTAAGTGTCATTTCTTCATATTTTGACGATCAATCTTGTATATCTTCAAGTCTTCAAGGGTTAATCTTGGATAATTCATGAACTAGGACCCGGTTCTTTGTACGACTTCGTTTCTCGTGTCCGTTTTTCCTTGATTCTTGTGATCTTTTGTCTTTTTCACGATATCCATACCTAAAACACACAAGTAAACAACTACAAGCATATATATGGTATTTTATGACATTTTTATGCATTTAAAGCCCGAAAAGAACGATGAGATCATGTACAAATGCCATCTCATCATATATGATGATTCATATTGTACCAAAGCTTGTAGAAAAAAATAATGAGTCATTAAATGATCAAATAAGAAAGCTAAAAGTTGATTACATTAATTTGATAATGATTTAGACAATTACAAACGTGCTCTAAAACAGTTAGAGTCCACCATAAGAGAATATAAACAAAGAGAAAATGAGTATAGAGATCACATTGGCATATTAGAAAGAGATGCTAGAGAAAAAGATGATTCCATTAAAGAATTAACCGCTAAGTTAGAAGTCTTTAGATCTAACAAGAAAATAGATGAGCAAACTGTTGAAAAATTTGGAAAGGCTTCTAAAGATCTCACTAAGGCAGTTGAAATTGGACAATCTCCAAGGGACAAAACAGGTGTAAGGGTCAAAAATGAACATGCTGCTATTCCACCACCACCTGCTAATATACATGGACCCATTCCTAGGAAATATCTTTCTTGGACTGATCTCCCTTGTTTTAAAAAACAGGAGGACATTGAGTTTGACCTAAATGCCTACATACCAAAGAATCTAGAAACAGAGGAACCTCTAGTAAAAACCAGTGTGGTTAGGGATTTTGAAAAGGAACAAATTGCTTTAAAACAGTGGAAAATAAATAACCCTGTTCTCGTTTCAAGAGAAGGACTGTTTAGAAGTGACTCTAGTTCTAAAGGTAGTTCATCTAGAACCTCGAGCAGATCTGAATCAGGACCAAAACCCCTTAAAACTATTGTTAAATATGCTGGCATATATAGGCCTATTAGAGGTAATTAGAGGAATTGGATCAATCAAAAGTCTCATCAATTAGGAGAGGACTTTGTGAAGAACACCAAACCTTGTTTCACTTGTGGCAGTTTTGATCACATCTATCAAGACTGTCAGGCACCCATGGACATGGTGGCTACAAATGCTTTAAAGGAAATACAACCACAAGCCATTCTATTGAATGCAGGGGCTAAATCTTTTTCCCCTGCTAAATATGTTGCCCCTGCTTTGAGAAATAAGGTGTTTGAAAAGTATGTAGTTCCTACACTAAGTAAGATGACTGATGCATGTCCTAAATCTAGTTCTTATGTGACCAAACTAGCACCTCATACTACCTATACAACTATCCAAAGACCCCACCAACGCATCTATAGAGGCCAAACCAAAAGATGGGTTCCCTCTGGTAAGCATAGGGATTCCCCTGCTAAGCCTAGGGTATCCCCTGCTGGCAAAGTTTTTCCTTCTAGAAACATGGGAAGATGGGGAAAAGTTGTGAAAGCCTCAACTCGTTGGGTTTGGGTACCCAAAAAGGGTATTCAATCCAATGGTGTATCTCTAGTCTTTGACAAATTATCTTACATCGATACACGAGTTAGATCCAAGTCAGTAATGGCTTGGGTCCCCAAGAGAAACTAAATTGTTTTTCTTTTTGCAGGTTACATAGCAGACCAGGAATGATAAAGCTTATTGGGATATTGGATGTTCAAGGAGTATGATTGGGCATAAATCTTATCTTTCTAACTTTGTTCCCCTGCATGACAATGATGGTGTCTCATTTGGAGATGGGCATGGGACAATTATAGGGAAAGGGACCATTGTTACAAATGGCATGACATTTGACAATGTCTACTTGGTGAAAGAGCTTAAGTACAATCTTTTCAGTGTGTCCCAGATGACTGACAACAAGAATTTTGTCCTCTTCACTGATACTGAGTGCCTGGTGTTGGGAAATGAGTTTGTTTTGCCACCAAACACTCCTATTGTGCTCAGAACTCCCAGACAGAAGAACATGTACACCATTGATTTAAAGGACATAACTGTTCAAGAGAATGAGAAATGTTTCATTGCCAAAGCATCAGTTGATGAATGCAAGAAATGGAATAGAAGACTTTGTCATCTTAACTTCAAGAACATGAACAAGCTGGTAAAGTTTAATCTTGTTCATGGTCTTACTTCCAAGACCTTTGCCAATGATCATACTTGTGGTGCCTGCTTGAAAAGGGGAAGCAACACAGAGCCTCTTGCAAATAAAAAACAAGTCAGTCCACCACCAAGCCATTGGAATTGCCGCGTATGGACCTTTTTGGTCCCACTTCTGTGGCAAGCATAAAGAAGAAATGGTACTGCCTAGTGATTACTGATGATTTCTCTAGGTTCACATGGACATTCTTTCTGTTTGAAAAGAGTGACACAACAGGTGTACTCAAAGACTTCATTACTCAGGTTAAACTTTCTAAAAGTATGAAGGTGGTGACCATTATATCAGACAATGGCGGTGAGTTTAGAAACAAGGAGCTGGACACTTTCTGCACAAACAAAGGCATAAGGAGGGAATACAACATAGCAAGGACACTGATGTAGTGATTTTTGTACCCTTTAGGAAAAGGATGACAAATAGTGGTAGTATTAAGTGTCGGTTTAGGAAAACCGAGCACTAATGACCAAGCAAGTTCGTTTCCCAAGGAGGCAAGTGCGTTGTGTTGAGAGTTGACTTTTGTTTGAGATTATATTGATTGAAAAAGGAATAAGAAAGGAAAGAAAAGACGGTTACGAAAATGAATTAAACTACGACGAAAAAGGCGTAAACGTAAAACCGTAAAAACGACAAAATTTAAAAATTTCAACCTAAAAATTAATTATGAGCTAAAACAAGTCTAAAATAATATAAATAAGGAATAAAATCCAATAAAAATATTTTAAAAACCGTTTATTAATTAAATATTCAATTTTAAATGCTAATTAAAGCCCTAAAATTAAATATAATTAATCAAAATGTCCAAAATATGATTTTATTGAACAAATAACTTACTTATATTATCTAAAAACTAAAAAGTATTTTTTTTAATTTTTAAATACTATTTTTCTATTTTTAAATTACTAAAAACTATTTTAAAATTAAAATAATTATAAAAAATAATTTAATAATGCTAAAAATAATCTACCAATTTTAAAAATCCTATTTTACTCTAATGAACAGTAGAAAAATGAAAAATCTGGAAAAATATTAAATTTTCCACTAAATGACAAAACTAGTTTAATTAAAACCCTAATTAACTTAAATTAATTCTAAAAATTAATAAAAGGATGAACAGTAAAATCTTTTTTAACCAAAATCCTTAGAATATTATTCTAAGTTCAGAAAAATTGATTAAACCTAAAAATATCACTTTTTGGCACTAAAAGACAAAAACAGAAACTTTAAAGTTAATTAAAAGTAGCTAATTAACCTAAAAATTACTAAATGAACAGTAAATAAAAATTTAATTAATCAGAAAAATCCTAAATTAAATAAGAAAAATAATGGCACTGGTTTGAAGGTCTAATTCAAAAATTTAAGCACTAAAGACAAAATTATGAACTTCTGATAGTGACATGTGGACTGGATTTGTCCTTTAGCTTGGCAGTGGCAACCAGTGAACTACCAGTGGGAAAGGAGTTCCCACTGCTAGTGTATATTTTTGTGCAGTGAGTAATAAGCTTAGGAAAGCTTATTTGAAAGCTTATTTTGGACAAAAAAGGCACCCTTATACTCCTTTGAGTATAAGGAGTCAATAATCACACAAAAACAAGCAGCAAATAATCAACAATTAGCACAAAACCATACAATCAAAGCTAAACATGGCATTTTCAAGTTGCTGTGACAAATGGTAGGGGTCTGGTGGGATTATGAGCTAGAAACAAGCACACAAATGAGATTCCAAACCACAAATCTTGCACACACAAGCTCAAACTAGCACACAAGCAATCTCAACAACTAAATACCCTTAACCTTTAACAGATTTCAAAGACTTAGAGCAAATCATGAACAAAGTAAGTAGAAAAGTGGCCACCAGATTTTAAGCTATCTTTTCCCTTTTTTATCACACCATTTGCTTCAAAACTTTACCAAGATGAAAAAAAAAACCAGATTCTACCTAAGACAACCCTATTGACTATTCCTAACACGTTTTACTTGCACAATCTAACAAATTTATCAATATAAAAAGCAGATCCAAACACCCCTTTAAGTATTACAAACCAAGATTTTCAAACCAAACTCTTTAAAATCTTACTCAAACTGATTCAAAAGACTCAAATCATGCATAAACATAACATTTAAACAAATACCAACATATTAAACAACATATAAGCACTTAAGCATACAAATCACAAAAACTGCACTTTTTTCTGAAAATTTCAAAAGGTAAATAATCTCTTACCTAAGAACCTTACATCCAAGGTTCTTTGTGGTTGCAATACCACCTCCCATACACCCGGGTGTATGCAGAACAATAATCAACAATCCTTCAAAACCTGAGAAGAAAATCAAAAAAGAAATACAAGCAATATCCAATATTCTGTTTTCTTTTACTTTCTTAAAAATCTTTTTAAAACCTTTCAAAACTTCTCAATGATATCTTTTAAAGCATTAACACAATAATTTAGAACTGGAAATACCAAATCTTGACACAAGTTCTTACCAAGAACTTGCTCAAAATCAGAATCTTAAAAACCTTTTTTGAAAATTTTTAAAAAAAAAAACACAACTTGAAGACAAATGAACTCAGGAAAAACAATTTTAAAACATGAATGCTGGAAAGTAAATGGTTCTCAGTCATATGCAAGATGAAAATTTTTCATTAATTCATAAGAAAATTTTTACATAAAACTGGAACAATCTAAATGAGATACAAGCATCTCATTTTATACAAGGTCATAGAAGGTCCTAGAAAACTTAAAAAACGTGAACCCTAGCTAAATGAATTTCCAGAAAAGCCCTTGGAGGAATCTTGGATATTCCTGTTTTGATCCGTTTGATGAAGTTTGAAAATTTAGTCAAGAGACATTGCCATGTGATAGATGTAGACGTTTTTCACTGTTGGGATGATCTGAGCCATTCTTTTGATACCTTTGGGAGAAAGGAATACATTACAACCATTGGATCACTGTTCATACTTTGTCTTGAGGTGCAGGGGACCATGTGGGAGGGGTCCTGAGTGAGCTGGAGGGTGTTTGGGGTGTTGGGTTTTGATGTAGACAGACCCAATTAGGGATCTGGAAAGGATTAGGGGATAACCCTTTGATTAGGGATATAAATGGATTAGGGTTTATGAGGGATTGGGAGATGATGAACAGGGATATTAATCCGTTTTTTGGGAGGTGTTGGGTGTTTAGCGCCAAAAGATTAGTTTATTTAATCCGTTTGAATTGGATTATTAAACTTATTTTTTTGGTTTAGTGGAAGCTGAGGTGTAAGGGTGACGTGGTGGGTTGGATGAGGTGGAGGGCCAGGAGTGGTGGAAGAGAGTTTGTTGTCTGGCCCAAACTAGTCCCCCCAAACCATTCAATTGCTACTTTGATCAAAACAGCTTAAAAACTACATCCCCTTTGTAAATAACTTTGTAGATTTGTCATTTTTGGCACAATCTTTTTGTAATCTTGAAACAAGGACCATTTATGCAATTTCTTCATTTTCCAAGGACTGAATTTGCCATGTTTTCAAACTTCAAGGCTTTGACTTGTTGGTTGACTTCTTGGAGGACCATATTTGACAATTTATATTTGATGAGGGACTAAATTTGCTAATTCTTCAAAGTTAAGGGTCCTTTTTGTAATTTTGACAAACTTTAGGGACCAAACTTGTAATTATGAAGATACAAGGGTATAAAGTGTCAATTCTTCAAACTTGGAGGACCAATCTTCAATATTCTTCAAATCTTCTAGGGTTTTCTTTGGAAAATTCCTCACTAGGGCTTGGTTCATCGTGCGGCTTCGTTTTCCGTTTTCGTTTTTGCGTGATTCTTGTGATCTTTTGTCATTTTCTCAATATCCGTACCTAAAATACACCAGCAACAAACACAAGCATATATTTGGGTATTTTGATGATATTTAATGCATTTTAAGTCCAAAAAGAACGATGAGACCATGTATAAAAGCCGTCTCATCACTCCCCCATACTAAACCATTGCCGTGCCCTCAGGCAATGCTAGAATAAAGTATCGTAGCATCTCCAAAATTTATTTTATTCACTTTATTGAAATGATAAACTAGCTATACTACTACTATTGCTACTACTTGTGTTATAGACATAATGTATGATTTTCATCGCAAAATGGGACGTTTAGGTTCATAGAATAAGAACACGTGAATGCTTCGTTAGAAATAATTTCATCGTCCTCGATTTTCACTTCAATTCCATGCCAAGCGTGCAACGAGATCATTGTCATTATAAGTTAGTAATGCTAACACTACTCATATGCCCTAATCACGTACTTATTCTCCCATTATTCCTAAGTTGTATCTCTTATATTTTATGATGTCTTGAATGTTTCACGAGGATTCATTGTTGACTTATGCGATAATAGAGATTTAGGTCTAAAAATAGAGTCCTAACGGTGTAACTAAGACCATCAAATCAATAACCCCTCCTAATAGACAACGATGTTAAAAAATTAAGTTGACAAGAAGAATCGATAAACACGGTTTTATAACGGTTTTGAACATGAGACTTATTACCAAGACTTTTATACGCCCCCTAACGGAAGGGCCTTATTATCTTTGGTTTACCTCCATCTTTTATTCAACTTCGCCATGAAGCTTTTATTATGACTTCGGTCTTGCCTTGCCTTTTATTATCCGCCTCATCGGTGGTTTTATTAGCCAAAGACGTATATCCTCACGCTAAAGCGAATTTTGGATCTTTAAAGCTTCGAAGATTAAGGCTTGATTCACTTTCAATTTTGCATAGATTTTAGGCCTTGTGGGGCTTCAAATTGTTTGCTTGATTTAGGTGAGCACTTGAAATCTTATTATTAGGTGAAGCTTTCGATTATTCGGGTTGCCAATACTTCAAAACCGTGACGCTGGCGATATCTTAATGTCTTCCCAATTTAATTACACGGAAGCTACTAGAAAAGACTAGAAACCCAACAATCCTAACTAAACCGCTAAGTCAATATTTATTAAGCAAAAAATATTTACATGCGAAGGGAGAATAAGCAAACAACGAGAACACATGAGTTTTTTGAAAGAATACGAGTACTCTACGTTTAGCATAGTAACTTATAATTAACTCTATCATTTCTCGTCCTCATTTAAGAGACTTAGCCTAATGTGTAGTTAAGGAATCAAAGCTAAGTGCTCAACACGCACGGTCGAGTCAAAAATTACTCTTATTCTCGCCATCGGAAAACCTACATTCGTGTCTTCAAACACTTATAAAACATGAGAAAAATTTTAAAATTTGGCCATTTTTAGCCTTATTTTGCAACAAAACGATAAACAAAACTATAAACTTTGGAAAGCGTGAAGGTTTGGCAAGGCAATTATCTATTCACCCCCCATACTAAAGTTAAACATTGTCCTCAATGTTTCGAGTCTAGGGGTGCAAACACCCCCATACTAGAGACGTAGTCGAATGCCTAATCTAGCATGAAAAGGGTGTAACCATTAAATTAATAGCCGTTTATGAAGTGTGCTAAAAACCTAAGGTTAGAACAATAAAGGATATATCATGGATATTGAGAAATGTTTCCAATAGCAAATGATCGAGTGCTCCCATAAAACGAACACGAGAGGCTCCAATCGTGAAGATCATGATCTAAAAACCACATATCACAAACAACCACGGAACAAAGGTTGGAAGGGCACGAATCCCCACACGTAAGCTACATTAGACTAAGAAAGCGATAATATGTACATAGGATAAGCATGGGACTCCCCCACGAGGCACCTCGTTTTTGATTACCGAGTCATGAGCTCGACTCGATCCCCTCAATACTAATTATCATTGGGGAAGGTGACTTGGTCGAGGTAGTTCAAGGATGGAACTTCCCCGCCAAAGTAGTGCTTCAACCTATGTCCATTCACCTTGAAGTTAGGACCATCATCTTGAGCTAGCTCGATGGTCCCATACGGAAACACTTGTGCCACGGTGAATGGACCGGACCAACGGGATTTCAATTTACCGGAAAAGATTTTCAATCTAGAATTAAAAAGTAAAACTTGATCCCCAATGTTAAAAACCCGGTTTTTAATTTTTGGATCATGCAACTTTTTAGTTTTCTCTTTGTAAATCAATGAATTTTCATAAGCAATATCTCTTAATTCATCCAATTCATTTAATTGCATTTTCCGGTGTTTTCCCGCGGTCTCCATGTCATCATTACAATGCTTTAGGGCCCAATAAGCCTTGTGTTCTAACTCGATAGGCAAATGACAATTCTTTCCATACACAAGCTTATAGGGAGTGCACCCAATGGGTGTCTTATGAGCGGTCCTAAAGGCCCATAAAGCATCGTCTAACTTATCCGACCAAGATTGTCGGTTTTCTCCCACGGATCTCTCCAAGATCCTCTTCAATGCTCGGTTTGAAACCTCGACTTGCCCACTCGTTTGTGGGTGATAAGCCGTAGAAAGACGATCTGTAACCCCATATTTCCTTAGAACCCTTTCAAATTGGTCATTACAAAAATGGGTTCCACGATCGCTTATGATAGCACGAGGGGTTCCAAACCTAGCAAACAAACTTTTCAAGAACTTAACTACCACACGAGCATCATTAGTGGGCAAGGCCTTCGCCTCCACCCACTTAGAAAGGTAGTCAACCGCAACGAGAATGTACTTATTACCACGAGATGATGGGAACGGCCCCATAAAGTCTATGCCCCAAACGTCAAAGATCTCACATACTTGAATGATATTTTGTGGAATTTCATCTTTTTGTGAGGCTTTTCCTTGTCGTTGGCATGAATCACAAGACTTCACAAGATCTTGTGCATCTCGGTAAATAGTAGGCCAAAAGAAGCCGGCATCAAACACCTTTTTAGCCGTGAGATTAGCACCGTGGTGACCACCCGTGGGTCCCTCATGGCAAGCTCTAAGGATGTTAGAAGCTTCGGTGCCAAATACACAACGGCGGATGATTTGATCCGCACACGTTCGAAACAAGTAAGGGTCGTTCCAAAAATAGAACTTGACATCACGAAAGAATTTTCGTTTTTCTTGAGTTGTCATACCCTTAATGATGAAGTTACCCGCATGGTAATTTGCAAAATCCGCAAACCATGGGGTAGAAGAATCAAGTTTGGAATTCACTACACCAAGTGTCTCGAGCGGAAATGTTTCGGTGATTCCCTTGGGCTCGTAAACACTTTGGTGAGGATCTTCCAAACGAGAGAGATGATCGGCCGCTAGATTCTCGGCTCCTTTTTTTGTCAACGATTTTGTGATCAAATTCTTGAAGGAGGAGAATCCAACGAAGTAATCTCGGCTTTGCATCTTGTTTAGCCATGAGATACTTGATAGCCGAATGGTCCGTATACACTATGCATTTTGTCAAGACGAGGTAAGGTCGGAATTTCTCAAATGCATACACCACGGCAAGGAACTCCTTTTCCGTTGTAGTGTATTTAAGTTGAGCCTCGGTCATCTTCTTGCTAGCATAGTGAATAGGCAAGAAATGCTTATCATGACGTTGCCCCAAAACGGCCCCAATAGCGTAATCACTTGCATCACACATAAGCTCAAAGGGGAGGTTCCAATTTGGAGCAACAAGAATGGGAGCTTCGGTAAGTTTCCTCTTAAGGATCTCAAAGGCTCGTATACAATCTTCGTCAAAGACAAAACGTGCTTCTTTTTCAAGAAGATGTGTAATGGGTCGAGAAATCTTCGAGAAATCCTTGATGAATCGTCGATAAAAGCCCGCGTGGCCTAGGAAACTCCTAACTCCCTTGACGGTTTTGGGATGAGGTAATTTGGCGATGACGTCTACCTTAGCTTGATCTACCTCAATCCCCGCTTTCGAGACCTTGTGCCCTAAGACGATTCCACTTTTAACCATAAAATGACATTTTTCCCAATTGAGCACAAGGTTGGTTTCCTCACAACGTTTTAACATTCTCTCAAGGTTCGACAAACACGAAGTAAAGGAATCACCAAACACGGAAAAGTCATCCATGAAGACTTCCATCGTCTTCTCGATCATATCATGAAAAATAGCCATCATGCATCGTTGAAAAGTTCCCGGTGCATTGCAAAGTCCGAATGGCATTCTACGATAGGCAAACGTTCCATATGGACACGTAAACGTAGTTTTTTCTTGATCACGAGGATCGATGGGAATTTGGAAGTAACCGGAAAAACCATCTAAAAAGCAATTGAAATCGTTTCCCGCAAGACGCTCCAACATTTGGTCCATGAAGGGCAAGGGAAAATGGTCTTTTCGAGTGGCTTCATTTAACTTTCGATAGTCAATGCACACTCTCCATCCGGTCACGAGTCTAGTGGGAATCAACTCGTTGGCATCGTTTGGCACAACGGTCATCCCTCCCTTTTTAGGGACACAATGAATAGGACTCACCCAAGGGCTATCGGAAATAGGGTAAATCATTCCCGCGTCAAGGAGTTTAAGGACCTCCTTTTTGATGACGTCGTGAATTTTGGGATTCACCCTCCTTTGACTTTGGATTGTTGGCTTGAAATCTTCCTCCATTAATATTTTGTGTGTACAAAATTTGGGATCGATTCCCTTAATGTCGGATAACTTCCACGCAATCGCCCCTTTGTGGTCCTTAAGAACATCGACAAGTGCGGTTTTTTCATCATTCGAAAGTTCCTTCGCAATAATAACCGGCAACTTGTCGTCCTCCTCCAAATAGATATATTCGAGGTGAGGAGGTAAATCTTTCAACTCGAGAATAGGTGGTTCCTCAAGTGAAGATTTAGGCTCGATACTCATAACCTCCTCGGGTGGAGGAAATGGGAAATCGTTGAGAAAATCCTTGATAATCGAGAAGTCCTCATAGTTGTCGAGGTCTTCGTCACAAGTACGTGGAACATCGAATTCTTCCAACGTAAAACCACCACCTTCGAAAGGAGTGAAGGTTGGTGTCGAATTATCAAGAATTGGATCTAACATAGTGGGATTGCCACTAGTTTCTTCATCACCAAACCCTAAAACTTCTTGTGAAAATTCCTCGCAAACCACGTCGATCATATCAACGAGGTTTATGGTAGCAACGGAATAAACATGAGAAAGTTGAGAATTTTGAGTTGCGTTTATAACAAGTTCCTCGTCGTTGAAACGTAAGGTGATCTTTCTAGCATGCACATCAATCAAAGCCATAGACGTATCTAAAAACGAACGACCTAAAATAAGAGGAACTTGAGGATCCGTGGGGATGTCAACAACAATAAAGTCTACGGGATAGTAGAACTTCCCCACTTTCACAAAAACGTCTTCCGGCAAACCACATGCAAGAATCGTGGAATGGTCGGCCAACTCAATAGACATTCGTGAAGGAGTAAGATTAGGAAGATTGAGCGACTTGTAGATTGCAAGTGGCATCAAGTTAATGCTAGCACCAAGATCGGCCAAGGCATAGCATTCTTCCATATCTTGAATTGCACAAGGGATCAAAAATTTACCGGGATCACCGACTTTGTGAGGTATGCGATTAAGATAAACCGACGAACAACTAGACTTTTGGTGTAATTTCTCCTTGTTGTTCAACATACTCTTAAAGTTAGCGGCAAATCGAGGCATCATGACCAAGGCATCGGCGAAACTCACATTAAAGTGCAAATCACGAAACATTTTCATAAAAAGCTCAAATTGATAGTTGTCGCGCTCTTGTCGTTTCTCCTTCCTAAGTCTCGATGGGTAAGGCAAGGGTGGTGTGGGTTGGGGCATAGGCATAGCCTTTGGAATCTCGGGTTCCAAAATGGGTAATGGGTCAACCGTAGGCGTGGCATGAGCGGTACTTTGTGGTCTTGAAATATGCTCCTTTTCGACCTCCACCTCGGGTTCTTCCTCAATTTCCTCCACCGTTGGAGTAATTGGTTGAGGAGTCGGTTCTTTAAGTGTCTTACCACTTCGTGTGGTAATCACTTTCATCTCTCCCTTCGGGTTTGAAACGGTGTTACTAGGCAAACTACCCGAAGTAGAGGCTTTGTTTCCCATTACGGCTTCTAAAATTGCATTAAGCTTAACATCAAAATTATTAAACTTCACATCTTGGATAGCGGCTTTTTGGTCAATTCTTTGTTCAAGCCTAGCATGACTTTGCTCTATCTTGTTGTTTTGACCTCGAATTTGGTTAGCAAAATCATTTTTCAATTCATTTCTCATGGCTAGATTTTCCTTAATGAAATTAGCTAAATCCTTTGCGTTCTTAGCCGTCTCCTTAGCTTGATTAGCCATTTGCTCTTGAATGTTTTCCACAATCTTATCATTTGAAGTAGTGTAATTCAAAAAGTCTATTGGAAGTTCTTTATTATTTTGAAGACCTTAACTTGCATTTTGAAAATTACGGTTTTGATTTTGATTTTGCAATTGGCTACTACTACTCCCTTGATTCCCATAGTTGTTATTACCCTTAAAATTGTTCCTTTGATTGCTTTGGTAACCAACTTGATTGTTTCGATAATTGTTAGCATTTTGATTTGGTGAAAAACCCGGTGGAGTCAATTGATTAGTGCGAGGAACTTGACCGTTTTGGTTATAAGTTCCCGCGGCCGCGAAGGCACTCGAAGTGTTACCACCGTTGGTAATGCACTCGGAATAATCGTGAGCTCCACCACAATACATACAAGAAACCTCAACCGCTTTAATCGTAGCGGGAGCGGGTTGTTCACCAACTTTAAACTCAACTAACAAGCCTTTCACTATATCAAAAATTTTGTTCTCCAAATTAGCCTCGACTTGGCAAGCATCAACGGTGTGTGACAAACTAGGTGAAGATGAAGACGAAGCCTTACGAACACTCGACGTGCTACGAGGACTATACACCTTAGACCTATTCTCAATAATTACCAATGCTTCCTCGACCGTTTTACACAAAAAAGTACCACCCGCGGCGGCATTAAGATAATCACGCTCATGATCGTTCAAGCCATTGTAAAACGTGTCTATTTGATGCAAGTCGGAAAAACCATGATGAGGACATTCGTGCAACATTTCTTTAAACCTATTCCAAGCCGTTGAAAACTCTCATTATACTCTTGCGAAAACTTTGAAATCTCGTTTTTCAAGTGCGTAGTCTTAGAGGGCGGAAAAAATTGGTTCACGAATTTTGAAACGAGATCCTTCCACGTCAATATAGAATTGGGTGGCTCTTTCTCTAACCAAATTTTTGCGGGCCCCGCTAAGGAATACGGAAAAAGCATCATCTTAATCGAGTCGTTTGAGACGTCCTTAAACTTGCATGTGGCGGTGAGACGATTAAATTGGCGAATGTGGTTATGCGGGTTGTCCTTTTCGTCCCCTCGAAACTTGTTGTTTTGAATCCTGGACAACAAACCCGTCTTAACCTCAAAATTCTCCGCAAGGATAGCGGGAATCACAATCGCTTCTCCATAACCCTCGGTGGGTGCTTGAAGCAACTCCATCATAGTTCGATTAGCCATGGGTGCTTCTTTCACTACAATGGGTTCGTCAATAGGAGAGTCCTCACTAGTAGGAGTGAGTGATTTGTTTCTTCGTTTACGAGCACGTCTAGCTTTAGAGCGAGTTTGCATAAACGTCACGTACAACGAGAAGGCGAGCAAAGAAGATTCTTTTTGGTGTTTTTACTTTTTCAATTTTTTTTTGTGGTTTTTGATTGTTTTTAACTTTTTTGGATTTTTTGGAATGTATTAGTAGACACAAATCTACAAATCTCATCCTTAATCAAATCTCTTGATTAAAGAAGCCTCAAGGAATGAAAACGATCACGTGAAGTGAACGCCTTCGATGACTTTAGAACGATGGTGGAATACCAAATCGTTCAAGAGGGTTTAATCAAATGAAACCAAGAAAATATATATGATACTTAGTAATACTTTGGGCGGCAAAACCATCGATTCACTCTCAAAATCAAATACGCACAAGCAAGCGGAGGAAACGAGGCGGCGCGAAGCACTTAAGAGCCTTTTTCCTTTAGGTCGTGAAATACAACCGCCTTATACCCACCTTATAGTTTGTATTATCAAAATCAAGCTTAACAAAAGTATTTATCTATTTTTGCCTTTTTTCTTTGGTTTGAGATTCGAATACAATGATCGAGTGATGAAATCCCGAATCAAGGTTGTGATTGCTCACGTATTTGGAGTACTTGTAAATTTATTGTTCTACGTATACAATATAGTAATAATATTCACACAAAAATCGAAAAACGATAATACGTATTAATAGAGTGCTATTAATACAAATACTTTTATGGCTAATATAGAAAACAACAATGGTTCAACCAAAACACAACACGCCTCCCCGGCAGCGGCGCCAAAATGATGTAGTGATTTTTGTACCCTTTAGGAAAAGGATGACAAATAGTGGTAGTATTAAGTGTCGGTTTAGGAAAACCGAGCACTAATGACCAAGCAAGTTCGTTTCCCAAGGAGGCAAGTGCGTTGTGTTGAGATTTGATTTTTGTTTGAGATTATATTGATTGAAAAAGGAATAAGAAAGGAAAGAAAAGACGGTTACGAAAATGAATAAGACTACGACGAAAAAGGCGTAAACGTAAAACCGTAAAAACGACAAAATTTAAAAATTTCAACCTAAAAATTAATTATGAGCTAAAACAAGTCTAAAATAATATAAATAAGGAATAAAATCCAATAAAAATATTTTAAAACCTTTTATTAATTAAATATTCAATTTTAAATGCTAATTAAAGCCCTAAAATTAAATATAATTAATCAAAATGTCCAAAATATGATTTTATTGAACAAATAACTTACTTATATTATCTAAAAACTAAAAAGTATTTTTTTTAATTTTTAAATACTATTTTTCTATTTTTAAATTACTAAAAACTATTTTAAAATTAAAATAATTATAAAAAATAATTTAATAATGCTAAAAATAATCTACCAATTTTAAAAATCCTATTTTACTCTAATGAACAGTAGAAAAATGAAAAATCTGGAAAAATATTAAATTTTCCACTAAATGACAAAACTAGTTTAATTAAAACCCTAATTAACTTAAATTAATTCTAAAAATTAATAAAAGGATGAACAGTAAAATCTTTTTTAACCAAAATCCTTAGAATATTATTCTAAGTTCAGAAAAATTGATTAAACCTAAAAATATCACTTTTTGGCACTAAAAGACAAAAACAGAAACTTTAAAGTTAATTAAAAGTAGCTAATTAACCTAAAAATTACTAAATGAACAGTAAATAAAAATTTAATTAATCAGAAAAATCCTAAATTAAATAGGAAAAATAATGGCACTGGTTTGAAGGTCTAATTCAAAAATTTAAGCACTAAAGACAAAATTATGAACTTCTGATAGTGACATGTGGACTGGATTTGTCCTTTAGCTTGGCAGTGGCAACCAGTGAACTACCAGTGGGAAAGGAGTTCCCACTGCTAGTGTATATTTTTGTGCAGTGAGTAATAAGCTTAGGAAAGCTTATTTGAAAGCTTATTTTGGACAAAAAAGGCACCCTTATACTCCTTTGAGTATAAGGAGTCAATAATCACACAAAAACAAGCAGCAAATAATCAACAATTAGCACAAAACCATACAATCAAAGCTAAACATGGCATTTTCAAGTTGCTGTGACAAATGGTAGGGGTCTGGTGGGATTATGAGCTAGAAACAAGCACACAAATGAGATTCCAAACCACAAATCTTGCACACACAAGCTCAAACTAGCACACAAGCAATCTCAATAACTAAATACCCTTAACCTTTAACAGATTTCAAAGACTTAGAGCAAATCATGAACAAAGTAAGTAGAAAAGTGGCCACCAGATTTTAAGCTATCTTTTCCCTTTTTTATCACACCATTTGCTTCAAAACTTTACCAAGATGAAAACAAAACCAGATTCTACCTAAGACAACCCTATTGATTATTCCTAACACGTTTTACTTGCACAATCTAACAAATTTATCAATATAAAAAGCAGATCCAAACACCCCTTTAAGTATTACAAACCAAGATTTTCAAACCAAACTCTTTAAAATCTTACTCAAACTGATTCAAAAGACTCTAATCATGCATAAACATAACATTTAAACAAATACCAACATATTAAACAACATATAAGCACTTAAGCATACAAATCACAAAAACTGCACTTTTTTCTGAAAATTTCAAAAGGTAAATAATCTCTTACCTAAGAACCTTACATCCAAGGTTCTTTGTGGTTGCAATACCACCTCCCATACACCCGGGTGTATGCAGAACAATAATCAACAATCCTTCAAAACCTGAGAAGAAAATCAAAAAAGAAATACAAGCAATATCCAATATTCTGTTTTCTTTTACTTTCTTAAAAATCTTTTTAAAACCTTTCAAAACTTCTCAATGATATCTTTCAAAGCATTAACACAATAAATTAGAACTGGAAATACCAAATCTTGACACAAGTTCTTACCAAGAACTTGCTCAAAATCAGAATCTTAAAAACCTTTTTTGAAAATTTTTTAAAAAAAAACACAACTTGAAGACAAATGAACTCAGGAAAAACAACTTTAAAACATGAATGCTGGAAAGTAAATGGTTCTCAATCATATGCAAGATGAAAATTTTTCATTAATTCATAAGAAAATTATTACATAAAACTGGAACAATCTAAATGAGATACAAGCATCTCATTTTATACAAGGTCATAGAAGGTCCTAGAAAACTTAAAAAACGTGAACCCTAGCTAAATGAATTTCCAGAAAAGCCCTTGGAGGAATCTTGGATTTTCCTGTTTTGATCCGTTTGATGAAGTTTGAAAATTTAGTCAAGAGACATTGCCATGTGATAGATGTAGACGTTTTTCACTGTTGGGATGATCTGAGCCATTCTTTTGATACCTTTGGGAGAAAGGAATACATTACAACCATTGGATCACTGTTCATACTTTGTCTTGAGGTGCAGGGGACCATGTGGGAGGGGTCCTGAGTGAGCTGGAGGGTGTTTGGGGTGTTGGGTTTTGATGTAGACAGACCCAATTAGGGATCTGGAAAGGATTAGGGGATAACCCTTTGATTAGGGATATAAATGGATTAGGGTTTATGAGGGATTGGGAGATGATGAACAGGGATATTAATCCGTTTTTTGGGAGGTGTTGGGTGTTTAGCGCCAAAGGATTAGTTTATTTAATCCGTTTGAATTGGATTATTAAACTTATTTTTTTGGTTTAGTGGAAGCTGAGGTGTAAGGGTGACGTGGTGGGTTGGATGAGGTGGAGGGCCAGGAGTGGTGGAAGAGAGTTTGTTGTCTGGCCCAAACTAGTCCCCCCAAAACCATTCAATTGCTACTTTGATCAAAACAGCTTAAAAACTACATCCCCTTTGTAAATAACTTTGTAGATTTGTCATTTTTGGCACAATCTTTTTGTAATCTTGAAACAAGGACCATTTATGCAATTTCTTCATTTTCCAAGGACTGAATTTGCCATGTTTTCAAACTTCAAGGCTTTGACTTGTTGGTTGACTTCTTGGAGGACCATATTTGACAATTTAGATTTGATGAGGGACTAAATTTGCCAATTCTTCAAAGTTAAGGGTCCTTTTTGTAATTTTGACAAACTTTAGGGACCAAACTTGTAATTATGAAGATACAAGGGTATAAAGTGTCAATTCTTCAAACTTGGAGGACCAATCTTCAATATTCTTCAAATCTTCTAGGGTTTTCTTTGGAAAATTCCTCACTAGGGCTTGGTTCATCGTGCGGCTTCGTTTCCCGTGTTCGTTTTTGCGTGATTCTTGTGATCTTTTGTCATTTTCTCAATATCCGTACCTAAAATACACCAGCAACAAACACAAGCATATATTTGGGTATTTTGATGATATTTAATGCATTTTAAGTCCAAAAAGAACGATGAGACCATGTATAAAAGCCGTCTCATCAGACACCTCTACAAAATGGAGTTGTAGAAAGAAGGAACATGACACTTATTGAAGCTGCAAGGACCATGCTGTCTAATTACAAGCTTCCAGTTATATTTTAGGCTTAAGTTGTAGCCACTGCTTGTTATGTTCAAAATAGGGCCTTGGTGGTAAAGGCACACAACAAGACCCCTTACCAACTGTTCAATGGCAGACCTCCTTTGATTGACTTTTTCAGACCATTTGGATGTCATGTGATCATTCTGAACACTATTGACAATTTAGGTAAATTCAATGAAAAAGGGGATGATGGGTATTTTATAGGTTACTCATTGATCAGCAAAGGATATAGGGTCTTCAACAAGAAGACAAGCAAAGTGATAAAAAATCTCCATGTAGATTTTCTTGAAGACAAGCCCAAAGATGTACAAACAGGTCTTGATTGGTTCTTTGACATTGAAGTACTTTCTAAATCAATGAATTATGTGCCTGTTGCTTTGGAAAATACAAACATTTTAGGTACAAAAGAACCAACTGTTTTGGAGAAGCCACCAATGAGGTACATGACTCTACCCTCATTGTTTCCCATTGATGATGCTGCTAAAGAAAAGGATGAAGAAGATGAAATCTCTCAAAGGAAGGGGAAGCCAATCTATTCCCCTGCTAAGCCAAATCCTGAAAGTAGTGGAATTTCTAAAAGCAGTGAAATCCTGGATTCCCCTGCTGGACCAAATGTTACCCCTGCTGCTAAAGAACCATCTATTAATGATGATATGATGAAGAAAGAGAATCCCCGCTCATTTATCCATCATCACCAATTACTTTATCAAGCAGTGGAAGCAAAATCATTAAGCATGGAGGTCCAAGTTATTCAGAGCTACATTATCTCACCAGCATCCATCCCTCAGTCATGCAGTATCATTTAGAAGATCTTTTGAGGATTTCTTTCCTAATCAAGATAGCACAATAGATCCTAATTTGGGAATTGATGAAACTGAAGTGATCATGAACATGCAGCTAACCTACAGAATCAACAAAGATCACCCCAATCTCAAATCATAGGTGATCTTCATACTCCCAGACAAACAAGGTATCCTACAAAGGAACATAGCTTCATTGCCAATATCCCTATGAAGTTCAATCATGACAATATGCAATGTTGTCTATTTACTGCCTTTTTATCACAAGAAGAGCCAAAGAAGATTTTTCAAGCTCTCAATGATCCAAGTTGGGTTGAAGCTATGCAGGAATAACTCTTACAATTTGATAACCAAGAAGTATGGATTCTGGTAGATTGTCCAAAATAGGCAAGACCTATTGGGACAAAATGGGTGCTCAGGAACAAAAAGGATGAGAGGGGTATAGTGGTAAGAAACAAAGCCAGACTGGTAGCACATGGATATACTCAGGAAGAAGGCATTAATTATGATGAGGTATTTGCTCTAGTTGCCAAAATTGAAGCCATCAGATTTTTTTTGGCCTATGCCTCATTCATGGACTTCACAGTATATCAAATGGATGTTAAAAGTGCCTTTTTTATATGGCACCATTAATGAAGAAGTCTATGTGATGCAACCCCAAGGTTTGAAGATCCAGAACACCCAAACAAGGTCTACAAGGTGAAGAAGGGTATGTATGGGCTTCATCAAGCTCCTAGGGCCTAGTATGGGACTCTCTCTAAATACCTGTTGGATAATGGCTTCAACAGGGGGAAAATTGACCTGACCCTGTTTATCAAGAAACAGAAGGGTGACTTTCTTTTGGTACAAGTATATGTGGATGACATCATCTTTGGATCTACAAACTCTCTGCTTAGATAAGAGTTTTCCAAGTTGATGCAAGACAAATTCCTAATGAGTGGGGTTACAAGTTCAGCAGAGAAAAGATGGGATATTTATCTCACAAGACAAGTATGTTGCTGAAATTGTGAATAAGTTTGGAATGAGTGAAGGAAAGAAAGTCTCCACTCCCATGGATAAGTAGCATCCATGGGGTAAAGATGGCCCAATAAAGCCCATTGATGTCAGGAACTATAGGTCCATGATTGGATCTCTCATCTACCTAACAACTTCAAGACCTAACATCATGTTTGCAGTCTGCTTATGTGCAAGATACCAAGTGACACCCATAGAGCGCCATCTGTTTGTTGTGAAGAGAATATTTAGGTATCTGAAGTGTCATCCAACTCTAGGAATTTGGTATCCCAAGGAGTCACCATTTGAGCTTATGGCCTATTCAGATAGTCTCTCTACTGGTGACAACAATGATAGGAAGTCTACAACATGTGGGGATGTCAGTTTTTAGGAAGCTGGCTTATATCTTGGCAGTGTAAAAAGCAGACTATTCTGGCTACCTCCACAACTGAAGTTGAGTATGTAGCAGCTGCTGCATGTTGTGGGCAAGTTCTTTGGATCCAGAACCAGCTGCTTGATTATGGGTACAATTTTCTCAAAACCAAGATATTTATTGATAATAACAGCACAATCTGCATTATTAAAAATCCTATCTTTCACACTAAGACTAAACATATTGAAATCAGACATCATTTCATTAGAGATTGTTTTGAAAAAGGGTTAATTTTCCTAGAGGCAATTGACACATAACTTAATGTTGCTGATCTTTTGAAAAAAGATTTTGATATAAGGAGGTTTCAGTACTTGATTGCAAGTATTGGAATGATCACTCTCTCAAATTAGATGTCACAATGTCTTGTGTATTCAGGATTGTATTATTGTTGTTGTTGTATATGTGTTGGTCACTTTTTCCATTATTTTTAATTCCACTGCTTTTGAACAAAGTTTCCCCTGCTAGGGTTCATCCCCCTACTAAGGAAATTTCCCCTTCTAAGAGTTTTTTCTTTTAGTTGGGTTTGTTCTTTTTAAGTGGTTATATGTGGTTTTAGACTAACAATGCAGAGATCCTAATGGAGCATACAATATTATGGGTGAATCAGGTATATGCTCTATGTTTCAGGGAGGTTAGGTCACACCTTTAGGACTCAAGGTATCCCTAGGATACTCATATATGAATCAAGATCATATCCACTAGTGAGTAAGGGTTTAAAACAATGGAGACTTGCTGAAAAGCTTGTTGGAGTTTTGAAACCTTGAGGCACTATAATATGTACTGAATATTTTAATTGACCAGGTTGCTGCCTAATCTAAGATTTTGGGTGCATATTGCCAAGACCAATCAACCTTAGAAAGGAAATGGTAGGGATGGAGTCTGGGGTATGCTTATTTTATTGGGTTGACTAGGTGCAGGGTTGCTTATGTGTTAACTTTTCTTGTTTGGAACTTTGATGAATGGAGGACTCTTGAGTTTCTATGTATCTACCTTGTTTCTACAAGTGTGTGCATAAGAGCAGAGCTATTTAGCATTGATCTATTCAGGTTAAGTCTAATACCCATAGGAAAGTTTCCCCTGCTTTTATTTTTGATACCCCTGCTAGTACAACTTTCCCCTGCTTTACAAACCATTCCCCTGTTTGACCGTTGACCGACAATACCGTTGCCCTGCTTATAGCCGTTGGGCCTACTTGCTAACTTTTTGGTTAGGGAATATTTTATTCTTTTCAAAAGATATTTAAGGCACTTTCTTTGCTGATTGGTAAACTTTTTATTTATATTTCAAATAAATTATTCTTTTAACAAGATTTATTTCTGATTTTCTTTGCAAATTGATAATTTGGTCCAATCACAGTCCTTCAATTTGCCTATATAAACCCAATTCCCTTAACCAGCAGGTCTAACTCTCTCTCGATCAAATCCCACTACTTTTTCACAAACATAAACCTTTTAATTCTTAACATGTCTTTCATGACTCTCAAAATTGCGGCTAACCATAATCAAATTGCTCTTTTATCTTAAGAGCCTGCTGAATTCACTGATGCTGTTGCTTACCTTAAATCTTGCTATTTCAGGTTAGATCTTGTAATCAATCCAAGAATATACACCTCACACATCCAACAGTTTTGGTCTAATGCTAAGACTAAAACAGTGGATGGAGAGGTCACAATTAAGAGCCTGGTTGATGGCCATCCCAAGGTGGTTATACTTGCCTCCATTTGAGATAAATTAGTCTTGGATGATGAGGGTGGGATGGTTGCCTTACCAGAGGCTTACATGTTTGAGGGTCTCACAAACTTGGGGTACAACATTTCTGATGATCAAAAATGTAAGTTTGCTAAAGGTCAGTTTGCACCCCATTGGAAGTTTTTAATTCACACTATTTTGCAATGCTTATCATCTAAAACCACAACTTTTAATGAATTTGGGAGTCAAGTTGCTTCTGCCTGATTTGCTTGGTTTGATAAGGAACCACCCCAAAGTATTACAACATGGGCGGACCTAGAGACCAAGTTTATCAATTACTTTTTCCCACCCTCACGTACTACCGCATTGCGGAATGCCATCACTAATTTTGAACAAAAGTACGTTGAGACGTTTAGTGAATCTTGGGATCGTTTTAAGGAACTTTTAAGAAAGTGTCCACAACACGGCTTTACAAAGGTGCATCAAATTAGTACTTTTTACAATGGATTAAGTTTGAATGACCAAGATTCACTAAATAGTGCTTCGGGGGTAATATTCTTGTTAAATCTATGAATGAGGTTTGGGAAATCATTGAGAACAAGGCCAAAGTCGAAACCAAGAGTGTTAGGGCTACTATGGCTAGAGCTAGTGAGAGTGAGTTGACCAATCATCTTAAGGAACTTACTTCAGCTGTAAAACAACTTGTTGTAAGAGATAACCCTCCTAATCAACATGCCCATGCTCTTAATATATCTTGTGAAACTTGTGGTGAGCCACACTCTTATGCTAATTGTGATAAAGCTTATGATCAATCTCACAGGGAAGTGTATGCTTACAATAACACGGAGAGAGTTCATTTCAAGCCTAATGTCGATGTTAATCACTTGTCTTTCAACTCGACGAATTACTTGGCTCCACCCGGTTTTCAACAAAGACCACACTCACCCACCCATAACAACCAAGGGCCACCAAGAGCAAATGTTCAACAAACTACATATGTGAGGGGCTACAATGCAAACCAAGGCAATTATCAAATGAAAAATCAAAGCTTTCAAAACCAAGGTTTCAATGCTCAAGGTTTTTAACCATATAACCAATAACCAAACCAAGGTTTTCAACAACAAGGGTTCAATTTACCTCATCCGCACATGGACTTGATTCTACAAAAATTAACCGATCATGAGAAAACCATGAAGGAAATTCAAGAGTCCACGGATAGGAAATTCGTTCAAATGTTTCAAACCCTTCGTCCCCAAGGTGCTCTTCCTTCAACAACTAAAACAAACCCTAGAGCTAATGTGAGTGCTATTACTACACGCAGTGGAGAAACTCTAGTAGGACCTTCTATTCCTCCCCAAGTTACTCCATCCACACCCCTCCACCCCCATTTATCCCTCCTACTACCACGCCTAGTACTAGTTCTACATTACCGTCTCCACCTTTTACGGAAGAAGTACCCAAGAAAAACCCTTCACCATCTCAACCTTCAACATCTCAACCTTCACCTTCTATATCTACACCACCTAAACCCAACATCCCTTATCCTTCTCAGTTAGACAAGTGTTAATTGCTCACTAAAGAGGATGCTCAAGTTACTTCTTATTTGAAGATGATCTCCCAAATGAATTTCAACATTAGCCTTGTTGAAGCACTTGTCCAAATGCCGAAATTTGTCAAAGCATTCAAGGAATTATGTGACAATCCGTTAATTTATGGTCGATATTTTATTCTCAATTATTATTTAAAAACATTATTTTAATGTTATATTATGAACTCACTCATTTATGGGAAGAAATTTGGGTTTACGTCTTGAAGTAGCATCGACTACGTCTAAACCGGAGGACTCTATGTTACGTGCTTACGTTTACATACGCCGTTTTTGGTGCCAGTCCGACATTTTAGGAAATAAATTTATTCTTGAATATTATTTTGGGATTTTAAATTTGTGTTGGTTCATAAACTCATAAATTTACGAGAAGAGATTAGGACTTACGTTCATAATTTAACGTCCTTTACGACTAAACCGGAAACCCTAGGTTTACGTATTTATGTTTTTGAACTCCGTTTTTGATGACACGATTTTTATTAGATTCGTTTTGTGCCGTTGATTCATAATTTATAAAAAAGTTTTTCGTAAAACGACCCGAGGGCACGCAAGTCGAGGAAACTAGAATCGAGGAGTACCCATAATTAAATGGGGATGAGACAAGATAAACTTGCCCCAACCCCAATACATGTGGCGTCCAAGCTTCAACCACATACTTCATATGTGTCAATATGCATGATAACTAAGGACACTTGTCCTTAGTTACACACAAAAACCACCAACACTTCAAAACTACTAGCAACATAAACCATTTACTCATTTCTCTCATGAAAACACACACATTTCTCTCTTCCTCTCTCATCTAGCCGTCCACCACCACCACAAAACACCTCATATGATCAAGTTTCTACCACAAATCTTGTGTTTAAACTTGATCAAGATGGAAACCCTTTGAAGACTTGTATATTGGAGGTGATTTTAACAAATAGCAAGGAGTTTACATGGAGGTCAAGGGCTGATTTTCAATAAGATATCCATGCATATGAAGATCTCAAGGAGTTCATTTGCCAAATTGAAGGTTTGGTAACAAGGAACCAAACCTTGTCCATCAAAAACTCATCATTTCATCACTTTGGTGGTATAAGGATTATTCTTCCTATCATCTTTTTATTTGAATATGTAATCTTGTATTTTCTTCATTTATGTATATGTATATTATGATGAATGATGATCAAAATATTATGTGGGGATTTGGTGTTGATAGATTTGATTAAAAAGATTAAAATCTACTTGAAAGGATGTTAAAATCATGGTTAAATATGTAGGCTGTATAAAACAGTAAAGAGCTAGATGATAACTTGATAAAATGACTTGGTAAAATTAATATACAGTAAGGTATGTGTCTTGTACATATGTGAGAGTTGGCCATGCAATAGAATCATTATAATGAGTGAGATATGATCAAAACAAAATTGAATTACAAATCTGCATAGACAGTTTTGGACGAATTTATTAAAATACCTAGATGCTGATTCATCAGTAGCTATAATAGAGTTAAATGGATCACATATCATGTAGTTTCTGCTATAACAATTTGGGATTCTATCTCCTTATAGAACTCTAGATAACCTAGCTCTCCTTACTTGATAGGGGGTCGGATAGAGGGTCTAGTAAACTAGCTGAGTCATTCAAGAGGCTTCAAACTTGGCTAAGCCTTCACATAAGCGGGACTGCTTGCATGTCCATCATTAAATTTGCGGGGTAGTGGAGGGAGTGCTTCCTCTCCTTAACAGTCGAGCTCTTTCTTTCCTCTCCAGGAGCATGAGCGGAACGGAACGGTATCAAGTCTATTAGTCGGAGAGGTCGTACCGTCGAGCGAGTTGGGGAGGGATGTTTTAGTGGACTGAATATTTAGGATCATATTTTGTAAAATAAAAAGTATATAATATAAGCACTCAAATTATGTACTTATAAAATATACATATATAAAAACCCACTTGATCATCATAATTTTTATAAAATCATCATATGTATGCATAGCTATTGTTTTTATAAATTCATTGGACAAGATTCTAAGACGAGTATTATTTGTCTAGGTTTCCGTGATTGAAGCACGTACCGTACATCCAAATCGCCGATAACCCGCCGTTCCCAATCAACGTGAGTTCAAAGCCTCACACTCTTTTAAATGTTTTTATGAAATGTTTTATAAACCCGCGAGGGAGATAACATGTTATTTTTGATAAAAATAGGACACGAGTTTTCCCGATTGTTTGTTTATTGATTTAGACCCGAATGATTGTATGACCCGATGAATGATTATATGACCCGATGTATGAAATAAAATGGATTATTAAAGTTAGTTTATGTCACTAAAAGTCCCATTAGCATGAATTGTGAACTACCGGGATTTCGTAGATGCTTGTGCATATAATAGTACTATTTGGGGAAAATCACCCCAGTTCGCGCCTTGACGGTTGATCCCCGTCGTGCCACATTGATTGGTAACCGAATTTATGTATGAGAAGATTTCCATAGCGTGATTTTTTGACGACACGCTAACTTAGATGGGCAAATTGAGTTTCAGGTTAGCTACCCGTTGTTTGTTATAGTAAGGTAGCAATGTCATGCGGCTTATAATAATCCAAAAATAACGAAAATACTGCTATACGCATTGAATTACCATATATTGTCTGACTAGCAATACGGGGTCTTATTATTGATATTATGTTCGTGTTTTGGTTTTTCATAACCATATTCATATAACGGTTTTTATTTAACTCTGTACAACGTTATAAAACGTATTGTATGATGTTTTTACGACAATGGTTCGTATAATGGTTTTGAAGGCAAAAGCCTATATTATGAGTTTGACAAGGATTTGTATAAAATGTTTTTGGCCTATTTTATGGCCTACTATAAAGATTTGTACAAAAATGATTTTCGGTAATAATTTTATATCGATGATATTTTAATGGATTTGATTAAACTCTATGAATTCACTCGGCGTTTTCGCTGACCTTTTCTTTTAACATGTTTTATCTCAGGTACTTGAAGGTAATTCTCGGGAAGACGACAAGAATTCATGGCCCGCACTAAAATAACAATTTCCATTCAAATGCTTTGTAAAACTTGTATGAAATACTATGACTTGGGACCTATGTAATTTGATATTTATGAATGGAGAATGCTTTATTATTAAACGACGCGATTTTTAAGCGTTGTATATGATTTGAGTAATGTGCTATCCCGTAACACCAACGACTCTTCCGCTGTACTAAAGTATGAATATTTGGGGGTGTTACAGTTTGGTACCAGAGCTCTCGTTATAGAGAACTAAAGATTTTTAAAAACCAAGATTTTGAATAAAACATTTCAAAATCTTTTAACTATAAACATTTTTCACAAAATGTCTAAAAATCTTTTGACTATAACGGTGCCAAAGAATTCCTGAGTTACCAACAAGGCCAGACTGAGAAGTGTTATTTTAATATATATAACTTGGATTATATATATGTATATGTTGTAATTTGATTACATGATTGTTTGATGATTATTTCTATATTTATACGAGGTATTTATACGACGTAGATTGTCACAAGAAACCCTAACTCCCCTAGCAAATCAATCTAAGCTATTCCTGTAGGAAATCTAGCTATCCTAGATCTAAACCAAGTTGTGGATATTTATGATCCCAACAAAATGGTTGATATTCGTAGAAATTTTGGTATTAGTTGATTATGATATTGAAGAAGAATTGGCGAGATTAAATCTGATATCGATGTCATGACGATCTTTCCTTATAGAGTGGAGTTTGACAAAACCTTACCACCTGGAAAGGTGTCATCTGATTCAGTGTTACCCAATTCTTAAATTTGAAATCGAAAGGGTGAATGTTGCACTTGAGGCTGTCATTGGAACCATTACCCAAAAGCCTCATGCCATTAGTACCTTTCCGAGAAGTCTAATTGAATGTGTGAGTCATTTCATACTAGTGACTCCTTTGATAACTATTGTTGTAAGAGCTATAGGATTGGAAATTAAGTGTTGTTCATATCGAGCTTTTATTGCCATATTAAGGTCTAAGAATAAGGTTGAATGTATTGGAGAATGAGGTAGGATATCGCATTGAGTATGAGTTGATTGAAAACTTGAATTAAATAAAATTTAACCTGTATCGAATATAAGATTGTTAAGAGGAAGTCGTTAAGTTTTGTGATTGAATTATAAGGTTTTAATTGATTGTTAATTCGTGTTAAGGGTTGTTCCTAGGCCATTGTCCACTGACGAGGATGCCCAGTGTCCAAGAAATTAATTGAAGAAATCTTCTTCTGAATTGAGACCGATGGATCTTTTGGGACATGTGGAACACCTAATGACTCATGTAGATTAGTATTCATTGTGGTATCTTTTAAAAATCCCTAACTTAACTGAGACATCAGTTGGTAGGATGAGTTCTTGAAATTGTATGACATAGTGACACGTAATGCGTTACGGTACAATTTTGACTTGTTTGTGATTAATGAAAAGACTACCTTTGATTGCTAAATTTTACATGTATCGATGTTATTTATCTTTTATTGCTTCATCCTAATGATCAAATTAGTGATGCGACCATTGAACAAGTACTCATCTCGATTTGATTTACATTATGGATTATTCTTTTTGAGTTCCATCGAGGTCATGAACCTCATGATTACTTGGTTAAGCTCATTTCCTATTATATTGTAGTTAGGTCTTGGTGAACAACTCTTCATCACTCCTTTGCAGATCACTTATTGCTTTTATAAGATACAATAGTATCCTTGAGAAAAAATGAATTTTCATCACCGTAAGGACTATTTAAAGTGAGATTTATAAGTAATCGTTATCAAAATAAAGTTGTTTATGAAACATATTGGAAAAAATTAATTGTTTCCATAACAAAGAACATCTCAGTAAATTCATTTTGAATTAAGTATGAGTATATATACTTTAAAAATGATGACAAAGTTTTGACGAACTGAGTATTTCATCGTTAATCCTAAAATTGTATATAGTTGCGCGCCTACATACAATTTGGAAGGGACCATGCAAGGCTGATTAGTAGTCACCATGAAATTATTAATAAACATTAAATTTTCTTTGAAGATTGTGAAAGATTAAATTTTATGAGATCTGCAAGAAGTGCAAAATAAGGACATATTATTAAAGACACCTACATATGTGCCCGTACTATTTATTCTTCTGAGTCGAATTTACTCATCTGTGGATATTGTCTTATTTGACAATTGACAATCCATTCTTGTCCTATTCTTTCATGGCAAGATTCTTTGGAAAATTATATGATTACCGAGTGTTGATACCCGACTAGATGTATCGACATTCCTATCATTACTTTTGATTAGATTTCATTTGAATTACCTGGGTAAAGATCCGAGGAGCTTTCGAATGCGTACTCAAATCATGAAAACATGGGATATATCCATGTTCGTTAATATTTTTATCTGTATCTGATTTGAAATTCTCTCGCGTAAATTATGCGTTGACCTTACTCTTTTAATGTTAGCTATGTATCCAGATATCCTTGAATTTGTGAAGGGTTATGAGTTATTATTAGTATTTTGAGAAGTTCACATTTTATCAATGGTTATGAAATTGGAAAGTTGATAGTGTCAGTAGAATGAATTGATTGACTATGACATAATGTCATTGTCTTAATTGATGGGAACTCGAGTAGAAATCTCCTAGAATTTAAGATGTTGATTATCAAAAGTGATCTAAATAATTCTTGATGGATGACCATATCCTGCATTTAGACTTGAAATTATACCATGAACGGTTATGAACTAGTCATAGATCTTGTAATCTAGAAAGAACTTAAAGTAAATTTATTAAAAGATGTTTCTGTTATCTGAAATTTTAGGAGGTATTTGCTGGTAAATTACCTAGAATTTCGCCATTAAGGCAAGTTGAATTTGGTATTGATTATATTCCCGGTGCTGTACCTGTAACATGTGCACTATACTTCAGCACCATCTGAATCGAAAGAGTTACCGTACAACTGAGAGAGTTGTCGGAGAAAGCTTTTATTCTACCGAGCTCGTCATCATGAAGAGCTTTGGTGTATTCATTCCTTATATTTGTTGAATTACCGTGAACTAGGTAAATTGATGATCAAAATCTATATCCACTACCCAAGATGATAGATTTATCCGATCATTTACAAGGTTCTAGTGTATATTCAAAATTTGATCCACGGTATGGTTATCATCAACTTCGCGTCCGCGAGGAAGATTATCTATTCCAATCACTACATTCAGAACTTGTAATGAACATTATGAGTTTCATGTTATGTTGTTTGGATTGACCAATGCACATGTAGCATCCATAAATTTGGCAAATCACGTGTGTAGGCTGTAATTTGATAAATTCATGTTTGTGATCATTAAGGATCATATGTTTTTTTTATAAAGAATAGGAAGAAGTTAATAAACATATATAGACTGCCCTGCATTGGCCGAGCAATGAAAATCTGTACCTTGAGTATTTAACATGTGATTTAAGGCTTACTCCTTTCCATTATTTGATTGTGTGATTAATAGATAATGGAATACATATTGACTCTTCAAAGATTAGAGCCAATTAAGGCTTTGGGTTATACCAAAAAGAAAGTGCAAAAATGTTTTGACAAATATTTTATCAAAGGAATTTTTAAGGGATTATTCCCTAATACCCAGAACATTTAACTAAACTCCTTTAGGGGTAAATGTTTGTGTATAACTCAAGACAACCTAAGAGGGATTGAGGAAACCATTTAAACCATGACTTTAAATTTGAAACGACAATTTTTTCTTTTTAACTAAGAAAATTTTGACCAAAGTATAAACAAAGATTTTTTGAATATTTACGGATCTTATTAATTATTTTCGATAAATCAACAAAAATCGTGCTAACAAATTCAAATTTATTTTGAACATTTTTCTATAATTAGACGAACTGACAAAATTTAAAACTTTTACGTTTATGTTTCATAAAATTAAATATTTATTATTTAATTACTTGTAATATTTATCGACGCAATAAATGTCGGATGGAGCAAAACGGATAAAAATGATAGTTGAGACAAAACTAAAACTTAGAAAATATGAAGAAATAATTTCTAAGTGAATTGTGGACATGATAATTATATCGCCAGGAAAGGTTAATGTAGATACTGACACATTATATAGAAAGGATAAAGAATCAATTAGGATGTGTTCCTTAATAATGACTGTGCAAAATAAATTGCCGAGCAATTTAAAAATAGCCGATGCTTGTAAAAAGGATAATATAGATAATAAAAGGGATTTGCGGTTAATGTGAACCATTAGAATTGAGAAGCCGATGGCGTTAAATGTTTTAAAGGCCACTTGTGGTTGCCTAAATATGGAGATTTTAAGATTTAGTCATGTTGGAATCTCATAAGTTTAAGTATTCTATTCATGCCATTTCTGATTTAATGTATCTTTATTTGAAGGAGTTGTGTTGATGGCAAATTATGAAGGCAGCCATCGCCTCATACATTAGTAAACGTCTAACTATTGCAAAGGTCATCATCTGATTTGATTCTATTTGGGTCATCGTCGACAGACTGGCCAAATCTGCTAATATCATTCCTGTTAATGATAGATTCTCGATGAAAAAATTTGACTCTTTTGTATTTAAAGGAGTTATGTAAGCATGGTGTGCCTATATCGATCATCTCTATCAAGATCCTCTCTTCGCATCGAATTTCTAGAGATTTGCTCAGAAGTCATTGGGAACGAACCTTGATGGGAGTACTGTTTACCACCCCAATCGAAGGGACGAGGTAAAGTAACGATACAAAACACTAGAAGTGTTGTTTTATGCTTGAATAATTGACCTTTGGTAATAGACCGTATAATCGTTTTCCTTTGAAGAGATTATCACTGATAATTATCATATTAGGATCGAGATCGAATTTTGTGAGAATCTAAATATGAGAGCATCTGTAAGTAGGAGTTGGGATGAAGACATCCGACATACACCCATTGTGAGTTGGACATTTTTTAGGTTTAAGGTTGCCTATGATGACAAACCTAACCTTACAAGATACCCGACCCGTGAAACTTGAAATGATTGTTGAAATTAGGATCTGATTATTGACTGCCAGTAGTGGGCAGGAGGTTATGTGAATATGAAATGTAGATCTTGAAGTGCAGAATGGGTAGCGAAGTTATGCCAAAAAATTTCACCTTGGAAAAATGAATTGAGGATCTAAAAGATCATGGGAAATAAGTCCCCGTTGTATGGGACCATTGAGATAATGTAAAAGTTGGTTTAAAAGGCATATAAGCTGGGTCTACCCTAGGACTTCAAGGGCTGTGTGAATTATGTTCGTATATCGAACTTGATAAAATGTCTATCAAGTGAAAATCTGATTACTTCTTGATGAAGTTTAGATCGGCGAGAAGTTGCATTCATCAAAAACCCGTGAACATCATGGATAGAGAAAGTAAGTCAACATTAAGCCTGATCTTATTCCGGTAGTTATGTTTGATAAAACTCGCGTATTGTAATGAAGTACACTTGTGAGGAAAGACCGAACGTGGAGGAAATACCCACATGGCTTTAACTCTATAAGAAGTGATTAGTAAGATAAAATCGATCTTTGAGGACAAAGATCCTGTTTAGGGGTAAATGTTGTGACAATCCGTCAATTTATGGTCGATATTTTATTCTCAAGTATTATTTAAAAACATTATTTTAATGTTATATTATGAACTCACTCATTTATGGGAAGAAATTTGGGTTTACGTCTTGAAGTAGCATCAACTACGTCTAAACCGGAGGACTCTACGTTACGTGCATACGTTTACATACGCCGTTTTTGGTGACAGTCCGACATTTCAGGAAATAAATTTATTCTTGAATATTATTTTGGGAATTTAAATTTGTGTTGGTTCATAAACTCACAAATTTACGAGAAGAGATTAGGACTTACGTTCATGATTTAACATCCTTTACGACTAAACCGGAAACCCTAGGTTTACGTATTTACGTTTTTGAACTCCGTTTTTGATGAGACAATTTTTATTAGATTCGTTTTGTGCCGTTGATTCATAATTTAGAAAAACGTTTTTCGTAAAACGACCCGAGGGCACGCGAATCGAGAAAACTAAAATCGAGGAGTACCCGTAATTAAATGGGGATGAGACAAGATAAACTTGCCCCACCCCCAATACATGTGGCGTCCAAGTTTCAATCACACACTTCATATGTGTCAATATGCATGATAACTAAGGACACTTGTTCTTGGTTACACAAAAAAACCACCAACACTTCAAAACTTCTAGCAACATAAACCATTTACTCATTTCTCTCATGCAAACACACACATTTCTCTCTTCCTCTCTCATCTAGCCGTCCACCACCACCACAAAACACCTCATATGATCAAGTTTCTACCACAAATCTTGTGTTTAAACTTGATCAAGATGGAAACCCTTTGAAGACTTGTATATTGGAGGTGATTTTAACAACTAGCAAGGAGTTTACATGGAGATCAAGGGCTGATTTCAAGAAGATATCCATGCATATGAAGATCTCAAGGAGTTCATTTGCCAAATTGAAGGTTTGTTAACAAGGAACCAAACCTTGTTCATCAAAAACTCATCATTTCATCACTTTGGTGGTATAAGGATTATTCTTCCTATCATCTTGTTATTTTGAATATGTAATCTTGTATTTTCTTCATTTATGTATATGTATATGATTATGAATGATGATCAAAATATTATGTGGGGATTTGGTGTTGATAGATTTGATTAAAAAGATTAAAATCTACTTGAAAGGATGTTAAAATCATGGTTAAATATGTAGGCTGTATAAAACAGTAAAGAGCTAGATGATAACTTGTTAAAATGACTTGGTAAAATTAATATATTGTAAGGTATGTGTCTTGTACATATGTGAGAACTGGCCATGCAATGGAATCATTATAATGAGTGAGATATGATCAAAATAAAATTGAAGACAAATCTGCATAGACTGTTTTGGAAGAATTTATTAAAATACATAGAAGCTGATTCATCAGTAGCTATAAAAGGGTTAAATGGATCACATATCATGTAGTTTCTGCTATAAAAATTTGGGGTTCTATCTCCTTATATAACTCTAGATATGGATGTTTTAGTGGACTGAATATTTAGGATCAGATTTTGTAAAATAAAAAGTATATACTATAAGCACTCAAATTATGTACTTATAAAATATACATATATAAAAACCCACTTGATCATCATCATATTTATAAAATCATCATATGTATACATAGCTATTGTTTTTATAAAATCATTGGACCAGAGTCTAAGACGAGTATTATTTGTCTAGGTTTCCGTGATTGAAGCACGTACCGTACATTTAAATCGCCAATAACCCGTCGTTCCCAATCAACGTGAGTTCATATCCTCGCACTCTTTTAAATGTTTTTATGAAATGTTTTATAAACCCGCGAGGGAGATAACATGTTAGTTTTGATAAAAATAGGAAACAAGTTGTCCCGATTGTTTGTTTATTGATTTGGACCCGAATGATTGTATGACCCGATGAATGATTATATGACCCGATGTATGAAATAAAATGGATTATTAAAGTTAGGTTATGTCACTAAAAGTACCATTAGCATGATTTGTGAACTACCGGGATTTGGTAGACGCTTGTGCATATAATAGTACTATTTGGGGAAGATCACCCCAGTTCGCGCCGTGACGGTTGATCCCCGTCGTGCCACATTGATTGGTAAGCGAATTTATGTATGAGAAGATTTCCATAGCGTGATTTTGTGACGACACGCTAACTTAGATGGGCAAATTGAGTTTCGGGTTAGCTACCAGTTGTTTGTTATAGTAAGGTAGCAATGTCATGCGGCTTATAATAATCAAAAAATAACGAAAATACTGCTATACGCATTGAATTACCATATATTGCCTGACTAGCAATACGGGGTCTTATTATTGATATTATGTTCGTGTTTTGTTTTTTCATAACCATATTCATATAATGGTTTTTATTTAACTCTATACAACGTTATAAAATGTATTGTATGATGTTTTTACGACAATGGTTCGTATAATGGTTTTGAAGGCAAAAGCCTATATTATGATTTTGACAAGAATTTGTATAAAATGTTTTTGGCCTATTTTATGGCCTACTATAAAGATTTGTACAAAAATGATTTTCGGTAATAATTTTATACCGATGATATTTTAATGGATTTGATTAAACTCTATGAATTCATTCGGCGTTTTCTCTGACCTTTTCTTTTAACACGTTTTATCTCAGGTGCTTGAAGGTAATTCTCGGGAAGACGACAAGAATTCATGGCCCGCACTAAAATAAAAGTTTCCATTCAAATGCTTTGTAAAACTTGTATGAAATACTATGACTTGGGACCTATGTAATTTGATATTTATGAATGGAAAATGCTTTATTATTAAACAACGTGATTTTTAAGCGTTGTTTATGATTTGAGTAATGTGCTATCCCGTAACACCAACGACTCTTCCGCTGTACTAAAGTATGAATATTTGGGGGTGTTACAAATTGCTTAGTAAAAAGGAGAAGATGGCTGAGTTTGTTAATACTAGATTGAATGAGAACTGTTCTACAGTTCTTCTTAAAGAACTTCCGGAAAAACTTGGAGATCCCGGTTGTTTTGTGCTACCTTGTACCTTTAACAAAGTTGAAGAATTTATTGCCTTAGCCGATCTCGGGGAAAATAAAAATTTGATGCCATTAAGTGTTTGAAAGAAACTATCATTAACCGACCTTTCACCAACACGGATGATTCTTGAGCTAGCAAATCGAACTCTCGCTTACCCCATTTGTGTTGCCGAAGATGTTTTCGTTAAAGTTGGTACCTTCACTTTTTCGGTCGATTTTGTTGTTGTTGATTATGAAATGGACCCTCGTATTCCGTTAATACTTGGACGGCCATTCTTGAGAACCGGAAAAGCTTTAGTCGATGTTGCCGAAGGTGAACTAATTCTAAGACTCGGGAATGGTAAACAAGTTTTTAAGATGGGGAAAAATACAAGTAAATCAAATGGAAAAGAATCGGCGAAAATGATTGATGTGTTGCAAGACGAGCTTGATACAACTCCTTTGGAAAGTACAAAGCTTGATGCTTTTGTGCTACATGACAATCCTCTTTTCGAGACTTGCTATGATAATCCACTTTTACAAGACCATGTGGATGATTCTAATGATTCTTTATCCAATTTGGATCCTCCACCAATTTATGATTCTCCACCGATCTATGATGAATATGATGATGATTCTAGTTCTGATTTGGATGATTATGATGATTTTTCTTCAGAGTATAAAGACATGACAACTTATGATGACTTTGATGATGTTGATACTCTTTCAAGTGATTCTTCAAATGATATGTCTTCTACTGATGATTATGCTCCTATTTTTTATGAATATCCTCCACCAACAATGCTTGATCCTACTTTGGATGATTACTCATTTGAGGAAGATTTCGCCACCTTTCTCAATACATACTTTCCTAATGAGCATGATTCTCCTCCTTTGGACTTTGATTATGGTCTCTACCCTTCTTCGGATGTAACGAAACCTATTCTAAAGGAGAAGAAACCGGAAGACACCAATATCCTAAGCACCTATGTCTTGACACCTCTCTTTCCACCTTCTTCGGATGAGATTGTGCAGTTTATGGGCGAATCTTTAAGGTCCACTGAGTCTAAGTCTTATTTTCCCCTAAAGGAAAAGGTGTTCGATCCGGGTATCACAATTTTTCAGCCATCTCAGTATCCATCTGATGAAATAAAGGAAAGACTTTTGGAAACAATGGAGATATGCTTTCACTTCATCATACCCTCTACCACCATGCTCAACAACTGCTTAAGGGAAACTCGCCTACTCTTCTTTGGATTGTCTTGTTCACCTTAAGCTTGCGCTACTTGATGGATGAAAACCATGTATTTGATCCCGGTGGATGTTCTTCAAGGTTCTTATCATTCTAATCAAGGTCGAGTCAGGCTCACGACTCGGTGAACAAAAACAAGCGCTTATCGGGAGGCAACCCGATGATCTATCCTTTTTATCTGTTTTTATAATAAGTGTAGGGGGAGACCCTAGTATGTGTTTGTTGTTTTCTTTCTAATGATGCGCAGGGATTCAAGCTTTCAAAGATCCACTTTTGATGACTTTTGATGACTTTTGACGATCGTGATTCCTTTGATTCTCTATTTTATATTGTTCAATATTAAAATAGGAATCACTTTAGTTGTCCTCTCGTTAGCAAGATTTAAACAACGTGTACAATGTCCTAAGTGTAGGGGAGTTTACTCCCACATGATTAAACATTGAGGACATTGATTATCTTAAGTGTAGGGTGGGACTTCTATCGAAGTTAAGTGGGCTTTTCCATGAATTTGTCCTCATTTTAACCAGAAAATTGATTTTTCGACATTTTTCAAAATTTTTGATCTATTTTGGCCTATTAGTATTTTCGTTTGTTATTGTTATTTTCTTTAATAAAATGGTTTTAATGAGTTTAGATGTCTTTGATATATTAGGCCCGTCATGAATCTTTTGACTCAATCCGAGTTTACTTATTTTAGTTTACTCTAGCTAGTATCCTTAACGTGTTTAAATCAAGTTTTGCTAGACTTTATATAGGGATCTGTAAAACATGAAAGTCTTAACTCTTACGGGTTAAGAACAAGAACTTTTCACAAGTTCTTATAATTGATCCTAGAAAGTCGTTTATCAAGGGAACTCTAAAATGCGAATTCTAAACTTGAAAAAGTCTAAGAAGTTGCAAGATCCTATAGATGACTTGAAAATCCAAAACTTTGATTTAATAGGCTAAGCATCGACGAGTCTCATTCATTGAGACTTTAAATTGTGAAGAACGAGAGATGATATAGTAAATTATAAGTTTGGTATTCTTTCATGAATTATGTGAGTTAATTATGAGCTTCTTCTCCCATCGCTTGTTAATAAATATAGTTGCAATAAGTAAGGTTGTACGATTTGAAAAGTTACTTAGCTTCTAGCAAAATATCATTTAAGAGTTGCTCGGTATTAATTAGAGTTCATAGCCAAGGCATAGCTTATTGAAGCGGGATGCGAAGATTGGCGAGTCTGAAAAGTCCCTAACAAGGCATGAGGGCTACATTTTGTTGCTAAAGATCCAAAGTGATGTGAAGAATCATTTATCAAAAATAAATATGAAGGATCGAGACACACGACGAAAAGCAAATACTCCCCTAAAGATCATGGAGAAGTCTATCCGAAAAGGCCCTAACAAGGTATGAGGATAAATAGATCCAAGTCCTAAAAGGAGGCGGATCGTTGTATATCAAAATTCAAAGTAATGATTGGAGAAAAATGAAGAAGTCGTGGTCCAAGTATGAAGAATCTCTCAAAAACTTCAAGTGAAGAAATTCCTATTATGAAGAGAAGACCATTATTTCAAGATACCTCAAGATTCGAAGTATGAAGTCAATGCCAAATATCGATCCGAGAAAGGTCTCAAATCGTGAAACGAGTTATGCCAAGATTTGAACTTTATGAGGTTTCGAGAAGCAGTTTTAAAAGATTTTGTCCTTTAGCTAACTATTGATTAAATCGTCCTACTTTATTTTCAGCGTAAGTAAACTATCGAAATAAATCAACAATGCATCCTCGTGATCATTCAAGACAACAATAAAATATAAGATATACACCTAGGAATAAGGGAGACTAAGTGAATAATTGAGCCACATGAGTTTGTGTTAGCTTGCTAACTTATAATAACAATGATCTCGTTTTTAAGCTTGGCGTGGGGAATGTGAAACTTTAGGGTGATAAACATTCATGACAACCCAAAGCCCTAATGTAAGTATTTGATTTCTCTATTTTTTTCCGTCCTTTGAATATTTTATAATTTTCTATCTTTTTAAGTTTTCTTAGTGTCTTATATTTAATAAAGGCCAAGGTGGGTTAATTATGATGGAAAATGTAAATCTTGCTTTGTAATTAATGCATTGCATGAGGGCATTGCAATGGTCAAGTGTAGGGGATTTGATAAGTGTGAAAACACTTACCCTTTTGCCACTTAATTATAATAATAACCAAGCCAAAACGTGTATTTAATGTCGTAAAAGATGGAATTATGCATGGTTTGTGTTTTTGTTGTGTTTTAGGACCAAAATATGAAAAGGGAAGAAAACACGGGCTTTCACGGGCTTTTATCGAAGAAAAAGTCTGAAGACGGAAGTTTAACGAAGTCGAAGAACCAAATCTAATAAAAGAAGAATATTAGAAGACGAGTTCACTTCATATCGACAAATCCCGAGACAACGTCGAGAAAGACGAAGAAATTAAAAGACGAAAAGACAAAGAGAAAGAGAGAAGCAACAAATATCATTTTTCCTCTTCCTATATATAGTCCCTTAATACTTCATTTAGAAGTAGTAGATTTTAGTTTTAATTTTTGTAAGGTAATTAGGAGTAGATTAAATTACTTTCTCTCTCTAGCTTTACTTTTATGTTTTTAAGCTTTTTACATTAATATTGTATTTGAATCTTTAATCTTAATCTTCATTTCAAGCTTTTCATTAATCATTCTCATTCTACCTTTCTTCATTATAATCTTGTTTGATTTTCATAATAATGTAGTTTGTTTGATCATGTTCTTGTTTTTATTGATGTGTTTGTTTGATTGCTTATTGAATTTGATGTATTTTATCTATTGTGCTTATCGTGTTTAGTGCTTATTGTGTTATTTTTTTATTTTTAATCAAGTGTTTTAATAGTTATTTTTATAAAAGTTGATTTTTAATATTTAGATTATTTAGTGTTTTTAAAAGTTTTTAACTGTGGCTTATTTGCTTTTTCCTAAAATTAGTTTGGGTAAGTTTTGGTTAAGTGCTTATTAGTTTTTAGCTTGTTTTTACTTTTTGCTTAATTTGTTTCTTATCGTGGTTATTTTAAAACCCTAGTTTCCCGAATAGCTTGCATTTCATTATTCCGGATAAGCTCCTATATAGTATTCCGGATTAGCAACTGTATGACCTTCCGGATAACATGCAAAACCACTTGATTCCGGATAGTGAGTAGATTCAGTATTCCGGATTCTATGTAAACCACGCATTCCGAATAAGGTAAGGAAGTACGTATTCCAGATTGTGAAGAAAGCTGGATTCCGGATAAGACACACACTCTAGATTCCGGATTACTAGTAATCCATATTCCGGATAGTAAGCAGTTAGGGATTCCGGATTGTTGCCAATTTCATCATCCCGGATAAGGTATTGAACACGCATTCCGGATTGAATCAAAAATCCTGGATTCCAACTTGTATTAGAATTATAGATTCCGAATTATTAGTGAACTAGGATATTCCGGATTGTGACAGGATCTAGGATTCCGACTTAGGTTTTACTTGTTTTCCAAATTTCTTTCAAGCATTTATTTTTCCCGCCTTTTTTACTTAGCATTTTTCTTTAAGTGTCTTGTCTTAGATTATTTTCAAGTTTGCATTTTTATCAAGTTTTAATTTCAAGTTTACATTTTTATTAAGTTTTCAAATTTTCTTTTTTATCAAGTTTAATCTTTAATCATTCATTTTTAAAGTCTTAATTTTTAGTTTTACATTTTAAAGCTTTCATTTTTATTTTAATTAGTTAATCAACGACATTTTCATTTTTATTTTAAAATAGATAAACAATTTTTCTTTCTTTTTACCGAGAACAACCGAGTCACACGTTAAACCAATATCAATTTGATTAGACCGATTTCACTCACATAAAATCTTTGTATTATGGATCGGGACTTAAACTATTTTGTTCAAGTGCCATTTCTTGTAATTCATCAAATCGGATATGAATAGTCTCAACTATCAATTTTGTTCTCTTGTTGTAAACTCTATATCCCTTAGACTGAGTTGCATATCCCACTAGAATACATGCATCACCTTTCTCGTTCATCTTATCCAAAATTTCACCATCTCGAATTATGTAACAAGTACATCCAAAAACGTGAAGGTGTTTGAGTGAAGGTTTTCGATCATGGATTATGTGATATGGTGTCTTTTCGTGTCTTGGGATAATTAAGGATCGGTTTTGTGTGTAGCATGCGGTTGACACGGCTTCGGCCCAAAAGAATAGTGGAAGTTTTGAAGCGGATAATAATATTCGAGCAGCCTTAACTAAAGTACGGTTTCGTCTTTCAACAACGACGTTTTGTTCGGGTGTTCGAGCAGTAGATGTTTCATGTTCAATTCCTTCAGCTTCAAAATAGTTTCTCAGAGTTGAATTCAAAAATTTTGTGCCTCTGTCAGTACGAATCACTTTTATTTGAGCTTAAAGACAACGTTGTATCAGTTTTAGGAAGTTGATGAGAACTTCGGGTGTTTCATCCTTGGACCTCAAGAAGTGAGTCCATGTGTACCTTGAGTAATCATCGACAATTACCATAACATATTTCTTCCCATTGATACTATAAACACGCATGGGACCACACAAATCTATATGAAGAAGATCTAACCGTCCTTTAGAGCTTGGTGTAGTCTTTGTCTTAAAGCTACTTCGTTTAGCATTACAAAGTTCACAAGAAGAACAAAGATGATCTTTGATGAATCTCAAGCTTGGAAGGCCTCTCATAATATCTTTCTTGGAAAGCAAGTTGATGGTATCAAAATTAAGATGAGATAAACGTTGATGCCATTACCATGCCTGAGTCGATGAAGCTTTAGCCATGAAGCAGATAGAAGTGGATGAAGTTGTGTCTTAAAGTGAAATAGTGTAGAGATCAGTACCCCGTGTACCGGTAAGTAAGTCATTCCCACATAATCACGAACAAAACATGTCTTGTTTCTGAAAGCAACCTCCAAATCTGCATCACAGAGTTGACCAACCGAGAAAAGATTATGATTTAGCCCTTCGACGTAGTATATCCTTTTGATCGTGATATTACCCTGAAAAAAATCTCCATATCCTAGGATCGGTGAAAATTGATCATTTCTGAATCGGACCGTACCCAGGAACTTCTCCACGAAGTTAACTAGAAGCTTGAGATTCCACGTCATGTGCTTCGTGCATCCGGAGTCCAGTATGAGGAGAATTATTTGTATCACCTGCAGAAGAGTTAGAACATGATGGAGCATTTGCTAAATTTAATACCAAAGTATTTGTGATTTTAGAATCATTAGTGTCCTTAGCAACATTTAAAGGCATACTAACACTCGTTTTCACATTTTCTGTCCTAACTTTAGGCATCCATTTATATCCCGGAGGAAATTGATTAGCAAACCACCATTTCCAAGACTTGCTAATAGACTCATATAATTCCATAATTCTACTTCTAGGGTTCTTAGTGGTGGAGTCTGATGCATTACTTTTCTTAGTGGGGGTTGCACCAGAATGGTTCACTTTGCGTTTGGGTTTACTAGCACTAATAGGCATCGCAACTTGCTTCTTAGTTCTAGTATCTACGCATTTAACATTATTCATAGCACACATAGAATGATTAGTATTAGCACACTTTCCACATTTGACACAAACAAATTTCACATTCATAGCATTTAAATCATTCAAGACATTCAAATTGTCATTACACGTGATTATAGCCTTTTTATTCTTAAAAATATTCAAATTCCTAGGGTGTTCTTCTACTTTCTTCATCTTCCCTTGACTCTTGTGTTTCCAGACCTTATCATTCACTTGAGTGTTCTTAAGCTGAGGCCGACTAACACTAGCAGTGGAGACTACTCCTGTAGTAGAAGACACACGAGTATTAGTGTTTCTAGAAGTCTGAGGCGATTGACTAACTTTGTTTGTGGGTTTAGTGGTCAGCCTATACATCCCTGGTTTAATCACATTATTGTACTAACGCTTGGTGCTACAGTATTCCTTATGGGTTAAGTATGTGGTAACCTTTCCATTCCATCCATCTTGGGGGCAAACACAGGTTTTGCAAACAAGGAATTTGAGAAAGCAGATGGTTTTCCCAAGATAGAGGATTTATTCACTTTAGAGGCATTGGGTTGTCGAACAACATATTTCTTAACGCTAGGTTCCACAACTTTCCCACCCATCTTAGCAACGCGTTTCTTCAACTCTGCTATTGCTATGTCTTTTTCTTGTAACTGAGCTTTCAAATCCGAAATATCAAGACATTTTAGTAATCGACATGACTCAGATAATTTTACTTCCAAAGGTGTATCATTTGAAAATCTGCCAACTTTCTTTTGCAAAGCAAGTTCCAGTGAGTGACAATGTTTTTGAAGATAATCATATCTATGTTGAAGTAACGAAAACTATTTTTTGTCAATTTTATTCGAAAGATCAGTTTCAAGACGTTCACATTCTTTGACTTGATCAAGATATTTGCATGCAACATCAAGTTATTCATCAATATCAACACAAGATGTAACATAAACACACATAATATCTTTTGAGAGACATTCATGTAAGAGTAGATCATACGCTGTAGAAAAATCGTCTCTTTCAGGTTGATGGTCGTTCACTTCTTGTTCAAGAGATTCCACATATTTCAAATCATCAAACATTTCTTGCTTAATTAATGTTGGAAATACGTTTTTACGTATTTAGAAAGGATCGGTCACTCCAATGATATTGGGCTCGTGATCCATTAAGTATACATATAGTCCATATAGCCCACATGTAGGATGGGCTATTTATACCCCCTCCTAGCATGTTAGGAGGGGCTGCTCATTTGTATTTTCACTTTCTCATTCAATCCAACCTTCTTTCTCTCTTCCTCTCCTTTCTCTCTCTAAGTTTCTCTCTCTAGTTCATCTTTCTTCTCCATCTCATTCAATAGATAATTCATATATTGCTTAATCCTAAGAAACTATGGACCTACAATTGGTATCAAGAGCTTTGGTTGATTCTTCGAATTTGAGTTTTTTTATCTATTGATTTGGTGTTAAAAATCTTTTCTTTCTAAATTTTTTATCTATTGTTTTATCAGTTTCTTATACTCTTTTTGTCTCATCTTTTGTCTATAATCAGTTTTCTATTAGTTTTTTTATCTGTTTTCTATCAACTTTGATCATTGAAAATCACAAAAGTATCATTTTTTATCAGTTTTTTATATTTTTTTTATCATTGAATTCCAGATAAGATTTTTGGTCCAACTTTTGTCCAAACTTTATCAAACTTTGTCTTACATCAAGTTTTTTGGTCTTGGATCTTTCAAATTGTCATCAGTCCTTTATCACGTTTGTCTCATCAGTATCAAAATTTTTATTCCGGATAACATTAGGACGCCGTATTCCGGATAAGTAGTCGGATAAGGGTTCAAAATATAGATTCCGGATAAGAGGGCTGCCAGTTATTCTGGATAAGTAGAACTTGTTATTCCGGATAAGCAGAACTTGTTATCCCGGATACGCAGAACTTATCATTCCGGATAAGAAGGTTGAGACATATTCCGGATAAGCAGAACTTATCATTCCGGATAAGAAGGCTGATATATATTCCGGATAAGCAAAACTTATCATTCCGGATAAGAGATTGAACCGTATTCCAGATAAGTTACAATTTTATTCTGGATAAGTATTCCGGATAAGCCATAAGTTTTATTCCGGATAGAATCACGAATTTCTTTATTCCGGATAAGGACCCCTAACTCGATTCAAACATAACGGGAATCAAGACTCTGACTTTTCAAAACACCACTCGATCACTCGACTCGTCTAAACAACAACTCACCCTCGTCTCACCATTTTGACTCGACATAACACTCGACTCTTAAACCCAAACTCACGACTCATTAAACTGACACCCTTGTTTTCACAACTCTTTTACAAACCAATCTCACGACTCATTAAACTGACACCACAAACCTAACACAATCTTTTCGACAACACAAACTCACAGACCTGACTTGAAACAGACTCGAACAAAAACACACCCTCGTACCCTTGACTCACCAACAGACTATACCATATCCGAAACCCACACTTGACAGCTACCTAAACCAAACTCTCGACCTAACAAACACAACACCTTCGATTCCACATACAACACACTCTTGACCTCACAATCCTCACAGACTCCTCTTCAACCCACCCTCGACTCACTCAACACTCGACTCAAACCCACACAACACTCACGATCTCAGTTTCAAAAACTTTCATTGATCCAAACCGAAAATTAAACAAAAACATAAAAAATTACCCGAGACCTCAATCAAGAGACCTTGAAGATTCATCTTTTTGTGGAGGTTTTGGTTTCGATTTGGATTTCTTTCAATCTTTTGATTGAGGAGAGAGAGTGATATAGGGGCAGAAATATAGGCGAAGGAAACAAGAGAGAAAACTCACGCATACAGCAAACAACAACCTACCTTAGATCTCAATGAAATCTTGAAGCCTTAAGAACTTTTGTGTACTTCGTGGATATTGATCAATGAAGGTTATGATTTTTTGATTGATCTGTTCATGAAGATCAGATCTATCAAGTGTTATTGTGTTTTTTATGGTAGGTAACGGAGTTTTTAATGACTCGAGAGAGATAGTAGACAAGGGATGTAAGTTTTGAGGAGGATTTGTTTGATATTCTGTTGAGTTTTTGTGGAAGCTCGTGGTGTATAGTTTTTATTGTTTAGATTTGGGACGTAAGTTTTGAGAGAGATAGTAGACAAGGGACTTGAGAGAGATAGTATACAGGATTTGAGTATTTATATCAAAGAAATTGGGCGGAGGAAACAAGAGTGATAGATTTTAGGGGGTGCCACGTTTGTCACGATTGAGAACTTAGACTTCCACGTTAGGCACTTTTGACTATTGGGACACGAGAGTTTGTCTAGATCAAGTGGGATTTATTTCCAAATTTTATTTCAAAAAGACAGGATAAAAAAATAGAGAGTTTGTCTAGTGAGAGTTTGTCACTTTGATTTATTTCGAGTTTAAAATTGGTATTGTGAATCAGTTGGGATTTTATAATTTGTTGGGCCCAACTAATACTAAGTTTGGACTGAGTTTGTGTATTTCAACTAATGAGCCGAGTTTGATTTTGATACGGTTTGTGACGTGTCATAAAGACAAGCCAATTTATTTTGGTTTCTTGAGTACACTAATTAAGGGATCGATTCGACAACAACAAAATTACTTCACTTCATAACTAGATCGATCTTCAATCCTGATTATTATCGAACGAAATGGAATTGTTGAATTCAACATTTCAAGAGGGAGACATGTATCAAATGCAAGACAAAGTTAGAAGAAGTGGCCTCACATCATTTCAACTACTTCAGTCTCATCTTGTGACTATCTCATGGATTCAAGGAGGGAGCGAATTTGTGACACTATCTGATCAAGATCGTTATATATTCATTGATTCAATACACATTACTTTGAACCAACTAGATGAGCAACTTCACAAATCAGACTTTAATCATTCTGCATCAGAATCTGCATATCAAGATCTCGTGACACATTCACGCCTTTCCTCCAATTCAATATCATCAAGTCAGAAAGTTCAGAGATTTGCCAGTCATTTTTTCGAGACACACATACCGAGCTTCCAGTTTTCCATGGTACGCTATTGAAACTCTTGTCATCGGTCTCATCTTCAATTTATGAAAAATCCCGACTACAGCAAGCGTGTGATAATGGAGTGCAAGATTCTACGATGCAAGAGGAAGATGGTCATACAATTGACGCATTGGAGGCTGCTAAAGATTGCAAGAACATGGAATCAACAGTTAAGCATGACATCAGCAACAAGTCAGGGAATGTTCCAGACATCTTTTATGATGACACCTTACCCGTTTATGACGAAGAGCCTGCGAACATGGTACAATGTAATGTTGTTTATGATGTATATTCTGATGAAATGCCACATATTGAGCACTCTGAACCTAATTATGACAAACATGGGATGGAGAAAAGTGATAGTAATACCACTTCTGATTCATTCGATGTGAGTCATAACGGGGGAGAGATTGTTCAGAATGCTATAGTACATCATGATAAATGCTTAGTGACTGCTTTGTTAACTGATTTTGATTCCAAGATTAGAGAGCTCAAATCGATCGTAGCTCAGCAATCAAAAGATCTTGAGGATGCCAAATTAGAATTTTCCAAGAAAACGGACAAATTTTAAACATATTTTGAAAAACTTGAAAAGTCAAACGTTGTTCTTGAAAGAAAATTGGATCAAAAAGTTTTGGATTCTAAAGCTTGAAAGTATAATCTTTTGAAACAAATTCAACTGCTAGAATCTAAGTTGGCATCCCAAGATAGATTGATCAAAGAGAATGATACTTTAAAGGCTCAAGTTCATGAAAAGGTTTTTGCTATAGCTGCGTTGAAAAACGAGTTAAGAAAAACTAGAGGACCTAGTGTGGACACTAAGCTTGAAAAACCATCAATCTTAGGGAAACCGCCTACAAATCAGTTCATCAGACAACCGACTGTCAAACAACCTACTGTATTGAGATCAGAGCGACCACAATCCTCGAGACCGCGGTTTGCCTCCCAAGTTGATTTGGTTCACTTTCCTAGACCAGTCACTCCAGCAACTAGGCCCACTGTGATCAAAACAGCTTTGGCAAGACCTAATCACATGATTGCCTCTAGTTTCTCTAAGAATAGTTCAAAGAACACGTCTAGAACTAGTTCAAATGATGTGCGCCATGATTTTGGTCAAAGGGAAGCTATTCAAAAGACACAAGTAAGAGATAGGAATTTCAAACCTAGTCAGATGCCTTATAGTTTACCCAACACTACTAACCGTAGCATGTCCAATCCTAGGAGCATCAATGAATCATCTAGGGATTCTAGATCTTACTAAGACATTAAATATGCTACTTGCAAAACATGTAGAAAATGTGTCTTTACGGCAAATCATGATTCTTGTGTCAAGAAATTACTTGATGAGGTGAACTCCCGTGCTAGACTTAAAACCCAGTGGATAGCTAAAATCAATCCCATGGGTGAAGTATGATGCCCCACTGGTAGAACTTTCACTCTTATAGGAAACGAGTGCCCTTTAACTAGGATAGTTTCCGACTTTACTAAGACTACTAGGGAGGAAACTGATAAAAATGATACTTTACTTAAGCCTAAACTTAAGGTTTTCTATAAAAGGAAACGTTTGCTAGCTAAATAAGTGAATCATCTACTCAGGTCGCCTCTGACACAAGTAAAGCCAACTGTGAACCCCCACGTGCTTCTATTATTTATATCGCTAACCCATGTCAAAGTATGCAAATTCCTAATGAGAATGCAGGTACCAAGGTTGATGTTCCAAAAGAACGAAGCGGTCCAATCGTTGTATACCGTTCAAATGAGGACACTCTTAGAGTTTGGGTGCTGAAGAAGCAGATATCGGAGAAACAAGTGTCTCAGGGGATTCATGGTTAAGCTTACCAAAATGATTTACAGTCACATAACATACTGTAACTCGCTCTCAAAAGACAGGGAAGTTCATCCCGATGATGACTTATCCTAACAACGAGAAATTAAGTTTTCTCGGGCATTAGCTAATATTAAAAACATTCAACGTTTTTAAGCTCATGCACAAAGGCTTATAGATAAATCACAGTCTGTAACCCGTTCTTCAAAGAAAGGGAAGTTTATCTCGCAACGATAACTTACCCTCAAAACGAGAAATTAATTTTTCTCAGACACGAGCTTTCGTTAAAACTATTCAAAGGTTTTAAGCTCGTGTATAGGACTTATAGTCACATCACAGACTGTAACTCTAATACTTTGGTTTTACACCTCGTATAGAATCTTGTTGTCCCAAGTCTTTTCGAATTGAAACCGGTCTAAAGTGCGACTCAATCGTCTTTTGGTGAATCAAGAGAATGGTTTGGTTGATTGTCTATTTTAAACTATAAGCAAGTAATAAGTGTCGTTGAGTAAAGTAGAAGTTTAAAGATTAATATAAAAATGACGAGTTAAAATAAATGCTTGGAAACTTAAAGGCAATAATGGAAAAGTACTAGCACACTAAATAAAACTAACACTTAGAAACTTTAGCAAAAACAAGAAACTAAACCAAAGTAGAATTCTCAAATCGGAATAAGCCAAAACACGCCCAGATCGGAATATATTCCGATCTGGTGGTCGGAATATGGGAAGTCAGGCTGTCAGAATGTGTACAAACAAAGGTCACAATCGGAATGTGGGACAAAAGACCCAATCGGAATATACAAAATTGCCCAATCGGAATAACAGGGATTAGCACCTATCGGAATGTTCAACAAAGCTACAATCGGAATGTTCTAAAAGGCTCAGATCGGAAAGTGTAAACCCTAATCCGATCACTACGATCGGAATAACAGGGGTGCAAATCGGAATCACCAAACCCTTATCCGATTAATCAATCGGAATAAAGGGATGTGTCTGCTCGGAATACTCCAATCAGAAAGGGGTTTGTACCCTTTCCGAAAATTATGGGATTCGGTTAAAAGCTAAGAAATAAGCTATTGCGATGAGCTTATTCCCAAAACTAGAACGAACCAAAAACAAACCGGATCAAATAAGCACTAATCTCAACTTATCTAACCTCAAAATAAGCAAACTTGAAAATCAAATAATAAAAATAGGTACTTTTAAAGAAAACTTTTATAAGTAAATAAGCTAATCACAAAAAAATAAGCCAATAAGCACAAAAGTCTCACAGCTTACTCGCATGAAAAGCTAAGTAATGATCAAAAGATTAACTTTTTAAGCACGAAATCATTAAGAACAACACGGATCGTATGAAATTCGCACCAAAATCAATCTAAAATCAAAGAAAGGTAGAAGGAGATTAAGGATTAAAAGCTTAACTAGGACTTTGATTAATGAAAATAAGCAATACAAAGTGTTTAATCTTGAAAGATTAAAAGACAAGATGAAGTTTAGTGAGAGAAAGTTTAAGACTTTCTCTCTCTAAAAACTAAAAAAAAGTGCAAAAAAATAAAAACTGGCTAACTCCCTCCTAATGACTATTAGGAGGGTATTTATAAGGAAGGTGGAAGGAGTGCATGTGTTGCATCTTCTTTCTTGCTTTCTTCACGTCTTCTCGACTCGACTTTAATTCTTTGTCTTTTCTCGATGTCGTCTCGGGATTTGAACTTGTCTTTTAATTTTCTTCTTCTATTAGACTTAAGTTCTTCGACTTCGTTAAACTTCCGTCTTTAGACTTTTTCTTCGATAAATCTTCAGAATAGGCCTTGGACTTCCGTTCTTTTTGCACTCTTGATCTTTTGACTTCGTCTTTTCCTGTTTTCTTCGATAAAAGCCCGTGAAAACCCGTGTTTTCTTCCTTTTTCATATTTTGGTCCTTAAACACAATAAAAACACAAACCACGCATAATTCCGACTTTTACGACATAAATCACACGTTTTGGTCTTGTTATCATTGGAAATAAGTGGTAAAAGGATAAGTGTTTTCACACTTATTAAATCCCCTACACTTGACCATTGCAATGCCCTCATGCAATGCATTAATTTTAAAGCACGATTTACATTTTCCATTATAAATAACCCACCTTGGCCTTTATTAAATACTAAACATGAAAGGATAGAACAAGTAAAGAAATTAAAAACTTACATTGGGTTTTGGTAGCCATGAACGTTTATCATCCTCAAGTTTCACGTTCCCCATACCAAGCTTAAAAACGAGATCATTGTTATTATAAGTTAGCAAACTATCACGAACTCATGTGGGCCAATTACTCACTTAGACTCCCTTATTCCTAGGTGTCTCTTATATTTTATTTTTGTCTTGAATGAACACGAGGATGCATTGTTTGACTTATTTCGATAGTTATTTAGGCCAAAAATAAAGTAAACGATTTAATCAATAGTTAGCTAAAGGACCAAATCTTTTAAAACTGCTTCTCGGGACCTCATAAAGTTCATATCTTGGCATAACTCGCTTCACGATTTGAGACCTTTCTCGGACCGATATTTGGCAGTGACTTCATACTTCGAATCTTGAGAGACGTTCATGAAATAATTGCCTTCTCTTCATAATAGGAATTTCTTCACATGAAGTTTTGAGAGATTCTTCATCTTTGGACCACAACTTCTTTATTTTCCTCCAATCTTTATTTTGGACTTCGATATACAACGATCCGCCTCCTTTTAGGACTTGGATCTATTTATCCTCATACCTTGTTAGGGTCTTTTCGGATAGACTTCTCCATGACTTTTGGGGAGTTCTTTGCTTTTCGTCGTGTGTCTCGATCCTTCATATTGATTTTCGATAAATGATTCTTCACATCACTTTTGGATCTTTAGCAACAAAATGTAGCCCTCATGCCTTGTTAGGGCCTTTTCGGACTCGCCAATCTTCGCATCCCGCTTCAATAAGTTATGCCTTGGCTATGAACTCTAATCCGTACCGAGCAACTTTTAAACGATCTGGGGCTAGAAGCTAAGTAACCTTTTAAATCGTACAAGCTTATTTATTGCAGATAGATTTATTAACAAGCGAAGGGAGAATAGGCTTATAATTAACTCACATAAATTCACGAAAGAATACCGAACTTATAATTGACTCTATCATCTCTCGTTCTCCACAGTTTAAAATCTCAAGGAATAAGACTCGTGGATGCTTAGCCTATTAAATCAAAGTTTTGGGTTTTCGAGTCGCCTATAGGATCTTGCAAATTCATAGACTTTTTCAAGTTTAGAAATCGTATTTTAAAGTTCCCTTGATAAACGACTCTCTAGGATCAATTATAGGAAATTGCGAAAAGTTCTTGTTCTTAACCTGTGAGAGTTAAGACTTTCGCGTTTTATAGCTCCCTATATAAAAGCCTAGCAAAACTTGACTTTAGCTAGAGTAAACTTAGGTAAGTAAACTCGGGTTGAGTCAAAATGTTCACGACTAAGAAAAATTTAAAACCACTTTATTGAAAATCTATTCTAGCAAGGGAAGAAAATAAACATAATAAAGGAAATTGCAACTATACAACTAGGCCAAAATAGATTAAAAATTTTGAAAAATGTCAAAAAATCAAATTTTCCGGTTTAAAATGAGGGCAAATTCATGGAAAAGACCACTTACTTCGATAGAAGTCTCCCCTACACTTGAGATAAACATTGTCCTCAATGTTTAAGTATGTGGGAGTAAACTCCCCTACACTTATGACATTGTGCACTTTGTTTAAATCTTGCTAAGGAAAGGATAACTATGGTGATTTCAATGTGAACATATAAAATATGAAATATTGAATCACAAGAGTTTAGGATAGAACCGGGAAGATGGGAACACGGTATCACGGTTCGTCAAAAGTCATCAAGGTGGATCTTTGAAGCTTTAATCCCTGCACAGCACAAGAAACAAGACAACAAACACATACGGGGCTCCCCTACACTTATTATGAAAGCAGTAAAGGATAGATCACGGGTTGCCTCCCGAGAAGCGCTTGTTTTTGTTCACCGAGTCACAAGCCTGACTCGACCCAATTTAGTTCATGGGGAACGTGGTGAGGGATGGAATCATCTCGTGAGAGATGTCCTCACCAAAGTACAGCTTCAGACGCTGACCATTCACCTTGAAGTTGAGCCCATTTGGCTGAGAAAGCTCAATGGTCCCATATGGAAAGACGTTGGCGACGGTGAATGGACCAGACCAGCGGCTCTTCAACTTGCCAGAGAAGATCTTCAACCGAGAGTTAAAAAGTAAGACTTGATCACCAACATGAAACTCTCGGTTCTTGATTTTTGCGTCATGAATGATCTTCGTCTTCTTCTTGTAGATCAGCGAGTTCTCGTAAGCTTCATTCCTCAGTTCGTTGAGCTTGTTGAGTTGAATCTTGCGATGATCACCGGCTTTGTTGATGTCGAAGTTAGCCCACTTCAAGGCCCAGTGCGCCTTATGTTCCAGCTCGATGGGGAGGTGGCATGCTTTCCCGTACACAAGACGATAAGGTGTACAACCGATCGGGGTCTTGTAAGCAGTACGGAAAGCCCACAGAGCATCATCTAACTTATCGGCCCATGCGGCGCGATGCTCTCCCACAGTACGCTCCAAAATTCGCTTCAATCCACGGTTGGATATCTCGGCTTACCCATTAGTTTGGGGATGATAGGCGGTGGAAAGACGGTGATTGACACCATACTTAGCCATGACTCTTGCAAATTGATCGTTGCGAAAATGAGTCCCGCGGTCACTGATAATAGCACGAGGAACGCCAAATCGAGCGAAAAGCTGCTTCAAAAACTTCACAACCACCCTCGCATCGTTCGTAGGGAGAGCCTTGGCTTCAACCCATTTAGAAACATAGTCGACGGCGACGAGGATGTACTTGTTCCCTTTGGAGGATGGAAATGGCCCCATAAAGTCGATGCCCCATACGTCAAAGATTTCACATTCCTGTATGAAATTTTGAGGCATCTCATCCTTATGTGTGATCTTGCCTTGACGTTGACAAGCATCACAATGCTTAACCATTTCGTGAGCGTCATGATAAATGGTGGGCCAATAGAATCCAGAATCAAACACTTTTTTAACGGTGTAGTTGGGATCAAAGTGACCACTGGTGGGTCCTTCATGGCAAGCCTGGAGAATGTCCAAAGCTGCCCGTCCGTCAACACATCGACGAATGATCAGATCAGCACATTGTTTGAATAGAAAAGGGTCATCCCAAAAGTAAGTCTTAACATCATTCAAGAACTTCTTCTTTTGTTGGGATGTTAACCCTTTGATGAGAATACCACCCGCTAAGTAGTTTGAAATGTCCGCAAACCACAGGGTGTCATCAAGATTGAGATTTATAGACATTAAGGTCTCAATGGGGAAATAGTCATTGATCTCTTTGTTCGGATGATCCCCTTGATATGGATCCTCAAGTCTGCTCAGATGATCCGCGGCCAGGTTTTCAGCACCCTTCTTGTCACGAATTTCAATGTTGAATTCTTGAAGGAGTAAAACCCAGCGGAGAAGTCTTGGCTTAGAGACATGTTTAGTCATCAAGTACTTCAACGCGGAATGGTCCGTGTATACGATGGTGGGGGATAAAACAAGATAGGGGCGAAATTTCTCAAAAGCATAGACAATAGCTAAAAGCTCTTTTTCGGTTGTCGTATAATGCAATTGAGCCCCCGTCATTGTTTTGCTAGCATAGTGGATTGGTTGGAAGTGTTTATTCACTCGTTGGCCCAAAAACGCACCAATAGCAAAGTCGCTAGCATCGCACATCAAATCAAAAGGCAGCTCCCAATTAGGGGTAACCAAGACCGGTGCCTTAGTTAGCTTATCCTTAAGAAGATTGAAGGCTTCGAGACACTCTTTAGAAAAGATAAAAGGAGTATCTTTTTCCAAGAGGTGGGTCATCGGGCGAGCGATTTTAGAGAAATCCTGAATGAATCGACGATAGAAGCCCGCATGACCCAGAAAACTTCTCACACCCTTCACGGTTGAAGGTGGAGGTAATTTGGCTATGACATCTACTTTAGCACGGTCGACTTCAAGACCGGCTTTAGAGATTTTGTGTCCTAGCACAATGCCTTCTTTTACCATAAAATGGCATTTTTCCCAATTCAGAACAAGGCGAGTGTCTTCGCACCGCTTAAGCATACGTTCCAAATTGGCAAGGCAAGAAGAGAAGGAATCCCCGAAGACCGAGAAATCATCCATGAAGACTTCCATGGTTTGCTCAACCATGTCATGGAAGATAGCCAACATGCACCTTTGGAATGTCCCGGGGGCATTGCATAAGCCAAAAGGCATTCGTTTGTAAGCAAATGTGCCATATGGACAAGTGAATGTTGTCTTCTCTTGATCTTGGGGATCGATGGGTATTTGGAAATAACCCGAGAAACCATCAAGAAAGCAGTAATATTCATTACCCGCTAGACGTTCAAGCATTTGGTCCATAAAAGGTAGAGGGAAATGATCCTTTCTCGTGGCATCATTGAGTTTGCGGTAGTCTATACAAACTCTCCACCCAGTAACAAGACGGGTAGGAATCAACTCGTTGTTTGCATTGGGCACAACGGTGATTCCGCCTTTCTTAGGCACACAATGGACTGGACTAACCCATGGTGAATCCGAAATAGGGTAAATCATACCCGCATCAAGAAGTTTGATAACTTCTTTTTTTATGACTTCATGGATTTTAGGATTCACCCTTCGTTGGCTTTGAGTTATGGGCTTAAAGTCGTCCTCCATGAGAATTTTATGTGTGCAAAAGTGAGGATCAATTCCGCGGATGTCGGAGATTTTCCAAGCAATTGCCTTCTTATGATCTTTAAGCACGGCGATGAGGCGAGATTTTTCTTCTTCTTTCAAGTCCTTCGCGATGATGACCGGCGACTTCTTGTTTTCTTCAAGGAACACGTACTCGAGATGGGGCGGCAACTCCTTAAGTTCTAAATCCGGAGGATTTTCGATGAGAGGCGTTTTCAAAGTCGGAGCATCGATAGCAATAACCGTGGGAGATGGTGGAGAAAGATTGTCTTCTTTAAGAAGGTTGTCAAAAAGATGCATGTCTTTATCCCCATCGGTGGGAGAATCGTCATTAGCGAAGTTCACATCTCCCATGGTGGCTTCAAGATCTTTCCAAAAGAAATCACTTTCTCCAAATAGAGACAGTGATGAATCAATAGAGGAAACGGTCTCAACATTGGGAAGAGAGGTAGGAATACTTTTACAAGCATCTTTGAAGTGTTCTTCACAAGCCTCATCGAGAACATCAATAGCATTAACACTCTGATATGAATAAGGTTGCTTAGAAATCTTACCCATGTTGAAGACAATTTTATCGTCACCAACTCTCATGATTATTTCGCCTGCGGCTACATCAATGAGAGTGCGACCGATCCTCAGGAATGGACGTCCAACGATTAATGGAACACGAGGGTCTATTTCGTAGTCAACGACGACAAAATCCGCCGGGAAGGTGAATTTGTCAACGCCAACAAAGACATCTTCGGCTATCCCCACTGGATAAGCAACCGTACGGTTGGGTAATTCCAAAGTCATTTTGGTGGGGACAAGCTCGGGGAGAGATAATTGCTTCCAAACACTTAAAGGCATTAAGTTTATACTAGCGCCTAGATCGGCTAGGGCCATGCAATTCTCTACTCCCGGGAAATTGCAAGGAATCAAGAAGCGACCCGGATCACCAAGTTTGGTGGGCAATTTCCTTAAGAGCACTGCGGAGCAGTTCTCATTAAGTTGGGTCTGAGCAATGTCAAGAAGCTTTTCCTTATCACTTAGAAGATCTTTAAACATCTTAGCGTATTTGGGCATGTGAGCGAGAGCCTCGGCAAAGGAGATGTTAAAATTCAATTTTTAAACATTTTTAGAAAGTTTGAAACCTGAATATCATCCTTGCTCTTTTGCTTCTCTTTCCTCAACCTTGAAGGATAAGGTATATTGGATGAGGAAGAAGGCTTTAGGGGAATAGGATCACTCACAATCACGGGTGGTGGGAAATGGGGATAGAAGGTGAAGGAGGTGAGGAAAGTTGCTCTTTTTCCTTGTTCACAATCATGGGTGAAGGTGTAGGAAGCTCGGGTTCCATATAACCTTTTCCACTACGAGTGGTGATTGCTTTCATCTCCCCTCTTGGATTCGCAACGGTGTTACTCGGAAGAGTACCCCAAGAAGAGGGTTGATTACCTTGGATGAGCGAACCAATCATATCACCAAGGTTAACCGCTTGAGTATTGAAAGAGTCTCTCATGTTTGCATGAATTTCATTGCTGTGTTTTGCCATGTCATTCCTTAGCTAGGCTCGAATATCGTTCCCTTGTTTCTCCATTTCGCCCTTCAAGTTGCGGACTTGACTTTGAAGATTCGTCACCATCTCCCGATTAGTCTTCATGAATGTCTTGACGTCTGGACTCACTGCCATCGGTTGATTGAGAGGTGGAGCTTGGTAGGCTTGAGAATTTCCTTGAGGTGGGTATGGGTTTTGTTGGGATTGATATTGATTGTTTGCACGAGGTTGGGATTGGTTTACAGGAGGGAAACCAGGTGGAGCAAGATAGTTGTTCGAACGATAACTTAGCAAGCCACGGTCTCCTTGAGGGCGGGCTTGATAGCCTCCCGTGGGATAAGTGCCGTAAGCTGCATTAACGTTTTCAGAAAAATTGCTTTGGGTAGAAGGACAATATTATAATAATGAGGACCACCACATGTGTAACAAGAAATAGCAACGGCTTTAGCTTGTTGAAAGTGGTTTGTGGCTATGGGCATGAAATCTTTGTGCATACTCGCGATTTGTCGGGTAAGTTCGGATATCTCGGGATTGGAAGTAGTAGAAGAAACATTGACTCTCTGATTAGATCTTGAGGATGCGGATGAATCCCAATTCTTGTGGTGAGTAGTCATGTTTTCAATCAACTCTCTACACTCCTCCGGTCTCCTTTTCATAAAGGTACCACCGGCGGCGGCATTGATCGTGTCACGATCACGAAAAGTGAGACCATTGTAGAAGGTGTCAATGAGAGTGACGGGGATCATATTGTGATTTGGACAGCGGTCGATCAAATCATTGTATCGTTCACAAGCATCAAAAAGCGATTCATCGTTTTCTTGAATGAATCCACTGATTTGGTTACGAAGGCTTGTGACCATGGATGGAGGGAAGTAGCGTGATAAAAAGAGTTGAGTCATGTCATTCCACGTATGAATAGAATTCTTAGGAAGACGGTCAAACCATTTTTCGGCATGGTGAGAAAGCGAGTGGGGAAAAAGTTGGAGGCGAAGGTCATCCATAGAAACACCGGAGCACTTCATGCTTTGGGTAATGGTAATTAATTTGTCGAGGTGTTTGTTGGCATCATCATCCGGAATTCTACGAAATGGGTTAGTTTGCACTTGCCGGATCATGTGATGCTTCAACGAAAACTCCTGAGCCGTGAAGTGCATTGGCGCAATCGGGCCTCCGCGTCCATTCATGGTGGGTAGACACAATTCCTCCATTGTCCGTAAATCAGGTAGGTGGACATTGTTGTTGTTGTTGTTGTTATTCAAATTGGGTAGAGGTGGGTTATTATTGTTGTTATTAACACCAGCCATATCTAAATCTTCACGAGTCTCGGGCTCAGAATAGTTCGAAGATCTAGTACGCATACACCTGCAAAAGAAAAATATACACAGAGAGAATATCTATATAATCTTTTTGGTGCAAAAACTTTGGAAAAGAATTGCTTTTTAATGATTTTTTTAATGTTTTTTGTATTTTTGAAGAGTTTAATATTTTTTAGGATTTTTGAAATTTTTTTTTAAAGCTAGGAAAATAACGTTCAAAGAACGGATCCCAAAATTCAATGCGTCTCTCACTAGAAACCGTTAATCGTAACGAAAAGAGCCGGCAGCGGCGCCATTTAATACTTTGGTTTTACACCTCGTATAGAATCTTGTTGTCCCAAGTCTTTTCGAATTGAAAACCGGTCTAAAGTGCGACTCAATCGTCTTTTGGTGAATCAAGAGAATGGTTTGGTTGATTGTCTATTTTAAACTATAAGCAAGTAATAAGTGTCGTTGAGTAAAGTAGAAGTTTAAAGATTAATATAAAAATGATGAGTTAAAATAAATGCTTGGAAACTTAAAGGAAATAATGGAAAAGTACTAGCACACTAAATAAAACTAACACTTAGAAACTTTAGCAAAAACAAGAAACTAAACCAAAGTAGAATTCTCAAATCGGAATAAGCCAAAACAAGCCCAGATCGGAATATATTCCGATCTGGTGGTCGGAATATGGGAAGTCAGGCTGTCGGAATGTGTACAAACAAAGGTCACAATCGGAATGTGGGACAAAAGACCCAATCGGAATATACAAAATTGCCCAATCGGAATAACAGGGATTAGCACCTATCGGAATGTTCAACAAAGCTACAATCGGAATGTTCTAAAAGGCTCAGATCGGAAAGTGTAAACCCTAATCCGATCACTACGATCGGAATAACAGGGGTGCAAATCGGAATCACCAAACCCTTATCCGATCAATCAATCGGAATAAAGGGATGTGACTGCTCGGAATACTCCAATCGGAAAGGGGTTTGTACCCTTTCCGAAAATTGTGGGATTCGGTTAAAAGCTAAGAAATAAGCTATTTTGATGAGCTTATTCCCAAAACTAGAACGAACCAAAAACAAACCGGATCAAATAAGCACTAATCTCAACTTATCTAACCTCAAAATAAGCAAACTTGAAAATCAAATAATAAAAATAGGTACTTTTAAAGAAAACTTTTATAAGTAAATAAGCTAATCACAAAAAAAATAAGCCAATAAGCACAAAAGTCTCACAGCTTATTCGCATGAAAAGCTAAGTAATGATCAAAAGATTAACTTTTTAAGCACGAAATCATTAAGAACAATACGGATCGTATGAAATTCGCACCAAAATCAATCTAAAATCAAAGAAAGGTAGAAGGAGATTAAGGATTAAAAGCATAACTAGGACTTTGATTAATGAAAATAAGCAATACAAAGTGTTTAATCTTGAAAGATTAAAAGAAAAGATGAAGTTTAGTGAGAGAAATTTTAAGACTTTCTCTCTCTAAAAACTAAAAAAAAGTGCAAAAAAATAAAAACTAGCTAACTCCCTCCTAATGACTATTAGGAGGGTATTTATAAGGAAGGTGGAAGGAGTGCATGTGTTGCATCTTCTTTCTTGCTTTCTTCACGTCTTCTCGACTCGACTTTAATTCTTTGTCTTTTCTCGATGTCGTCTCGGGATTTGAACTTGTCTTTTAATTTTCTTCTTCTATTAGACTTAAGTTCTTCGACTTCGTTAAACTTCCGTCTTTAGACTTTTTCTTCGATAAATCTTCAGAATAGGCCTTGGACTTCCGTTCTTTTTGCACTCTTGATCTTTTGACTTCGTCTTTTCCCGTTTTCTTCGATAAAAGCCCGTGAAAACCCGTGTTTTCTTCCTTTTTCATATTTTGGTCCTTAAACACAATAAAAACACAAACCACGCATAATTCCGACTTTTACGACCTAAATCACACGTTTTGGTCTTGTTATCATTGGAAATAAGTGGTAAAAGGATAAGTGTTTTCACACTTATTAAACTCGTTCATCAAAGAAAGGAAAGTTTATCGCTGATGATAAACTTATCCTCACAAACGAGAAATTAATTTTTCTCGGGCATGAGCTTATATCAAAAACATTCCAAGTTTTTAAGCTCATGCACAATGGCTCACATTCAAATCACAGTATGTGACCCGACCTTCAGAGAAAGGGAAGTTTATCTACGCAACGATAACTTACCCTCAAAACGAGAAATTAAGTTTTTCTCGGATACGAGCTTATCTTAAAACCATTCAAAGGTTTTAAGCTCGTGTATATGGTTCATTGTTAAATTTCAGACAATGACCCGTTCTTCAAATAAAGGAAAGTTTATCGCCGATGATAAACTTATCCTCACAACGAGAAATTTATTTTTCTCGGGCATGAGCTTATATTAAAAACATTCGAAGTTTTTAAGCTCATGCACTCTGACTTACAGTTAAATATCAGACTGTAACTCAGACTTTAATTTTAGGAAAGCTTATCTTTAATGATAACTTATCCTTGTAACGGGAAATTAAATTTTCTCGGTCATGAGCTTGTATTAAAACATTCCAAGTTTTAAGCTCAGAAAGGAATGTGTATCTTTTAAATAAGAGAACTTTACCTCATAACGAGAAATTCATCTTTCTCGGTTATGAGCTTTACCCTAAAACATTCAAAGTTTTTCAAGCTCATGAAAACGACTTCTAAGTAAATGTCAACTTAGAACTCGTTCTTTAATTAAAAGGAAAGTTTATCGCCGATGATAAATTTATCCTTACCACGAGAAATTAATTTTTCGCGGGCATGAGCTAATATTAAAAACATTCGAAGTTTTTAAGCTCATGCACAATGACTTACAGTTAAAATATCAGACTGTAACTCGGAATTCAAATTTAGGAAAGCCTATCTTTAAAGATATCTTATCCTTGTAACGAGAAATTAATTTTTCTCGGTCATGAGCTTGTATTAAACATTCCAAGTTTTAAGCTCATAAAGAAAAGTGTATCTTTTAAATAAGAGAACTTCTCTTCTTAACGAGAAATTCATCTTTCTCGGTCATGAGCTTTACGTTAAAACATTCAAAGTTTTTCAAGCTCATGAAAACGACTTCTAAGTAAATGTCAACTTAGAATCGTTCTTTAATTAAAAAGAAAGTTTATCGCTGATGATAAACTTATCCTTACAACAAGAAATAAATTTTTCTCGGGCATGAGCTAATAATAAAAACATTCGAAGTTTTTAAGCTCATGCACAATGACTTACAGTTAAAATATCAGACTGTAACTCGGACTTCAATTTTAGGAAAGCCTATCTTTAAAGATAGCTTATCCTGGTAACGAGAAATTAATTTTTCTCGGTCATGAGCTTGTATTAAAACATTCCAAGTTTTAAGCTCATAAAGAAAAGTGTATCTTTTAAATAAGAGAACTTCTCTTCTTAACGAGAAATTCATCTTTCTCGGTCATGAGTTTTACGTTAAAACATTCAAAGTTTTTCAAGCTCATGAAAACAACTTCTAAGTAAATGTCAACTTAGAACTCGTTCTTCAATTAAATGGAAAGTTTATCGCCGATGATAAACTTATCCTTACAACGAGAAATTAATTTTTCTCGGGCATGAGCTAATAATAAAAACATTAGAAGTTTTTAAGCTCATGCACAATGACTTACAGTTAAATATCAGAATGTAACTCAGACGTTAAATTTATGAAAGCTTATCTTTAATGATAACTTATCCTCGTAACGGGAAATTAATTTTTCTCGTTCATGAGCTTGTAGTAAAACATTCCAGGTTTTAAGCTCATCAAGGAAAGTGTATCTTTTAAATAAGAGAACTTTTCCTCCTAACGAGAAATTCACCTTTCTCGGTCATGAGCTTTACGTTAAAGCATTCAAAAGTTTTCAAGCTCATGAAAACGACTTCTAAGTAAAAGTCAACTTAGGACTCGTTCTTCAGTTAAAAGGAAAGTTTATCGCCGATGATAAACTTATCATCACAACGGGAAGTTTACAACTTCTCGGATTTGAGCTCGTTTTGTAAGATATTCAACATCTTAAGCTCAAGTAATTGGTTTTCAAAACATTGAACACAATTTTTCGAGAATTTCTCAAAAGGTTTTTCTAAATCTTTCAAAATTGTGTGTTCAAAAATGATTTGATAAAAAGAGCATGTCTTCTGGAATCGATAATATTTATGATACTAGAAATGTCATTCAATAATGACACGGGGTTGTAAATAAAGTTCGAGTAGAAGTTCAAATGTTTTAAAACATGCTCAAAATGGTTTGTTATTATTTCAGATAGTAACCCGCTTTTCATAATCAAGTCAAGCATTTCACCAGAATGCTTTGACTCAACAACGGAAATTAATTTTCTCGGGCATGATTTACTTTATAACCATGTAAGGGATTGTGTTTCCGTAATAACACAATCTAACACGAATATATGTACGTGTCAGTGCATTAATTTGTTAAAACAAGAGAAATCTTGTTTTTATGAAGTTATCATCTCCACCAACCGTAGCAATTTACAATTGATATCTACATACTCGACGATGCGACTACTCTAACAGTGACTACAACTCTTTCAATAGAACACGGGTCAACAATTGAGGGGGAGCAATTGTCCAGCATTTAGAACCCTTGATGCCGAGAGTGACAAGTTTACATATTGGTGTCAAGACAATGATATCAATCATACACATCGAGTCAAGAGATAACTTCAGACATGACGAGGTGACCAACATTCGTGAACTAGAACCATGTGAATCTTTCATATGATGTTCTCCATCATTCAGGTCCAACCTTATAAATTGCTAATCTTGTGAATACATTATCATATATGATCTTTGCACGTGATAAATACCTTACACTTGTGTTTAAAAGGTATTTAATTTACGTTTCAAGTACAACCTCATTAATTTGAGGGGGAGCTTGTGTAATTCATGAAGATAATTGGATTTGCATTTTTCTTCCCAAATTTTCTTAAAATGCTATTAAATCAGTTGATATTAAAAACATCGATTGGGTTAATATTTTTAATATGGGGGAGAAAATGTGATTTAATATGGGAAATGATCAATCACAAATGGTTTGACTTAACGTGCTAGCTCATCCCGACATGTGCGAAATGTTTTAGGATATCATGGCTTATGTTAAGGGGGAGCAAAATGGATTTTCACTTCAAAATGGATTTCATGGTGACATACACTTACCCAAAACATCTCTATTCACGACGGTGAAGATTGTGGTGACATAAGGATGGTAGGATAGGTTACAATCCAATGATTCCTCTACAACCGGAGGAATCTTCCCAAGGACATTCCATAGCTAGAAATAGTAGTCCTTAGGAAAGATGGAGAAAGATTGTGAAGGTAGCTGAATGCCGACCAAGTAATTAAGTTAACACTGGAACAATCACAACAAGGTGCTAGTTATGACGTATTGGTAAGCATTGAAGGGGTTGTAGAATGAAAAAGAACTGTAATGATAAAGGGTGTAAAGGAAGAAGCCCTCCTTACAACCTTAGGCAGAAACCGGGGCAATACGTATGCTATTGAGATCATTTTTAATGATGCTTGATATTGAAGACAGACATCAGGAACCCAGTGATGCAATGCACAACCCATCCCAGCTAACTCAGATATCTCTCAAAAGATATTTGTTTTAGTCACACGGAGACAACGCATTATCTACTGATTTATTCACTCCGAATAAATTGGTATTGAAATGGTAGCACTCCTCTCCAGCCTCCGATCACTAAAATCCAAAATGCACGATTGAGTCTAGAGCCATTTGAGATCATCAAATATCTCATTAGGACACACTTTCATATTTCCTTGCTTCCTCACACACTGTGAAAAGTAAGAAAGATCTTAAGAGTCCTACGCAAAATCTTCATGATCTTGCCTGAACATCCGAGTAATACGAAAGTATTTACAATGAAGATGGAAATCCTTCTTGAGCGAATATCAAAAAACTCATGGTAGGTGATTTGTTCGATTCTTTATGAATCAAACTTGTGATAACTAGAAAGCTATAGTGGTTTAATTCTTAAATAAATTTAAACACGTTCCAGGCCTCTACGCAATATCTTAGTGATCTTGCCAGAACACTCTGAGTGATATCTTAGTGTTCACAGTGATAAGTGGAAATCCTTTTAGTGTTAACCTCAAACAGCACTTTGTAGGTAACTTGCAAGATTCTATACGAATCAAGCTCGTGACAACTGGAAAGCAACGATGGTGCGGTTCTTAATTGAATTTCACTTGTTCCCGGAACATGAATTGACGGCTTCAAATTATGCGGATATTATTATCCAAACGATTCACTCTTTATGTTCGCAGTCAGATTTGGACGGTCGAATAAAGAGAACGGGTTTACCCGTGAAATATTGTCAAGGAGGTTTTTAATTGAAACTACCTGCCAAAAGTACGATATTTAATATCGTCCAACGGTCTTCACCGACCGACGGTAAAATGCTACCGAATTAGAATGAAATGTTCAAGGCCATTTCATCCGTGTATATGTTTTGTTGCTAACTGTCTTATGCAGCGTAACAAGAAGGTGGCATTGCGGCGTACTATCCAGAAGAAGTCGTAACCACATGCTTATGCTTTCTGCACTTAATACTTCAACAGATTCAAGAAAGGCTAAAAGTCAAGTCTTCCGCTGTATCAAACTCTGAAGCTTTCAAGAATTTATAAAGGTGTAAGTATGTGGAACATGAAGTCACGAAAAGGCAAATATCACAATGCACAAGGTCAAGGCAAGAGAACATGCTCAAGACTAAAGTCAAAGATCTCATCGGCATATTCACAAGAACAAGATCGAAGACTCAAGCATAGTATGCTAGGTTTAAGATTTTGTAAAATGGTGTGACCTTCCTTAGGGGGAGATTGTTGGAAATACGTTTTTCCAAGGAAAGTTTCGGTCACATCATTATTAGCATATATCACGAGCAATGGAATATTTAGGAAATTGTAACTTGGAGTGACCTCCCTTTGGGGAGATTGTTGGAAATACGTTTTTACGTATTTAGAAAGGATCGATCACTCCAATGATATTGGGCTCGTGATCCATTAAGTATACATATAGTCCATATAGCCCACATGTAGGGTGGGCTATATATACCCCCTCCTAGCATGTTAGGAGGGGTTGCTCATTTGTATTTTCACTTTCTCATTCAATCCAACCTTCTTTCTCTCTTCCTCTCCTTTCTCTCTCTAAGTTTCTCTCTCTAGTTCATCTTTCTTCTCCATCTAATTCAATAGAAAATTTATATATTGCTTAATCCTAAGAAACTATGGACCTACAAAATTAATAAAATAATTAAGGGGGAGTCGGAATTGTGAGCCCCATAGCTGAATATTTTAATAAAAAGATAATTACCATATAGGAGTTGTAACACCCCCAAATTTATACAACTCAATACAGCGGAAGACTAGTTGGTGTTACGGGATAGCACATTACTCACATCATAGACAACGCATAAAAATCGCGTCGTTTAATAATAAAGCATTTCCATTCATAAATATCAAATTTACATAGGTCCCAAGTCATTGTATTTAATACAGGTTTTACAAAACATTTGAATGGAATTTATAATTTAAGTGCGGGCCATGAATTCTTGTTGTCTTCCCGAGAATTACCTTCAAGTACCTGAGATAAAACATGTTAAAAGAAAAGGTCAGCGATAACGCCGAGTGAATTCATAGAGTTTAATAAAATCCATCAATATAACATCGGTATAAAATTATTACCGGAAATCATTTTGTACAAATCATTGTAATAGGACATAAAATAGCCAAAGTCATTTTTATACAAATCCTTATCGAAAATCATAATATAGGCATTTGCCTTAAAAATCATTATTCGAGCCAATGTCGTAAAAGCATCATACAATACGTCTTATGACGTTGTATAAAGTTAAATAAAAACCGTTATATGAATATGGTTATATAAAACCAAAACACGAACATAATATCAATAGTATGACCCCGTATTGCTAGTCAGGCAATACATCGTAATTCAAGGCGTATATCATTATTTTCATTATTTTGGATTATTATAAGCCGCATGACATTGTTACCTTACTAAACCAAACAACGGGCAGCTAACCCGATACTCAATTTTCCCATCTAAGTTAGCGTGTCGTCACAATAATCACGCTATAGAAATCTTCTCATACATAAATTCGCTTACCAATCAATGTGGCACGACGGGGATCAACCGTCAAGGCGCGAACTGGGGTGATCGTCCCCAAATAGTACTATTATATGCATAAGCGTCTACCAAATCCCGGTAGTTCACAATTCATGCTAATGGGACTTTTAGTGACATAACCTAACTTTAATAATCCATGTTATTTCATCTATCGGGTCATTTAATCATTCATCGGGTCATAAAATCATTCGGGTCCAAATCAATAAATAAACAATCGGGACAAATGGTGTCCTATTTTATAAAAACTAACATGTTATCTCCCTCGCGGGTTTATAAAACATTTATAAAAACATTTAAAAGAGTGCGAGGCTATGAACTCACGTTGATGTGGGAAGGCGGGTTATCGGCAGTTCGGACGTACGGTACGTGCTTCAATCACGGAAACCTAGACAAATAATACTCGTCTTAGACTCATGTCCAATGACTTTATAAAAATAACAATTATGTATAAATATGATTATTATATATATATATGATGATCAAGTGGGTTTACATATTCTCATTTACTCATTTTAGTGTTATGTGTCGATAACTTTTATACTAGTTTACTAGTTTTACCTATTTACATATTTTAAGTCCAATAAACTTATTATAAGTTCTTTAACTTGTATTAATCCATTTCATACTTGTATTATCAGTATTTGTACTTTACATGTTGGGCCCAAAAGGGTTAAGCCCAATAAATAAGTTTATAAGTGTTTTAGTCCATTTTGTTGTATTATTAGTCCAATAACGTTAACTTAGCCCGTTAATGTCCGTATGTTATATAGTTCGAGTTTTATCGGTTTTTACTTGTTATATATGTTTATATATCAGTATATGAGTTTTAAAAAGTTTACATTAGACGGGTCCAACCGTCTAAGTTTTATTTAACAAAAACGTTAATTTTACGGTAATAGCCGAAAAAGTCGTAAAAATCATGTTTATAGTTTTATAACTTATAAAACTTAACAAGTTACCATTTTTATAAAATGTCCACTTATTTATCCTTATACATATTTATATAAATGTATTATATAAGTTAGTGGGTTTTAATTTACATTTTATACTATTTTTATTTGAGTGCTTATATAATACTATTATACTTTAATTTCCCAAAATCTGATTTTTACTTTCATGTTCACCAAAACTGCCATATCTAGAGTTCTATATGGAGATAGAAGCTCAAATTTTTATGAAATAAACTAAATGATATGTTCTTTATTTAACTCTTCTATAGCTGCTGTTGAATCAGCATCTAAGTATTTTCTAAAAAACGTCCAAAACAGTGAACTCAGATTTGTACTCTAAACTTGTTTTTGTCATATCTCACTCATTATAATGATTCCAATGCCTGGCCAACTCTCACATGTGTACAAGACATATTACTTACTGTATATCCATTAATCTATGCCATTTTATTAGTTCATGACATGGTTCTTTACTGTTTTATACAGCCATCATTTTAAGCATGATTTTTAACCTTTTTACATATAGTTTTTCATCTTTTTACCCATAAAATACATGATTACATAATCAAAACAACAAGAGGATGGGAGAACAATCTTTATACCACCAAGATGATGTAGTTTATGATCAAGGCTTGGATTTTTGATGGAGAAACTTGTGATAGATCAACACCAATCTTCAAGACCACCAATATTTGTAAATTCCTTTTAGAAATCAGCCTTGGGCATCACCAAATCACCTCCTTGGATGTTAGGATCACCTCCAATCTTCAAGGCTTCAAGGTTTATTCATTATATTTGTAGATAACACATAGTTTATGGCTAGAATTGATCAAAATTTGATCAAAATGGTATTTTAGAGAGAGAGTGGACGAAATTAGGGAGAGAGGGAGAGAGTGGTTTGCATGTATGAGTTTTGGAGAAGTGGTTTAGGTGTTGAATGGTTTTGGTGGTGTAGTTGTAAGCTTAGCTTACATGTGAAGCTAGTTACAAGTGTTAAGGCTTGTTGGTTAAGCTTGACACCTCATGGGATGAGGTGTTGCATCCTTGGCCATCCCATATGTTAGTGGGGTGTGATAAACTTGTTTTGTCCCATCCCGCTAATTTACGGGTATTCCTCGATTCTAGTTTCCTCGATTTGCGTGCCCTCGGGTCATTTTACGAAAAACCTTTTTATAAAATATGAATCAACGGCACAAAACGAATCTAATAAAAATTGTCTCATCAAAAACGGGGTTCGAAAACGTAAATACGTAATCCTAAGGTTTCCGGTTTAGTCGTAAAGGACGTTAAATTAAAATCGTAAGTCCTAATCTCTTCTCGTAAATTTGTGAGTTTATGAACCAACACAAATTTAAAATCTCAAAATAATATTCACGGACAAATTTATTTTCTGAAATGTCGGACTGTCATCAAAACGGTGTATGTAAACGTAAGCACGTAACTTTGAATCCTCCGGTTTAGACGTAGTCGATGCTACTTCAAGACGTAAATCCAAATTACTTCCCAAAAATAAGTGAGTTCATAATATAACATTAAAATAATGTTTTTAAATAACACTTGAGAATAAAATATCAATCATAAATTGACGGATTGTCACAGCATTTACCCCTAAACATGATCTTTGTCCTCAAAGATCATCTTACTACTCGCTTCTTATAGAGTTAAAGCCATGTGGGTATTTCCTCCACATTCGGTCTTTTCTCACAAGTGCAATTCATTACAATCCGCGAGTTTCATCAAACATAACTACGGGAATAAGATCAGGCTAAATGTTGACTTACTTTCTCTATCCATGATGTTCACGGGTTTCTGATGAATGCAACTTTTCGCCGATCTAAGCTTTATTAAGAAGAATTCAGATTTTCACTTGATAGATATTTTATTAAGTTCGATATACGAAACATAATTCACGCATCTCCTGAAGTCCTAGGGTAGATCCAGCTTATATGCCTTTCAAACCAAATCTTTTACATCATCCCAATGGTCCCATACAACGGGGACTTATATCTCATGATATTTCAGATCATTAATTCATTTTTCCAAGGTTAAAAATTTTGGCATAACTTCGCTACCCATCTGGCACTTCAAGATCTACATTTCATATTCACATAACGTCCTGCCCACTATCGGCAGTCAATAGTCAAATCCTAATTTCAACAATCATTTCAGGTCTCGCGGGTCGAGTATTTTGCAAGGTTAGGTTCGCCATCATAGGAAACCTTAAACCTAAAAGACATGTCCAACTCACAGTGGGTGTATGTCGGGTGCCTTCATCTCAACTCTTGCTTACAGATGCTCTAATATTTAGATCCTAACAAGATTCGATCTCGATCCTAATACGATAATTATCAATGATAATCTCTCCAAAGGAAAACGATTATACGGTCTATTACCAAAGGTCAATCATTCAAACATAGAACAACGCTTATAGTATTTTGTATCGTTACTTTACCTCGTCCCTTCGATTGGGGTGGTAAAGTACTCTCATCAAGATTCGTTCTCAATGACTTCTGAAAAATCTCTAGAAATTCGATGCGAAGCGAGGATCTTGATAGAGATGATCGACACAGGCACACCATGTTTACACAACTCCTTTAAATACAAAGAGTCGATTTCTTCATCAAGAATTTATCATTAACAGGAATGATATTAGCATATTTGGTCAGTCTGTCAACGATGACCCAAATCGAATCAAATTCAGATGATGACCTTTGCAATACTAGACGTTTACTAATGTATGAGCCGATGTCTGCGTTCATAATTTTCCATCAGTACAACTTCTTCTGATAATGATACATTAAATCATAAATTTCATGAATAAAATACTTATACTTACAAGATTTCAACATAACTAAATCTCAAAATCTCCATATTTAGGCAACCGCAAGTGGCCTTTTAAACATGTAACACTATCGGCTTCTCAATTCTAATGGTTCACATTAGCCGCGAACCCCTTTTTATTATCTATATTATCCTTCTTACAAGCATTATTTATTTTTATATTGTTCGGCAATTTATTTTCCATAGTCATTATTAAGGAACATGTCCTAATTGGTTCTTTATTCTTTCTATATAATGTGTCAGTATCTACATTCACCTTCCCTGATGAAATAAATATCATAACCGTATTTACACAAAATTCTTTCTTTATATCTTCTATGTTTTAGTTTCGTCTTAACTATCATTTTTATCCGTTTTACTCAATCCGACGTTTAAAGCGTCGATAATTATTAAAACTAATTAAATAATAAATATTTAATTTTTGTGAAACGTAAACGTAAAGATTTTAAATTTCTTTGTCCGTCCAATTATATGAAAATATTCAAAATAATTTTAAATTTAATTAACACGATTTTTATTGATTTATCGAAAATAATTAATAGGATTCTTAAATGTTCGAAAAATCTTTGTTTATATTTTGGTCAAAATTTTCTTAGTTGAAAAGCGTAAATTATCGTTTCAAATTTCAAGTCATGGTTTAAATGGTTTCCTCAATCCCTCTTAAGTTGTCTTGAGGTATACACGAACATTTACCCCTAAACAGAAGTTTAGTTAAATGGTTTGTGTATAAGGGAATAATCCCTTAAAAATCCTTTGTTAAAACATTTGTCAAAACATATTTCCATTTTCTTTTTGGTAAAACCCAAAGTCTTAAAAGGGCTCTAAATTTAATGAAGAGTCAATATGGATTCTGTTTTCTATTAATCGCACGGTCAAATAATGTAAAGGATTAAGTCTTAAATCACATGTTAAATATCCAAGGTGAAAGTTTTCACTACTCGGCCAACTCAGGGCAGTCTATACATGATTATTAACTCCTTCTTATTCTAATAATCAAACAAATAGTCCTTTAGTGATCACAAGCATGAATTTCTCAAATTACAGCCTTCACACATGATTCACCAAATTTATGAATGCTACGTGTGTATTAGTCAATCCAAACGACATCACGTGAAACTCATAATGTTCATTACAAGTTTTGGATGTAATGATTGGAATAGATAATCTTTTTCGCGGACGCGAAATTGATGATAACCATGCCGTGGATCCAATTTTTAAAACATACGCTAGAACCTTGTAAATGATCGAAAAAATCTTCCATTTCGAGTTATGGATATCATTTTCGATTGTCAATTTACTCAGTTCACAGTAATCTATAAATATAAGAAATAATAACCTCATAGCTCTTCATGATGACGAGCTTGGTAGAATAAAATCTTTCTCCGACAACTCTCTCAGTTGTATGGTAATTCCTTTAATTCAGATGGTGCTGACGTACAGTGCACATGCCATAATTGCAACACCGGGAATATAATCAATACCAATTTCAACTTGCCTTAATGGCAAAATTCTAGGTAATTCACCAATAAATACCTCCTAAAGTTTCAGATAACAGAAACATCTTTTAATAAATTCATATTAGGTTCTTTCTAGATTATAATATCTATGACTAATTCACAACCATTGATGGTATAATTTAAAGTCATCCATCAAGTATTATTTAGATTACTTTTGATATTCAACATCTTATCATTTAGGGGAATTCAATTCGAGTTCCCATCAATTAAGACAATGTCGTCATGTCATAATCATTCAATCCATTCTACTGGCACTATCAACTTTTCAGTTTTATTGCCGTCGATAAGATGTGAACTTCTCAAAAGACTAATAATAACTCATAATCCTTCACAAATTCAAGGATATCAGGAGACATAACTAACCTTAAAAGAGTAAGGTTAACGCATAATCTACGCGAGAGAATTTCAAATCAGATACAGACGAAAACATTAACGAATATGAATATATCCCATGTTTTCATAATTTGAGTACGCATTCGAAAGCTCCTCGGATCGTTACCCAGGTCATTCAAATGAAATCAAATCATAAGAAATGATAAGAACGTCAATACATCCAGTCGGGTATCAACACTCGGTAATCAGATACTTTTCATAAGAATCTCACTACGGGATAATTGGACAAGAAAGAATTGTCAATTGTCAAATAAGACAATTTCCACAGATGAGTAAATTCGACTCAGAAGAATAGAAGCTACAGGCACATATGTAGGTGTCTCTAACACTATGTCCCTAATTTTCACTTCTTGCAGATCTCATAAAATTTAGTCTTTCACAATCTTCAAAGATAATTTAGTGTTTATTAATCAGTTTTATGTTGACTACTAATCAGTCTTGCATGGTCCATTCCAAATTGTATGTAGGCGCGCAACTATATACAATTTCAAGATTAACGATGCAATACTCAGTTCGTCAAAATTTTATCATCTTGTTTATAATAAAAACATTTTCATGCTTAATTCTTAAATAAGAATCATAAATAAATTTACAAAGATTTTCTTTGTTATGAAAACAATTAAATTTTCCAAGGTGTTTTATAAACAACTTCATTTCGATAACAATCACTTATAAATCTCACTTTGAATAATCCTTATAGTGATGAAAATTCAATTTTTCTCAAGGCATACTGTTTTAACTTATAAAAACAATGTGTGATCTGCAACAGAGTGATGAAGAGTTGTTTACCAAGAACTAATTATAGTATAATAGGAAATGAGTTTAGCCAATTAATCATGAGGTTCATGACCTCGATGGCACTCGGGAAGAATAATTCACAACGTAACTCAAATCGAGATGAGTACTTGTTCAATGGTTGCATCACTAATGCGAACATTAGGATGAAGCAAGAAAAGATAGATATCATCGATACATGTAGAATTTAGCAATCGAAGGTAGTCTTTTCATTAATCACAAACAAGTCAAAATTGTACCGTAACACATTACGTGTCACTATGTCATACAATTCCAAGAACTCATCCTACCAACTGATATCTCAGTTAAGTTAGGGATTATATTTAAAAGATACCACAATGAATACTAATCTACAAGAGTCATTAGGTGTCCCACCTGTCCCGGAAGATCCATTGGTCCCAATTCAGAAGAAGATTTCTTCAATTTATTTTTTGGACACTGGGCATCCTCATAAGTGGACAATGGCCTAGGAACAACCCTTAACACGAACTAACGATCATTTAAAACCTTATAATTCAATCACATAACTTAACGACTTCCTCTTAACAATTTCTTATTCCATACAAGTTAGATTTTACTTTATTCAAGTTTCAACCAATTTTATACTCAATTTGATATCCTACTTCATTCTTCAATACTTCCAACCTTATTTTTAGACCTTAATAGGGAAATAAAAGCTCGATATGATCAACACTGAATTTCCAATCCTATAGCTCTTACAACATCAATTATCAAATGAGTCACTAGTATGAAATGACTTGACCATTCAACTAGACTTCTCGGAAAGGTACTAGTGGCATGAGGCTTTTGGGTAATGGTTCCAATGACAGCCTGAAGTGCAACATTCACCCTTTCGATTCTCAAATTTAAGAATTGGGTGACAACGAATCAGATGACACCTTTCCAGGTGGTAACATTTTGTCAAACTCCACTCTATAAGGAAAGTTCGTCATGACATCGATATCAGATTTAATCTCGCCAATTCTTCTTTAATATCACAATCAACTAATACCAACTTTTCTATGAATATAAACCATTTTGTTGGGATCATAAATATCCACAACTTGGTTTAGATCTAGGATAGCTAGAATTCCTACGAGAATAGCTTCGATTAAGTTACTAGGGGATTTAGGGTTCCTTGTGACAATCTACGTCGTATAAATACCGCGTATAAATATCAAAATAATCATCAAACAATCATGTAATAAAATTACATCATATATATATATATATAATCCAAGTTATATATATATATTAAAATAACACTTCTCAGTCTGGCCTTGTCGGTAACTCGGGAATTCTTCGGCACCGTTATAGTCAAAAGATTTTTTAGAAATTTTTAGAAAAATGTTTATAGTTAAAAGATTTTGAAATGTTTTATTCAAAGCCTTGGTTTTAAAAATCTTTCGTTCTCTATAACGAGAGCTCTAGTATCAAACTGTAACACCCCCAAATTTATACAACTCAATACAGAGGAAGACTAGTTGGTGTTACGGGATAGCACATTACTCACATCATAGACAACGCATAAAAATCGCGTCGTTTATTAATAAAGCATTTCCATTCATAAATATCAAAGTTACATCGGTCCCAAGTCATTACATTTCATACAAGTTTTACAAAGTATTTGAATGGAAAATATTGTTTAAGTGCGGGCCATGAATTCTTGTCGTCTTCCTGAGAATTACCTTCAAGTACCTGAGATAAAACATGTTAAAAGAAAAGGTCAGCGATAGCGCCGAGTGAATTCATAGAGTTAAATAAAATCCATCAATATAACATCGGTATAAAATTATTACCGGAAATCATTTTGTACAAATCATTGTAATAGGCCATAAAATAGCCAAAGTCATTTTTATACAAATCCTTATCGAAAATCATAATATAGGCATTTGCCTTAAAAATCATTATACGAGCCAATGTCGTAAAAGTATCATACAATACGTCTTATGACGTTGTATAAAGTTAAATAAAAACCGTTAGATGAATATGGTTATATAAAACCAAAATACGAACATAATATCAATAGTATGACCCCATATTGCTAGTCAGGCAATACATCGTAATTCAAGGCGTATATCAGTATTTTCGTTATTTTGGATTATTATAAGCCGCATGACATTGTTACCTTACTAAACCAAACAATGGGTAGCTAACCCGATACTCAATTTGCCCATCTAAGTTAGCGTGTCGTCACAATAATCACGCTATAGAAATCTTCTCATACATAAATTCGCTTACCAATCAATGTGGCACGACGGGGATCAACCGTCAAGGCGCGAACTGGGGTGATCGTCCCCAAATAGTACTATTATATGCATAAGCGTCTACCAAATCCCGGTAGTTCACAATTCATGCTAATGGGACTTTTAGTGACATAACCTAACTTTAATAATCCATGTTATTTCATCTATCGGGTCATTTAATCATTCATCGGGTCATACAATCATTCGGGTCCAAATCAATAAACAAACAATCGGGACAAATGATGTCTTATTTTATAAAAACTAACATGTTATCTCCCTCGCGGGTTTATAAAACATTTATAAAAACATTTAAAAGAGTGCAAGGCTATGAACTCACGTTGATGTGGGAAGGCGGGTTATCGACAGTTCGGACGTACGGTACGTGCTTCAATCACGGAAACCTAGACAAATAATACTCGTCTTAGACTCATGTCCAATGACTTTATAAAAATAACAATTATGTATAAATATGATGATTATATATATATGATGATCAAGTGGGTTTACATATTCTCATTTACTCATTTTAGTGTTATGTGTCGATAACTTTTATACTAGTTTACTAGTTTTACCTATTTACATATTTTAAGTCCAATAAACTTATTATAAGTTCTTTAACTTGTATTAATCCATTTCATACTTGTATTATCAGTATTTTTACTTTACATGTTGGGCCCAAATGGGTTAAGCCCAATAAATAAGTTTATAAGTGTTTTAGTCCATTTTGTTGTATTATTAGTCCAATAACGTTAACTTAGCCCGTTAATGTCCGTATGTTATATAGTTCGAGTTTTATCGGTTTTTACTTGTTATATATGTTTATATATCAGTATATGAGTTTTAAAAAGTTTACATTGGACGGGTCCAACCGTCTAAGTTTTATTTAACAAAAACGTTAATTTTACGGTAATAGCCGAAAAAGTCGTAAAAATCATGTTTATAGTTTTATAACTTATAAAACTTAACATGTTACCATTTTTATAAAATGTCCACTTATTTATCCTTATACATATTTATATAAATGTATTATATAAGTTAGTGGGTTTTAATTTACATTTTATACTATTTTTATTTGAGTGCTTATATAATACTATTATACTTTAATTTCCCAAAATCTGATTTTTACTTTCATGTTCACCAAAACTGCCATATCTGGAGTTCTATATGGAGATATAAGCTCAAATTTTTATGACATAAACTAAATGATATGTGCTCCATTTAACTCTTCTATAGCTACTGTTGAATCAGCCTCTAAGTATTTTCTAAAAATCGTCTAAAACAGTGAACTCAGATTTGTACTCTAAACTTGTTTTGGTCATATCTCACTCATTATAATGATTCTATTGCATGGCCAACTCTCACATGTGTACAAGACATATTACTTACTGTATATCCATTAATCTATGCCATTTTATCAGTTCATGACATGGTTCTTTACTGTTTTATACAGCCATCATTTTAAGCATGATTTTTAACCTTTTTACATATAGTTTTTCATCTTTTTACCCATGATTATCAACACCAAATTCCCACACAATATTTTTATCATCATATAATCATCATACACAAATACAATAGGAAATAAAATACATGATTACATAATCAAAACAACAAGAGGATGGGAGAACAATCTTTATACCACCAAGATGATGTAGTTTATGATCAAGGCTTGGATTTTTGATGGAGAAACTTGTGATAGATCAACACCAATCTTCAAGACCACCAATATTTGTAAATTCCTTTTAGAAATCAGCCCTTGGACATCACCAAATCACCTCCTTGGATGTTAGGATCACCTCCAAGCTTCAAGGCTTGAAGGTTTCTTCATTATATGTGTAGATAACACATAGTTTATGGCTAGAATTAATCAAAATTTGATCAAAATGGTATTTTAGAGAGAGAGTGGACGAAATTAGGGAGAGAGGGAGAGAGTGATTTGCATGTATGAGTTTTGGAGAAGTGGTTTAGGTGTTGAATGGTTTTGGTGGTGTAGTTGTAAGCTTAGCTTACATGTGAAGCTAGTTACAAGTGTTAAGGCTTGTTGGTTAAGCTTGACACCTCATGGGATGAGGTGTTGCATCCTTGGCCATCCCATATGTTAGTGGGGTGGGATAAACTTGTTTTGTACCATCCCGCTAATTTACGGGTATTCCTCGATTCTAGTTTCCTCGATTTGCGTGCCCTCGGGTCATTTTACGAAAAACGTTTTTATAAATTATGAATCAACGTCACAAAACGAATCTAATAAAAATTGTCTCATCAAAAACGGAGTTCGAAAACGTAAATACGTAATCCTAAGGTTTCCGGTTTAGTCGTAAAGGACGTTAAATTAAAATCGTAAGTCCTAATCTCTTCTCGTAAATTTGTGAGTTTATGAACCAACACAAATTTAAAATCTCAAAATTATATTCACGGACAAATTTATTTTCTGAAAAGTCGGACTGTCATCAAAACGGTGTATGTAAACGTAAGCACGTAACGTTGAATCCTCCGGTTTAGACATAGTCGATGCTACTTCAAGACGTAAATCCAAATTACTTCCCAAAAATAAGTGAGTTCATAATGTAACATTAAAATAATGTTTTTAAATAACACTTGAGAATAAAATATCAATCATAAATTGACGGATTGTCACAGGAGTCCTAATTGGGTCTAAACTTGACCATGAGGTTACCAAAGCATATATAAACACCCCAAGACCCCAAAAACGACCCATAAACCTTAAGTTAAACTATAAGTCAGTCAAATAGCAATGGAGGATCAAGAAGAGTCGAATTTATGCTCGGGATTTATAGGTACGTAATTAAACTAGGTTGATTAACGTTAATTTACGTATTTGTAACCTACTATGATGGATTAGGGTTTGAGATTCATAATTTTTTATTAGGGTTTGTTAATGATCTGTAATTAACAATGTAATTAATGGGTTTTCATCATTGGAAATCGTTTTTAGGTTTTAATTAGGGTTTATGTATGATTAATTAGATTAATTATGATAAAAGATTTTTTAAAAACTGGGCAGTATATTGGGTCACTTGTTTTGATCATATCTAGAGTTCTAAACATTTTTATGATGCGATCCAAGTATTCCTAGAAAGACAATTGAGTTGGCTTTCAAATTCAAGAAATGGGAACTAAATTGGAGGTCGGAAAGTGGGTCAAAAACAGGTTACAACAGTCGGAGGTCAAAGCAGTTTTGAAATCAGTCGGGTTTAAATTAATATTTTAAGATGGTTAGGGTACTTAGGTGTATAATTGGACCTTAAAATGAACATGAGACTTAAATTATATATTAAATAAAAGATCTGGTGGAGGGATACACAAATGGGTTAGGGTAAGACCCTCTAATCATAACAAACTTTTCATATGTTCAAAATCAATAAATTCTGGATAGGTAAAAGTATATATATATATATGGAGGCCTTAACAGTAGCTTTAAGGTTGCTTCCAAATGGGAGAGTTAGCTAATACATGTCAGGGCATCGGGTTTCTTTTATAGGGCATGCTATTTTGTTTAAGGGGGTGTTCGATCCATAGTTTGAAGTATGAAAAACAAGACTATTTTGGGTTAAATGTTAACGGGGCTAGTTATGAATTAAACTAAGTTAAAGGCTTTATAGAGGGATGTAATGAGATTCATATGGCATATAAATAGGCTTAAGTGATAGGATAAGGTTATATATCCATCATAGATTGATGAGCCATTTTGGTATGTGGTTCATGTCTTGATTGTATATGTTTGTGTGTTTAGATTTTTGCTAGAGCACAGATATTTAGAGAAGCTTGTTCAGGTGAGTTTCATAGTCCCATGTCTTTTTATGATTTGACTTCCAGATGGGATGGAAGAGAGACTGTATGGATTTGTAGCTAATGTTGTGAATGTTTTAATGGTTTGTGATGGACTTGTGTGTACTCTTATATGATTAACTGCTATGTGGTTCTTGATTGTTATTGTGGTTTAACTTGGTACCAAAGGGATGTTGACAAGGCGTGGCCTTAGGATTGGTTCATAGGTGTATGGGTGCCTATGGGACCATGGTTATTGGTAACGCTTGGATCCTTAGAATTGTGGTTATTGGTAAGGCTTGGATCCTTGGATTTGTGGTGATTGGTTAATCTTGAATGCTAGTTGTTAATACATCATTGTAGCACATTGTCCATATGTTCTTCTCTTAATAGTTGTTATAAACAGCTTATAAATGATTTGGAGTTGGAATCTAAACCTATGACTCTCACCAACTTTATGTTGATGTGTTTTAGTGTCTCTTTCAGGTGAGAATGTGGTTAAGTATGAGAATAGGAGTGGCTAGCTGATAGGATTAGAATTGCATTGGCGGAACCCCCTTTCCTCTTAGTCTTTACTTATGTTTGAATAAGTGATACTTTATAGACACCTATATGTTTGTTAATTGTATGTCTTTGCTAAGAGGTAGACATGTTCCCTACTTACGTAGACGCCTGCATTGTTTGTGATATCTTCATGACATTATGTCACCATTTATGATATTTCCATTTCATTTAGTTATCTCTATTGACACGCTATTGTTGTGATGATATCCATACGTCGCGCCCCATATTCCGCCATGGTGGGGTGTGACAGCAGTGTTGTTTAATGTTGACACTAGAAGGATTTCCACTCATCATTGTGAACACTAAAGAGTGTCACTCGGAGTGTTCTGGCAAGATCACTTAGATTTTACGAAGAGGCCCTGGAACAAGTTTGAATTCAATTAAGAATCAAACCATCGTTTCTTTCCAGTTATCAGAATATTGGTTCTTAAAGAACCGCATGTGTCACCTACCATGAGCTTGTTTAATATTGGCTCAAGCAGGATTTCCATCTTCATTGTAATACTTTCGTATCACTTGAATGTTCTATCAATATTACAAGAATATTGCGTAGAACTCAAAAAATCGTTCTTACTTTTCATAGTGTGTGAAGAAGCAAGGAATAAATGGAAAGTGCTCTAATGAGAATTTTGATGTTCTCGAGGCTCTAGACTCAATAGTGCGTTTTGATTTAGTAAGCGATGGTTGGAGAGTATTCTCACATATTCAATATCAATTTACTCGGTTTGAATAAATCAATAGATAGCGTGTTGAACTCCGTGATATTAAAACAAATATCATTTGAGAGACATTTGAGTTGGCTGGGAGGGGTTGTGCATTGCATCACTAGGTCCATGACATCTTGTCTTCAACAGTGAGAATCATTAAAATGACCCCAATAAATATGTGTGTGGACCCGGTTTCTGCCTAAGTTGTAAGGAGGGCTTCTTTCTTTACACCCTTTATCATTACATTTCTTTTTCCTTTTTTAACCCCTTCAATGCTTACCAATACGTCATTACTATCACCTTGTTGTGATTGTTCCATTGCTAGCTTCAATACTTGGTCGACATTCAACTACGTTCACAATCATTCTTCATCTTTCCTAAGGACTACTATTACTAGCTATGGAATTTTCCTTGGGAAGATTCCACCGGTTCTAGAGAAATCATTGGACATATACCTGATCCTACCACTCTTTTGTCACGACACTCGTCGTGAATTAAGTGCGTTTTGGGTAAGTACTTTTCACAATGAAAAACTTCCTTTGAATTACCAAATCCATATGCTCCCTCTTAACATATGCCTCGATATTCGAAAACATTTTACATATGTTGGGTAGAGCCCACACATTGGGTAAAACCATTATATTCATTAATCACATATTAAATCACATTTTCTCCCCTATCAAAAATATTAACCCAATCGATATTTTGGATATCAATTGGTTTAATAAAAAAATTAACAAAATTTAGGGAGAGAAACGCAAATCCAATTATCTTTATGACTTTCATAAGCTCCCCCTCAAAATGATGAGAGATCATATGTAGTGTTGAGCATGTGATTTAGAAAGATTTTGAACTTGATGAAAAATTCATGCTCAAACACATCATATGCCATATGATAAGTCATGATTTTGATAAGCTCCTCCTCAAAAAATGAGGGATTACATGTAGTGTTTGAGTATGTGATTTTGAAATTTTTTGAATTTATTGAAAAATTCATACATAAACACTTCATATGAAATATCATAAGTCTAGATCATAGATATCGCATATTCACTCTTACAACAATTACGAGGTTTGACCTGAAAGATGAGAACATCGTATGATCGTCACGTGGTTCTTCTCAGCAAATGTTGGTCTCCTCGACACGTCAGAAATTATCTCCTCATTCTGAAAAGCGGTGATCATTCATGACACCACGTTTACATTTGGTATTTTTGTCTTAACACCACTTGTGAATTCGGTAATTTAGTCTTGACATCACTTGATAGATGAGTACTTTGTCATGAAACTAATTGGTAACATCGGCAATACACAATGAATTGGCATTGAAGAGTCTGAATGCTTGACAGTTACTCCCCCTCAATTGTTGACCCGTGTTCTATCTAAAGAGTTGTAGTCGTCATTTTGAGTAGTCACATCATCGAGTATGTAGATACCAATTGTAAATATCTTCAATTCATAGAGATGATAATTTCATAAAAACAAGATTTCTCTCGTTTTGACAAATAAATGCACTGAAGCGTAAATATATTTGTGTAAGATTGTGTAATCAAGTAAACATAATCCCTTACATGGTTATGCAATAAATCATCTAACACCCCCAAATTTATACAACTCAATACATCGGAAGACTAGTTGGTATTACGGGATAGCACATTACTCACATCATAGACAACGCATAAAAATCGCGTCGTTTATTTATAAAGCATTTCCATTCATAAATATCAAAGTTACAAAGGTCCCAAGTCATTTGTATTTAATACAGGTTTTACAAAGCATTTGAATGGAAATAAGTATTTAGGTGCGGGCCATGAATTCTTGTTGTCTTCCCGAGAATTACCTTCAAGTACCTGAGATAAAACATGTTGAAAGAAAAGTTCAGCGATAACGCGGAGTGAATTCATAGAGTTTAGTAAAATCCATCAACATAATATCAGTATAAAATATTACTGAAAATCATTTTGTACAAATCGTTGTAATAGGCCATAAAATAGCCAAAGTAATTTTTATACAAATCCTTATCGAAAATCATAATATAGGCATTTGCCTTAAAAGTCATTATACAAGCCAATGTCGTAAAAACATCATACAATACGTCTTAGGACGTTGTATGAAAGTAAAAACCGTTATATGAATATGGTTATGAAAACCAAAACACGAACATAATATCAATAGTATGACCCTGTATTGCTAGTCAGGCAATACATCGTAATTCGGAGTGTCTATTAGTATTTCGTTAATTTTGGATTATTATAAGCCGCATGAAATTGTTACCTTACTAAACCAATAACGGGTAGCTAACCCGATTCTCAATTTTCCCATCTAAAGTAGCGTGTCGTCACAAAGGTCACGCTATGGAAATCTTCTCATACATAAATTCGTTTACCAATCAATGTGGAACGACGTGGATCAACCGTCAAGGCGCGAACTGGGGTGATCGTCCCCAAATAGTACTATTATATGCACAAGCGTCTACCAAATCCCGGTAGTTCACAATTCATGCTAATGGGACTTTTAGTGACATAACCTAACTTTAATAATCCATTTAATTTCATCTATCGGGTCCTTTAATCATTTATCGGGTCATACAATCGGGTCATACAATCATTCGGGTCCAAATCAATAAACAAACAATTCGGGACAAAGGGTGTCCTATTTTATAAAAACTAACATGTTATATCCCTCGCGGGTTTATAAAACATTTCATAAAAACATTTAAAAGAGTGCGAGGCTATGAACTCACGTTGATGTGGGAAGGCGGGTTATCGGCAATTCGGACGTACGGTACGTGCTTCAATCACGGAAACCTAGACAAATAATACTCGTCTTAGACTCATGTCCAATGACTTTATAAAAATAACAATTATGTATACATATGATGATTTTATATATATGATGATCAAGTGGGTTTACATATTCTCGTTTACTCATTTTAGTGTTATATGTCGGTAACTTTTATACTAGTTTACTAGTTTTACCTATTTACACGTTTTAAGTCCAATAAGCTTATTATAAGTTATTTAACTTGGTTTAATCCATTTTATACTTATATTATCAGTATTTAAACTTTACAAGTTGGGCCTAAATGGGTTAAGCCCAATAAGTTCTTTTTATAAGAGTTTAACTTATTTAGTCCAATTATTAGTCCAATATGTTTACTTAGCTCGTTAATGTCCGTATGTCCTATGGTTCGGGTTTTATCGGTTTTTACTTGTTATACATGTTTATATATCAGTATATAAGTTTTATAAAGTTTACATTAGACGGGTCCAACCATCTAAGTTTTATTTAACAAAAACGTTAATTTTACGGTATTAGCCGAAAAAGTCGTAAAAATCATGTTTATAGTTTTATAACTTATAAAACTTAACAAGTTACCATTTTTATAAAATGTCCACTTATTTACCATTGTACATATGTATATAAATTTATTATATAAGTTAGTGGGTTTTAATTTATATTTTATACTATTAAATTTTGAGTGCTTAAATAATAGTATTACACTTTAATTTCCAAAAATCTGATTTTTATTTTCATCTTCACCAAAACTGCCATATCTAGAGTTATATATGGAGATAGAAGCTCAAATTTTTATCACATAAACTAAATGATATGTGCTCCATTTAACTCTTTTATAGCTACTGTTGAATCATCTTCTAAGTATTTTCTAAAAATCACCCAAAACAGTGAACTCAGATTTGTACCTTAAACTTGTTTTGATCATATCTCACTCATTACAATGATTCCATTGCATGGCCAACTCTCAAATGTGTACAAGACTCATAGCTTACTGTATATTAATTCTACTTCATCATTTTATCAGTTCATGACATGTTTCTTTACTGTTTTATACAGCCATCATTTTTAAGCAAGATTTTAGCCATGTTTCTTATAGTTTTTCACCTTTTTAAGCATGTTTATCAACACCAAATCCCCACATAACATTTTTATCATCATATAATCATCATATACATATACAATAGGAAATAAAATACATGATTACATAATCAAAAATAACAAGAGGATGAGGAGGACAATCTTTATACCACCATGATGATGTAGGTTGATCAAAACATGGATTTTGATGGAGAAACTTGTGATGCACCAAGACCATCTTCATGACCACCAATCTTCATAAACTCCTTGTGGAAAATCAGCCCCAAGACACCATAAAAATTCCTCCATGGATGTTATAATCACCACCATTCAAGAGAGCTTCAAGAGGGCTTCAACATATGTAGAAATAACATGAGGTTTATGGTTAAATTTGATCAAAAGTGGTGTTCTTTGTGGGGATGGGACGGCATAAACAAGAGAGGAGGAGAGAGTTGTAGCTAGTTTTGCATGGTGGAAATGATAGTATGTGTTTTAGTTAGTGGTTTTAGTTGGTTTTGTGTAAGTGTTAGCTTACAAGCTAAGCTTGTATGACATGTGTAAGCAATAAGAGTGAAAACTTGACACCAAAGTGGTATGGTGTTGTTGTGTAGCCGGTTTTGAGTGGGGGTGGGACAAGTGTCCCACTTTTCTCATCCCCATTTATTTACGGGTACTCCTCGATTCTAGTTTCCTCGATTTCCGTGCCCTCGGGTCGTTTTACGAAAAACGTTTTATAAATTATGAATCAACGTCACAAAACGAATCTAATAAAAATTGTCTCATCAAAAACGGAGTTCGAAAACGTAAATACGTAATCCTAGGGTTTCCGGTTTAGTCGTAAAGGACGTTAAAATAAAATTGTAAGTCCTAATCTCTTCTCGTAAATTTGTGAGTTTATGAACCAACACAAATTTAAAACTCCAAAATAATGTTCACGGATAAATTAATTTTCTGAAATGTCGGACTGTCACGAAAAATGGTGTATGTAAACATAAGCACGTAACGTTGAATCCTCCGGTTTAGACGTAGTCGACGCTACTTCAAGACGTAAATCCAAATTACTTCCCAAAAATAAGTGAGTTCATATTGTAACATTAAAATAATGTTTTCAAATAAATATTGAGAATAAAATATCGACCATAAATTGACGGATTGTAATGTAAGATTTTTACTCGTTGAAAGTTCGTTTTCTCGGTATCTTCTCGAATTGATTTCCGGTTAATTGTGTGAGATTAGTTGTTCTTGGTGAAACAAATATTTTTGGTTTTGGTAAAATAAATGAGCAAGATTAAATAATAATTGACGAGAAATTAACACTAAAACAAGTTAAAATGTAAACAGGCGATATTTAAAACTTTAAAAGTAAACGACAAAAAATGAAGGTACGTAAAATTAAAACTTAACATAAAGTAAATGATGCAAATAAAAACTTAAATTAAAAGAAGAGTGAATAAAAATTCAAATAAAGAAAAAGACGGGAAGAATAAAACTTGAAATTAAAAGAAGAAAACTTAAAAAAAATAAAAATAGAAAGAACCTTGATTCGGAAGTTTAAAACTTCCGAATGAATGCAATTGAGTCGGAACATCAAAACTTCCGAATGAAGGACCTTGACTCGGAACATCAAAACTTCCGAATGAAGGACCTTGACTCGGAACATCAAAACTTCCGAATGAAGGACCTTGACTCGGAACATCAAAACTTCCGAATGAAGGTTCCTTGACTCGGAACTTCCAAACTTCCGAATGAATGCAATTCAAAACTTCCGAATGAAGGCTTGATCCGGAACTATTAAAGTTCCGAATGAAGGCAATTCAAAACTTCCGAATGAACAAGTTTCTTCTCTTTGGATATGGGAAAAACAGAAACAGATGCAACGAACCCGAAGAACATGGGATATACAGTAACAACAATTTATCCCTAAATTAATCAAAATCAAATGAAAGATTAACCCAAAACAACCACTAAACATCAACTAACAATAATCAATCAAAACAAATCATCAAAACTAACAAACATAACCAAATTAATCAAAACCCACTTGATCAAAAGCATATTCAAGAACATGAACAATCAAGATAAAGAACAAATCAAACAAGAAAGGAAGAAGATGAAGAATTAAAAGCTTAATTAAAAAGTAAGGATTCAATAACAAAAGCTTAAACACAAATTAATCTAGAGAGAGAAAGCATAGATCTAGAGAGAGAAACTACCTACTCCTAATCTAATCCTAAAAACTAACCCACCCTCTCACATGTTGTGAGGGTGGTATTTATAGGAGAGGGGAGAGGTTGGTGGCTTCCTCTTTCTTTCTATCTTGGTCCTCAGTCTTTCAGTCTTTCAGTCTTCTCCAATTCTTCGACTTCTAAGACTTCGTCTCGGGATTTCTTTGAACTCGTCTTGTAATTTCTTCATAATTTAAACCTGAGTTCTTCGGCTTTTTTGTAAACTTCCGTCTTTTGACTTTTTCTTCGATAAATCTTCAGAATTGGTCTTGGACTTCCATTCTTTTTCCACTCTTGATCTTTCAACTTCGTCTTTTGTCTTTTTCTTCAATAAAAGCCCGTGAAAGCCGTGTTTTCTCCACTTTTCACCTTCTCGACCCTGAAACACAATAAAAACACAAACCACGCATAATTCCGCCATTTACGACATAAAATATACGTTTAGGTCTCGTTTTAATGTAATTAAGTGGTAGAAAAGATGGGTGTTTTCACACCTATCAAATCCCCTACACTTAACCATTGCAATGCCCTCATGCAATGCTCAGTGATAAAGCAAGGTTTACACTTTCCATCATAATCAACCTACCTTGGCCTTTATTAAACAACTAAGGAAAATCAAAAAGATAGAAAATAACAAGATGCAATCAAGGAAGAAACATGTAAAGAAATCTTAAGACTTACATTAGGGCTTGTGTGTCATGAATGTTTATCACCCTCAAGTTTCACGTTCCCCATGCCAAGCTTAAAAACAAGATCATTGTTAGTACAAGTTAGCATAACAAACATTTACTCATGCGGTTCAATTAATCACTTAAACTCCCTTATTCCTATGGGTATCTCTTATATTTTATTTTTTTGTCTTAGAATGATCACGAGGATGCATTGTTGACTTATTTCGATAATTTATTTAGGTTGAAAGCAAAGTAGGACGATTTGATCAATAGTTAGCTAAAGGACAAAATCTCTTAAAACTGCTTCTCGGGATATCAAAAAGTTCATATCTTGGCATAACTCGGTTCACGATTTGAGACCTTTCTCGGGCCGATATTTGGCATGTACTTCATACTTTATATCTTCGAGAGACGTTCTTGAGATAATGGTCTTCTCATCATAATAGAGTTTCTTCACTTGGAGACTTTTGAGGGGTACTCCAACTTTGTTGACCACGACTTCATGATTATTTCTTCAATCTCTATTTGGGATTTCGAGATACAACGATCCGCCTCCTTTTCGGACTTGGATCTATTTATCCTCATACCTTGTTAGGGTCTTTTCGGATAGACTTCTCCATGATCTTTATGGGAGTTGATTGCTTTTCGTCGTGAGTCTTGATCCTTCATATTGACTTTGGGAATAATGCTTTTCACATCACCTTGGATCTTCAGCAATAAAATGGAATCCTCATGCCTTGTTAGGGCCTTTTCGGACTCGCCAATCTTCGCGCCCCGCTTCATAAGTTATGCCTTGGCTATGAACTCTCGTCATTACCGAGCAACTTTTAAACGATCTTGGGCTAGAAGCTAAGTAACTTTTCAAATCGTACGACCTTACTTATTGCAGATATTTTATTAGCAAGTGATGGGAGAAAAAGATCATAATTAACTCACATAAGTTAATGAGAGAATACCAAACTTGTAACCAACTCTATCATTTCTCGTTCTCCACAATTTAAAATCTCAAGGAATGAGACTTGTGGATGCTTAGCCTAATAAACCAATTAAGTTCTACATGGTTAAGGATACTAGCTAGAGTGAACTTGGATAAGTAAACTCGGGTTGAGTCAAAATATTCACAACGGGCCTAATATATCTAAGATAACTAAACTTGTTAAAACCATTTTATTAAAATAGGAGAAAAATAGCAAAAATAAAGGGGACTACAACTAGGCCAAAATAGATTAAAATTTTTGAAAAATGTCGAAAAATTGATTTTCCGGTTAAAATGAGGGCAAATACAAGGAAAAGACCACTTAACTTCGATAGAAGTCCCCCCTACACTTAATATAAACATTGTCCTCAATGTTTAAGCATGTGGGAGTAAACTCCCCTACACTTAGAACATTGTGCACTTTGTTTAAATCGCGTTAAGGAAAAGACAACTAAAGAGATTCCTATTTTAATATTGAGAAATATAAAATAGTGAATCGAAAAAGAGTTTAGGATAGAACCGGGAAGAAGGGAACACGGAATCACGGTTCGTCAAAAGTCATCAAGAGTGTGTCTTTGAAGCTCTAATCCCTGCATATGATAAGAAAGAGAACAAGAAACACCAACGGGGCTCCCCCTACACTTATGGTGAAATAAGATAGATAATTGGGTTGCCTTCCAAAAAGCGCTTGTTTTTGTTGACCGAGTCACGAGCATGACTCGTCCCCGAATTAAATGGTCCATGGGGAAGCCTCGAATGTGATACCGGGATCAAAGACTTTGTCCTCGTTCCCGGTTGACATCAACAAAGGAGAGGCGGGGGGATATGTCTTGAATGGGAGAAAGGTCCTTTCAACATACGTATAGTATGTGAATTCAAGATCCACGGGAGGTGGGTTGGGTATAGTGAGCACATTGTCCTTCCCCAAAGACAATGGAAGTTGAGCAAACGGCAAAGTCGTGATGGTATCACTCATAGCATAATCAATGTCACCTCCCGGGTCAAAGCACTCATCCTCATTTCCCGGTATAAAACGAGTAGAGTAAAAGTGATAAATCACCCGCTTGGGTGTGCACGTGGGAGGATGAGGTGGCAATATAATATGAGAAGTATGAGAACAATTACCGTCCACCTGCGTCCCTTTTTCAGTAGATTCACATCTTTCCACCTCTGGGATAGAAGGTGTAGTGTCATCGTGTAATAAATCCTCTAGAAAAAGTATATCTCCTTCCATATCAGCATACCCGGATATGTATTCCATGGGTGTATCAATATCAAGAAACTCATCGATCTCAGGAATGTGAAAACCATCATCACTAAGGAGTGAAGTATTTTGCTTTAGAAATTCCTCCTCGTCGAAAATAACCTCAATATCGTCATCACTTTCCTCATTATTTATAGGGCCAATAATATGCTCAGGGATATGGGTACTCGTCTGATCTTGCTGCTGTAAAAATGACTCCATACAAGTTCGCAGCGTGTGTAAAAGCTCTTTTGATTGTGCTTGAAAAGCTGTAGCAAGATCGACAATTGGTTCTTGGTAACTCATCCCGTGACGAGGCTGATGATCGAGTGAGTGCGGTGGGGGCTCATAGTGTTGAAAACCTGAATTATAGCAAGGTTGTGGCTCATAGTTGTTCATCGGTTGGGAATAATTAGAAACCGGGTTTGGTTCATAATAGTCCATAGGTGAAGAAAACTGAGGATACGGATTTGGCTCATAACAATTCAGTGGTTGACAATAATAGGTATCGTGAGGACCCCCACAGTTGTTGCAAACCGGGTATGGAGAAAAATCAAGTGCGTCTTGTGGATAGCTATTATCATTGTCATAATTGTACCCCGGTTCTTGCCCGTGACCAGACGGGTATCGAACCGGGCACGAAACATGCCAATGAGAATCGCTTCCACAATAGATGCACGGGGGAACAGGAGGTAGGTTCAAAAAGTACGAATTAGTCGAGTTGCACAAAGGACAAAATCCGGATTGTGTGTAGTCGATATCGTTTCCGCACCGCTCACATGTACACCATTGACAAGAGTTGTTCCCAGATAATTGTTTTCCACACCGGACGCAATGGACATAAAAATCCATGAAGAAAGATAGATAAGCAAGAAGAATATTTTTGGTGCAAAACTTTGAAAAAGAAATGCTTTTTATGATTTTTCAAATGTTTTTGGATTTTTGAAAATTTTTGACAAGAAAAATAACGTTCACAAGTGAACGGATCCCAAAATCCAACGCGTCACTCACAAAAAACCTTCGATCTTCACGAAAAGAGCCGGCAGCGGCGCCATTTTAATGTAAGATTTTTACTCGTTGAAAGTTCGTTTTCTCGGTATCTTCTCGAATTGATTTCCGATTAATTGTGTGAGATTAGTTGTTCTTGGTGAAACAAATATTTTTGGTTTTGGTAAAATAAATGAGCAAGATTAAATAATAATTGACGAGAAATTAACACTAAAACAATTTAAAATGTAAACAGGCGATATTTAAAAGTTTAAAAGTAAACGACAAAAAATGAAGGTACGTAAAATTAAAACTTAACATAAAGTAAATGATGCAAATAAAAACTTAAATTAAAAGAAGAGTGAATAAAAATTCAAATAAAGAAAAAGACGGGAAGAATAAAACTTGAAATTAAAAGAAGAAAACTTAAAAAAAATAAAAATAGAAAGAACCTTGATTCGGAAGTTTAAAACTTCCGAATGAATGCAATTGAGTCGGAACATCAAAACTTCCGAATGAAGGACCTTGACTCGGAACATCAAAACTTCCGAATGAAGGACCTTGACTCGGAACATCAAAACTTCCGAATGAAGGACCTTGACTCGGAACATCAAAACTTCCGAATGAAGGTTCCTTGACTCGGAACTTCCAAACTTCCGAATGAATGCAATTCAAAACTTCCGAATGAAGGCTTGATCCGGAAATATTAAAGTTCCGAATGAAGGCAATTCAAAACTTCCGAATGAACAAGTTTCTTCTCTTTGGATCTGGGAAAAACAGAAACAGATGCAACGAACCCGAAGAACATGGGATATACAGTAACAACAATTTATCACTAAATTAATCAAAATCAAATGAAAGATTAACCCAAAACAACCACTAAACATCAACTAACAATAATCAATCAAAACAAATCATCAAAACTAACAAACATAACCAAATTAATCAAAACCCACTTGATCAAAAGCATAAAAATTCAAGAACATGAACAATCAAGATAAAGAACAAATCAAACAAGAAAGGAAGAAGATGAAGAATTAAAAGCTTAATTAAAAAGTAAGGATTCAATAACAAAAGCTTAAACACAAATTAATCTAGAGAGAGAAAGCATAGATCTAGAGAGAGAAACTACCTACTCCTAATCTAATCCTAAAAACTAACCCACCCTCTCACATGTTGTGAGGGTGGTATTTATAGGAGAGGGGAGAGGTTGGTGGCTTCCTCTTTCTTTCTATCTTGGTCCTCAGTCTTTCAGTCTTTCAGTCTTCTCCAATTCTTCGACTTCTAAGACTTCGTCTCAGGATTTCTTTGAACTCGTCTTGTAATTTCTTCATAATTTAAACCTGAGTTCTTCGGCTTTTTAGTAAACTTCCGTCTTTTGACTTTTTCTTCGATAAATCTTCAGAATTGGTCTTGGACTTCCGTTCTTTTTCCACTCTTGATCTTTCAACTTCGTCTTTTGTCTTTTTCTTCAATAAAAGCCCGTGAAAGCCGTGTTTTCTCCACTTTTCACCTTCTCGACCCTGAAACATAATAAAAACACAAACCACGCATAATTCCGCCATTTACGACATAAAATATACGTTTAGGTCCCGTTTTAATGTAATTAAGTGGTAGAAAAGATGGGTGTTTTCACACCTATCAGATTGTCACAAAAATATGCCCGAGAAAATTAATCCCCGTTGTCAGGTCAACTATTCGTTAAGGAATATTTTCCTTTAAGATTAGGACCGGGCTACTACATGAAATAATAGCACACCATGTTTAATGAGCTTAAAAACTTTGAATGTTTTAAGAAAAGCTCATATCCGGGAAACTTTAATTTATCGTTTTGAGGAAAATTTATCCTTAAGGATAAACTTTCCTTTACGAATGACAAGCGAGTTCTAAGCTGACATTTACTTAGAAGTTGTTTTCATGAGCTTGAAAACTTTTGAATATTATAACGAAAAGCCCATGACCAAGCAAAATGAATTTCTCGTTATGAGGTAAGTTATCTTATTTAAAAGATACACTTTCCTTTCTGAGCATAAAACTTGGAATGTTTTAATACAAGTTCATGACAAAGAAAAATTAATTTCTCGTTACGAAGATAAGTTATCATTAAAGATAAGCTTTCCTTAAATTGTAGTCCGAGTTACAGTCTGATATTTAACTGTAAGTCATTTTACATGAGCTTTAAAACTTTCAATGTTTTACTAATAGCTCATTACCGAGTAAAAATAAATTTCTCGTTATGAGGATAAGTTATCTAAGACCAACCTTTATGAAGATTCTACCCCGTGGGTTTCCACCTTAAACTAGATCTAGGAAACACTTGTTTCTCATGTACAGCAGAAGACTTAGTGGAAGAGAACCTATTTCCTATAGGGATCCATGTTTTAGGTGTATTTGAAGTACCTATATCTTTTGTGGGTGTGTTTCGAGTTCTCTTAGAAGATGATACTCTAGCATGGGAATTCACCTTTTTCAGGATTTTTGTGATACAATCATCATGACTTGGCGTAAAGACACATTTGTTACAATCAGAACAAACAATGTTCTTTGTATCTGAGAAAGAAACATTTGTTACAATTTGAACAAACAATGTTCGTTGTATCAAAGATAGACCTAGAATTCTTCGTGTGATCAGCCACTGAGATTGTAGTTCTTTGTTTATAACTATGTTTTGATGCAGACCCATTCACAGAGGGGATCTTATTGGGTTTATGATTCTTAGTTCTTTCTTGTGTCTTTTTCTTAGCCTCCTCTAAATGGTGCTTATGAAAAATGTCCTTTTAACTAATTCGACACATGTTCTTAGAACTATTCCTAGAGGAGCTAGATGCTATCATATGGTGAGGTTTTGCAAAGGCAGATTGTCTGGTGTGAGGAGTGACTGGTTTTGAAATTTTATTCACATCAACTTGGGAGACAAACCGCGATCTCGAGGAGTTAGCTCGCTCAGATCTGAATGCAGTTAGTTGTCTAACTGATGTAATTTTGGGTGGTTTCCTCAAGATTGATGATTTTTTAAATTTATTGTCCGCACTAATTCCTTGAATTTTTCTTAACTCGTTTTTCAGTGCAACTATTGTAAAAACCTTCTCCTGAACTTGAGCATGTAAAGTCTCATTCTCTTTCTGTAATTTCTCTTGAGAATCCAACTTAGATTCTAAAAAACTAATTTGTTTTAGAAATTGATCTTTTTTAGATTTAGCATCTCGAATTTTACGATCCAATCGTTGTTCAAAAACCACATTTTCCTTTTCAAGTTTTTCAAAATATGTTTCAAACTTTTCAGTTTTCTTCGAAAATTCAAGTTTGGCATTCTCAAGATCTTTTGATTGTTGAGATAACATTGTTTCGAGCTCTTCAGTCTTAGGGAAAAAGCAGTCGTATGGAATTTATCATGATAACTTACAGCATTCTGTTCAATCTCTCCCTAATTATGACTCACATCGGATGTCTCAGAAGTGGTATTGCTATCACCCTTTTGAATCCCATGTGTGTCATAAATAAGTTCAGAATGCTCAACATGTGGTATTTCATCGGCATATACATCATATAAAATATTCAAATGTACCGTATTTGTAGGCTCTCCATCATAAACGGGTATGGTGTCATCATAAGAGTTGTTTGTAACATTCCCTGATGTGCTGCGAGTATCATGCTTTGCTGATTCTATACCACTGCTATCAATGTTAACCACTGCATCCGCCACTGTGTCTGCCTCTTGTTTTGCCATGCATCTCTTTTTTGCATTTGCAAGAACATCACTCGTCGTCATAATAATTAAGGATTATATCGAATCGATCAGTGATAGAAAGTAATTGTGTTTGTTGAATGGTCTAAAAATGAAATAATCGCATTAATTATTACAAAAAAAATCCCCGCCAAAAATAAAATGGCAAAATTTTTTTTTACCATATTTTGAAAATCACTAAAAAATGTAATTCTAACGTTGTAGAAAAAATTTGCAAAATGAAATTTTTGAAATTTGCAAAATGAAATTTTTGAAATTTGTCCGAAAAATTCGAATTTCGCCCTACAAATTTAAATTTTAGCCCAAAAATTTTACTATGTAGCCAAAATTTAAATTTGGAGCTAAAATGACCTAAATAACCTATAGAAAAAATTAAATTTTACTCAAGTTTTCCCGCCAATTTTTTTTTGGAAACTATGTTTCGAAACTAGTCTAGATATAGGCTAAGTCTAGAAATTTGTCAATATTTATTTCGCAATAATTCAAACCTCAATTCACAATAATCTACCCAATGTAATCTCGCAAAAAACTAATATCGCAAAAAATTAATCTCGCAATAAACTAACAAAAACTAATCTCGCAATAAATTAATCTCGCAATAAATTTTTATCACTAAATCTCGCAATAAGTTATATTACTCAATCTCACAATAATGTTTATCACTAACTCTCGCAATAAATTTATCGCTAAATCTCGCAATAAATTTTATCACTAAATCTCGCAATAAGTTGTATTACTCAGTCTCGCAATAATGTTTATCACTAAATCTCGCAATAAGTTATATTACTCAATATCGCAATAATTTTATCACTAAATCTCGCAATAAATTTTATCACTAAATCTCGCAATAAGTTATATTACTCAATCTCGCAATAATGTTTATCACCGAATCTCGCAATAAGTTATATTACTCAATCTCGCAATAATTTTATCACTAAATCTCGCAATAAATTTTGTAAAACCCGCATGCTTTTACCATGAATAGTACCCTCATAATCGTACGTACACGATTAAAACTTTCCTTTTATAACATGTTTACGTTTCACGAATATTAATTACAAGAATTACGTACGTGTTATTACACGATAAGTATGTAAAACATATTAATATACGATAATTATTATCAACAATAATTATAATCACAAACATGAAATCATGAACGTAAATAATCACGAGCATATTATTATGAAACTACATAATTATTATTGCAATTACGTATAAGTATATATTATAACACGAACAATTAAATAATAATGTCACGTAAATACGTACACTAGAACACGTAATATTTTTGAACACGATTAAGTTACGGGTTTTTCCTTTGTGGGCCCTACAAGCCGTGGCTATACAAGACAGGAGAGGCCCAACCCATGTTTAATTTTACCAAAATACATATTTAGTAAATATTCATTCCCTGTAGAATTTTCATAAAAACAAAAACCCTAAAACCATTCTCTTTCTCTCCTTGGCCGGCGGATACCTCAAGAAACAAGGGTGGTGGTTTGATTTTGATTAGCAAATCATTAGTACGTGTTCGTGTGTTCATTCCTTATTGATTCCACGTGTTTTGGTAATCCGAAATCCATTCTTTTTATTTTCTTTTTATGTTAATTGCATGTGTGATCATGGGGGTTTAATAAAACAAGATTAAAAACAAGTAAAATCATGGTGAGGTAAATTGTTTGGTTTGTTTTCGGGTTTTTGTGTTCGCCCGCCACACAAACTGAGAGTCTCACGATCTCAGTGTCATTTGGATCGCTTCACCACACGAGACAAGGGTCTCGGTGGTGTTGGTGTTCGGTCGGCAGCAAGGGCAAGGAACCCCGACGTGAGTCGGGGGTGTCCTTGTGTTCGGTTTGTCTCGGCAGGCACAGCCCCACCACCGGCTTACGCCGGTGGCTATTTTAGGCAAGCAGGAGGAACCCACCGCAGCCAGCAGGGGGAACCACCGACACACAGTCGGTGGGAACCCGGTATGGTCAGCGGTTGGGCCGAGAAGGGCAAGACCACCGGCACACAGCCGGTGGAAATGAACCGAAGGCAGGGGCAACCGGCATGGGCCGGTTTGCCACTGTTTTTGGTGGGGTTTGTTTCAGGCCGGTTCATGGGTTCACGGGTCCGGTTCATGACATGTTTTTTATAAAATAATACATGGGTTCGTTTTATTATTTTATTTTACAAGTTTAATTATTTTACATGTGCATTTATTTTTTTACAAGTAATTAAATTAATTTAACATGGTACTTAATTCATTTAATTAAAACATGACTTAGATTTATTATTATTATTAATAATACATGATTTTAACCTAAAAATTTAATCATGAAATTTAGACTATAGTAATTAATTAATTATTAAAACATGACATATAATTAATTAATTTTCATGACTTATGTTATATTAATATAAATATTAATACATGTTTTGACCTAAATATTATATACACTCTAATTTAATTAAATCATGTTATATTTAATTAAATCTTATAACATATAGTTTATTTAATTTACATGTATTAATTAATAAACTATACTATTAATCACATGACTTAGAATATTAATCAGTAAAATTTAAGTTTATTTTATTAGCTTAATAATCCAGCTTATTTCTAAATATGGAAACTTTCTATTTTTAGAAACATATCTATTTTAAGCAGTTAATCTATTTATGGAAATTTTCTAGTTTTAGAAACTTGTTCATTTTAAGCAGCTAATCTATTTTTGGAAACTTTCTATTTCTGGGAACTTTCTATTTTGAAACTTTCTATTTTTGGAAACTTTCTATTTTTGCAAACTTTCTATTTTAGGAAACCTGCTATTTTTAGAAAGTTACTTATTATTACACAACAAGTATAATAATACAAGAAATATAAGTAATACTTAACCAGAATATCTAGAATACATGATAATCACATCATAACGATAAAATCAGTAAAACAAGACATGAACATATAAAACAAGCTAAGACATGATATAGAACCAGTTACGTACACGGTAATCAGAACACTTATACACGTATATTATTTATGCAGCCAACTGTTTTCCCAGTATATGTTTTATATCTTTTGATTTACTTATGTTTAATTAAATGCCTAAGCCATATACATGCATGACCAGTTTCACCTAGTTATGGAGGTACCATAACAATAACACTGGAGGCGCCAGTGTTATGACTTCACCACGACGAAGTGATAGCTCGTGGCGTCCCTTTCAGCTTTTGGCCATATTATTATATTATCATGTGGGGCGTATGGGTGCATCCTAGATTACATGTTTTTACAAATTATTCAGGTGAATATGGTGTGTGCCTTGCATCCTTCACAAGGAGCCGATCCCTTCTACCCAAACTTATATTAATTAGAGGCAACCCCTCTAATTGCATGATGAGGTCACCCATCCAAGTATTTATTCACGTTGATATTTCATGACCTATATTGGCTAATGGTAAACATGTTAAACAGTTTTCATAAGATAAACATAAGGTTTTTCAAACTATAAAACCAGTTTTACTAAGTTATACCAGGTTTTCCAGGACTTAATCAATTCTGCTGGTACATGTTTTATATGTTTATGTTATTCATTCTATGCTTGTATATCCGTGCACTGAGCGTTATGCTCAGCCATTTTCCTTTCATGTTCCCAGAACGGCAGGTACTCAGGGACGCTCGTAGACTCTAAGCGTACGTGCATATGGATTGGAAGCTTTTCTATCCTTCATTACTTAATGTATTTATTCATACATTTTGCAACTCTTTTCCATGGACATTGTTTAGTCCTTTTTCATTTACAGTACTTATGCTTGTGTGTGAGTTACTTTGGGGTACCGATGTTTGTTTCCGGTATTTCCTTTATGGTCATGTAATGTTTAAGACATTTATCCTTGTATGCTTTGATGACACGCCATAATCACGCGTGACGTTCCATTTATCAAAATGGGGTGTTATAATTATGGTATCAGAGCCCAAAGCTTCGACCTAAAGGCTCTCAAAACACGACCTATGATTAGTGGGTAGTCACTATGGTATTCCTAGAACTGACAGTCGATTTTCATGCATTCATTGTTTTCATGCATTCATATATAGGTCATTGTCGCAGGTTTTTGACTAAGTAATGGTTGGTACCGGACTGGCCCTATTTAGTCGCATGTGCTTTTATCGAAACTTTTAACTTTGGGACCGACCCATTGGCGTCCCCTCACCATGTCTTTTGTTTTGAGTAAACTGACTATAGGCGTTCACTCTCGCGCATATAAAAGTTTTCATAAAACTGCATCATGCATTCATATACTAGTTTTCCTACATAAAATTTGTCTCATGATTTCTTGGTATAAATTTTTTTCATGTATATATTTTATGTTTTGATCAGTTTAATCATGTATTTTGTGTTATACTGTCAGATGGTTCTCACACGCGAGCATGAACAACTCAATGCATCAGTCCAAGATGCGATGCAAGCTATGCTTCCTCAGCTGAGGAACGAAATTGGGCTGAGGTGCAGGCTGCCAACAATCAGCAACAGCACCCAGTACCTCCTCCTCCTCCTCCAGCAACATTGGTCACATGGCTGGAGATATTCAACAAGCTACGCCCTCGATCATTCGAGAAAACAGATAGCCTTAGTGTAGCTGAAAGCTGGTTGGCTCACATTGAGAAGATCTTCGATGCAATGGGTTGTGACCCCGTCTTCAAGTCGAGGTTGTCCTGTTACAGGTTCGAAGGTGATTTGCTAGCATGGTGGAAGGCATTGAAGCAGCCTGAGGGAGGTGCTGATTGGGTGGCTGGTTTGACTTGGGCTCAATTCAGGGAGTTAGTGATGGGACAGTTCTTTCCCAAGGCTGAGCAAGACAAGCTGAAGAGGGAGTACCATGGGATCAGACAGAGAGCTGGGGAGAATAGCAACGAGTTCATGCAACGCTTTCTTTGTTAGGCTGGTTTTCTTGGCGCAGCAGCACGTACTTCTGAAGAGCAAGCATACCACTTCCGGTGGGCTCTTCGTACATCGGTCGCCAACAACTTGGTGTGTTCTACGTTCAACACGGTGACAAAAGTTGCCGATGCAACACGTAAGTTGGAGATGCTGCAAGAAAGAGAAGAGTTCGGGGAAGCAGAGAGTCCCGAGAAGAGGTAAACATTTGTTATTCATCGATGACCAAACCGTATTCTTTCAGTATATGTCAGTATTTATATCTCTTTTAAACTGCATCTTCCAGGCGGAAGACTGGGGACCGGTCTCAGCCGGCTACTCAGCAACAACCTACTCAGCCTAAGGGAAACGGTCAAACTCACGACCGTTCTGCTACGGAAAGGCGTGGCGGTAATGATAATTACCGTAGCAACACTGGAAACTCCAACAGCAGCAGGTCCGTACACTTACTCATTTTCTTATGTTACATGCAATAGTTCATAATTCTGACACATTACCAATCTTCTACCAGGAATCATGGTAACGGGAGGGACCAGAACCAAAGAGGTTCACAACCTAACCGTCCAGCTATCACTTGTATTACATCTTACGAATTTTCCGTATTGTCCTTTGTACCTATAACCATGTCTCATGTATACTGTTCTTAACAGGCTCCCAGCCAGCAAGGGCACCTACCGGAGGGTATACTCATCCTCTTTGCACTACCTGCAACCATAGGCACCCAAGGTCATGTCTCCACGACAGCGACACATGCTACAAGTGTGGCCTTACTGGTCATCGCATGAAGGACTTCCGCAAGGGCGAGATGGAGGGCACATCTGGACATGCTGATACTAAGCCGCCTCCTACTAGTGGACGTGTTTACACGACTTCTCGTGGTCAGGCCAATAAGTCTACAGGTACCATCACTGGAATCTTGTATATGTATGGTCAAGCTACATGTGTTTTATTTGACACGGGTGCTACTCATTCGGTCATTGCTACTGCTTATGCTAAGAATGTTAGGATATCCCCTAGGCCATTAGAGAATATACTGAACATTTCCACGCCTTTAAGAGACTCTGTGCTCATAACCCATGTGTACAAGAGCCTTCCCCTAGAGTTTGACGACAAAGTTCGTCCTCTAGACACACTTCCACTGGACATGAACGATTTTGACATGATATTGGGCATGGACTGGCTATCCAAACATCATGCTACCATAGACTGCCATTCATATCGAGTCATCTTCGGTGATATTAATACACCAGAGTACATTCACAACGGGTTCGTACCCGAAAGGTCTGTACAAATCATATCAACCCTGCAAGCACGTGCGTTACTTTTACATGGTTGTGAGGGCTATCTAGCTATTGTTCATGACATGGATGTTGAATCTCCATCAATTCAGAATCAGCCGATAGTGTCAGAATTTTCCAGACGTATTTCCAGAAGAACTTCCGAGCATACCACCTGCACGTGAAGCAGAGTTTAATATCGAGCTCATCCCAGGAGCTGAGCCGATTTCCAAGGCTCCTTATCGCATGGCTCCCATAGAGTTGAAGGAGCTGAAGGATCAATTGCAAGAACTTTTGGAATGAGGCTTCATTCAACCGAGTGCATCTCCATGGGGCGCACCAGTCTTATTCGTGAAGAAGAAGGACGGTAGTATGCGTCTTTGCATAGATTATCGCGAGCTCAACAAGATCACAATCAGGAATAGGTATCCTTTACCACGCGTTGACGATCTGTTTGACCAACTCCAAGGGGCCAAACATTTCTCCAAAATTGATTTGAGGTCGGGCTACCATCAGCTATGGGTCAAAGAGTAGGACATCGCCAAGACTGCTTTCCGTACACGCTATAGGCACTACGAATTAGTAGTCATGCCATTTGGCCTTACCAATACTCCAGCAGTGTTCATAGATTTGATGAACAGAATCTTTCATGAATTTCTGGACAAGTTCGTCATTGTCTTCATTGACAACATTATGATATTCTCTAAGTCCAAGGAGGAACACGAAGACCACCTTCGTACAGTGTTACAGATTCTTCGCTAGAAGCAGCTGTATGCTAATTTCTCGAAGTGTGAGTTCTGGTTAGACAAGGTGGCGTTCTTAGGTCACATTGTATCAGTACAAGGAATCACCATGGATCCAACAAAGGTTGAGGCTATTACCAAGTGGCCAAGACCGACATCAGCAACTAAAGTTCGCAGTTTCCTAGGCTTAGCTGGTTACTACCGTAGGTTCGTAGAGAACTTTTCCCGTTTAGCATTACCATTGACCAAACTGATGTGAAAAGGGGAGAAATTCGTCTGGACTGAAGAAATAGATAAGAGATTTGAAGACATAAAGCAGAAGTTAGTATCTGCACCGATTCTTACTCTTCCATCTGGTACAGGTGGATTTCAAATCTACAGTGATTCTTCGGGGAAGGGACTTGGCTGTGTTCTCATGCAACATGGGAAAGTGATCGCGTACGCTTCACGACAGCTTAAGCCTTATGAGGAAAATTACCCTACGCATGACTTGGAACTTGCAGAAGTAGTGTTTGCATTGAAGATATGGAGGCACTACTTGTATGGAGAATCATGTGACATTTTCACGGACCACAAGAGCTTGAAGTACATCTTCACTCAACGTGAATTGAACATGAGACAGAGGAGACGGTTAGAGACGTTGAAGGATTATGACATTAATATACAGTGTCATCCCGGCAAGGCGAATGTAGTGGCAGATGCACTTAGCAGAAAGTCCGGAATGATAAACGACATTAAAATTGAGGAGGAAATTATAAAAGACTTAGAGCGAATAGACATTGAGATCATGGTACATGGACAACACGGTTACTGGGCTAATCTTAGAGTGCAACCCAAGTTACTCTCTAGGATCAAGGAAGCACAGAAGGATTATGGTGAAATTTGGGCGATAATTCCGAACTTAGAGAAGCAGACAGAATTTCGTGTAGACGAAGACGGTATCTTATGGCAGGGAACGAGACTTTGTGTTCCTGATGATCAAGAACTCCGAGAAGCATTGTTAGCTGAGGCTCATAGCTCCCTATTATCTATTCATCCTGGTTCGACCAAGATGTACCATGACATCAAGCCATACTTTTGGTGGAGTGGTATGAAACAGGATGTTGCGACTTATGTTGATCCCAAACTTAGATCGATTAAGCTTTGTGTATACGAGATTAGATCAAGTACTACAGGTAGAGAAACCTTTGCTTATGAATAAAGTAACAAAGTGTTATGCGGAATTAACACTTGATCTAAAACACAAAGATGTTAAACAAACTTTCACTTGTATTAGAATAATCGAACTTGATTACAATGAAAGAGGTTTAACTTGCGAATACTTATGAAAAACTGATTATTTAACATTAACCTAAAAGATCTTCTTTTATAGATTAAGAAGTCTTGTTCAATAAGCTACGAATCAACTATTCTAGGTAAAGATAAACATAGAAAATACATTGTCGTCTCTATCCTTACTAGAAGTATTCTAGAATATAATAAACGTGTAGCTCACATCTTCCATCAGTGCTTGTCTTCAATCTGTCAACGCTTGACTTTAACTTGTCAACGCTTATGCTATCAGCGCTCACTTTGCTCTTGTCAACGCTTGAGTTGTTCTTGTCAGCGTTCAAGTGATCTGGCCTTAATTTATTCCCAACAATCCTCCCCTAAACTTGATATCCACTCTTATGATCAAGTTTCTGAATAAACATTAAGAACTTGGAGGAGTCTGACAAACCTTATCATATTGGTAATAAATAAATCTGATCAAATTCTTTGCCACGTCACTTGTATAGTCTATCTCCAACTGGGTGTCCTTCATCTTTTCCAAAACAGCCTTGGATATGAAATACTGAGCATCTACAAGTAAATACTCAGCAAACTTTGTAGAACTCAAATGGTATACACCAGCAGCTGAATATAACCTCCATTGAAGACCACTGAGGTCATCTTCAAGATCCTTCCATATTTCAGGATCTTCTTCTTTTGTCCCACACATTCTTTTGAATGTGGTCCAAAGTTTTATTCCATTGACTGAAGTTGCTGCTTCAGCCTCATACTTGATCTCTAGCAACCTCCAAAGGTCCACCAAGTCTTCTCTATCACAACTTGCAAATAAAGATATGAGAGTGGTAAAAGTGTGTACCTCCTTGCCAAATCTCCCAATTTTCCAGAATCCACATTCATCTTCATCATAACTTACAATTGGATTCCTGGAATCTAGTGGTAACACATGCACCATATTTGAAGCTTCTAATGGGGAGAGCTTGAGGCTCTTTCTAATAACTGCTTCACTTGGATATAGTTGATTCATATCTTTTGGAAACTCAAGTACAAATCCCTTCTTTACTGGTCTGGGAACTATCATAGCTCTCTTGATTTCCATCTCCTCTGCAAGTTGCTCCTTTCTTTCATCTGAAAGAAGTCTGAAAGTGTTTTCTTCCTGCACTTTCACCCAAATAGGATAAGCCCTATGTTCCAACTCATCAAATGTCAAAGCCTTCAGCTTCTGATGTGTCCATCCAACTCCATGACATTTGAGCAACATAAAGTAGAGCTTCCTTCTATCCCTTTTCAACTCAGAGAGAATGTTGCTTGCCTTGTGCTTCAAAATCACCTTACAATCCTTTTGAACTCTAAGAAGAATTTCCAAACCCCATATCTGATCTGAAATGGTCAAGTCTGGATTATCCATACAGCTTTCTTCCCAAGAATTGTACATCTGAACCACCTTTGGCATATCAAAATCAATCTGCAACTTTAAATCTCTCAACTTTTCCCTAGCAAGCTCATCACCATACTCAAGTCTTTCTGGTTCAACAATCATCACACTTGAATCTGAGCTAGCTCCATCACTTTCTTCTTCAGAAGTCACACCAAATGGTGACTTTTCCTTTTCACCTTGTTCCATCATTTGCTCAGCCAATCTTCTATCAAATTCAACCTGAGCTGCATTCTTTGGAACAATTTCTTCTACCAACTTACCCTTACCCTTATCTGATGGTGCAATTGTTGGTAAGGTAGATGGCAATACCTGAGTAGAAACATCCTTGATGATAGATGATGACTGGAATACATCACCTCCATATGCAGATCTGTCAACGCCCAAATTTCCTCTATCAGCGCCCAAAATACTTCTCTCAGCGTCTAAACTTGTCTTGTCAACGCTCAAATATTTTCCCTCAGCGCCTTGTGTAACCTCTCTCAACATATCTGTAAAGGATAAATTTAAATTGGTTGGAGAGATCAAGGACGTATCAAAACCTGTTTGTTCCTTCAAAGTAGTAATAGCTTCAGCAACATCCAATGATTGTCCATCTTGACTGCTCTTATCACTCAGATTTCTTTGATCTTCCTCCCCTTTGGAAGACTCCTCCATACCTCCCTTTGAATGAGCACTCTCCAAAACAACAATCCTCTCCCTTAATTCCTTGAGTTCAAGGCCTTGGTTACTGACAATTTGTACTAAGTCTGCATTCTGCTTTTGCAAGCTAATGCAGACAGCCGTCAATTCCAAAAGCGTCATTGGTTCCAGGCTGCCCTCTTCCAAAATGGGGATTTGACCTCCCAAGTCAGGTTCATTGGGCATGGATGAGGACTTAATTATGGTGGGACTGCCTTGGCCAGCTGCTAAGCCAGAACCAATAGTCCCAGCCTCATCCAGGTCACCAGCCACACTTGTGGTGGTGGTTCTCTCTGCTTCATGGCTAGGACCACCAGAGGAGAACACTCCAGCAGTCCTTTGGCGTTTAAACAACCTATATTCAGGTGGTGTGGAAGATGGTGTAGAAGAAGGTGTAGATGTGGGTTGGTTAAGGGGTGTTTGGGATTGTGATGGTTGGGTGTCAGCGGTGGAAATAGGCACATCAACGCCCACATTAGACGTGTCAGCGTCAAAGGGATTTTGGTCTATTTGCATTTGGTCAGGTGAGGGTAAAGGTTCAGGGATAGGTTCAAGTTGTGGGTGAGGGTCAATATGAGGTTGGGGGTCTGGTTGGGGTTGTGCTGCTGCAATAACAGCAAGCATGGCTGGGGTTAAAGGTAGGTCTCTATGAGGTCGTGAGTTCATCTTGGTAAAAATAGCTTTCTTTTGTTCAGGGATTTTATAAAAATCATTGTGATCCCTTGAACAATATCTTTGAGCATCAAAAATCATTTGCAGAAAACGGGGATAAGCTAAAGTCATTTTGGTCCCCTTGTTTTTACACATTCCTTCAAAAATCATTTTAGACCAGTTATATTTTTGCCCTGTTGCAATACACACAATTGCAGTTGCAATGGATCTATTGATCTCATTGTGTGCAGTACATTTGGGACTCAAACATTGAAGGAGAATGTGAATGAGGTACTTCCAGGCTGGGGGAAATTCCTGCTTATGGTACTTATTAAGAGTACCTTCATCAGGAATAGGGTATCCCAAAGCCCTAAGCCCTTGTTCTATTTCAGATATGGGAAGAATGGTTACACCATCAGCATCATTAAGATGCAAGGCCTGGCGTACCAAGGCCTCAGTAACCACCCAAGATCTCCCATGAACAATAGAAGTTAATGTGGTCACTCCATTAACTGTTGAGGAACTAACCGTGTTCCAAAACTGTTTAATGTGTGTGACTGGAATGAGTGGCGCATGAGAAAGAGCATACCTTAATGGGGATGCGTTCAAATACTCCACCATTTGTGTGTATTGAGGGAACAAAGTATTATCAGCAACAAGATAACCAATCATGTTGTGTTGAGACTTGAACCCCAAATCCAATTCTGCTGAGTTAAATCTTGGTGCCATTGATGAAAGCTGTTAATATGAAGTATAAAAGATGAAGGTTGATAAGAGAAAAGTGTTAGACAAGAATTATAGATACCCTGTTTAAAAAAATAGGAGCCAAATTTATAGGAGTGGATGAATGCATGTGATTGGCCCAAAAATAGGCAAAGATTTTCAAAAACTAATCATGAAAATATTGAAAAAGTTATAAGTTATCTCATGCATTTAATGAAAGTAACAACTCCTAAAATTACGGCTTGAAAATATGTCAAAAAGTAACAACTGGGTAGGACCCATTGATTGTCAACGGTTAAATATAACCCATCAACGCCCAACGGCTATAATCTTGTCAACGTTCGCCTAAAGCCATGTCAGCGTCCAATTTGGTCACAACAACGCATGGAAAAATCTTGTCAGCGTCCAAAAAAATAAAATTGTTTTAAAAAGTGAAAAATGACCTTAACAAGTAATTTATCCTAGAGAAGATAACCAAAAGCTGATAATTATCATAGGGCAGCAAGCACTGTCCAGTTATGCACACTTGCATAAGCAAGATAGACATAACAGTCCTCTAGTGTCCCTTGCTAACCAAAATTCTTAACAACCAAGTTACCTTATAAAATCCTTGTTACTCCCAGGTAACACCCATATCAAAATGATTCCCAAGTCTCCCAACAGACCACAACCAATTCTAGGCCAAAAATGTCTTGGCAGCATGCAAAGTTGATATACTATGCATGCTACAGTGCCTCATGGTTTAGTAAAACTAACCCATACTCACCTGTGGACACAATCTAGAATTGTGATGAGAGTATTGTAAGAATACCCAAGAGTCCTAAAGGTTCCTTAAACCTCTCCTCAAACTATGATACATGAGTTCTCAAAATATATATGAACATTAAAAATTTATGTCAAGATAGGAATATAAATATTCCAACCATCATCCATAAACAAAAACATGTCCAAATAGCTCTTCAAAGATCCATAAGCAACTCTGTTTCCAATGGCATAAAGCTACCACCACCTACACATGTAGATTGAAAACCACAAAACTAACATTTGTTGCTGACAGCGCCCCGACAACACTTATCAGCGTTGAAGGAACTATTGTCAGCGTTAGACAATAATATCTCTAACAACGGCAAAATAACACTTGACAGCGTTACATTTACCTTTGTCAGTGTTAGAAAAATAAAGTGGAAAATCTAAATCATCACAAAGACTAATAACAATGCATTATCCTGTACATACTTTTACAAAAAGGTTCCAAAACACATATTAAGTGAGATTAACCATTCCAATATTTGTTACCAAATATTGAAATCTTCCAGCATCAAAAGGTTTAGTTAATAAATCAGCCACATTATCTTCTGTGGCTACCCTATCTGGTTGTATTAAACCTTTCTCAAAGCAATCTCTTATAAAATGATGTCTAATTTCTATGTGTTTGGTTTTAGAATGATGTACAGGATTTTTAATAATGCATAAAGTACTGTTATTGTCTACAAAAATCTTGGTATGCATAAAATTATACCCATAATCCAACAGCTGGTTCTGAATCCATAAGACTTGTCCACAACAAGCAGCTGCAGCTACATACTCTGCTTTAGTTGTAGAATTGGCCACCACTGTTTGTTTCTTGCATTGCCAAGATATCAATCTGCTCCCAAGAAATTGACATCCACCAGTTGTGGATTTCCCTATCAAACTTGTCACCTCCATAGTCACTGTCTGAATATGCAATAAGGTCCAATGGAGAATCTTTTGGGTACCACAAGCCAAGATCTGGATAACATCTTAGGTACCTGAAAATTCTTTTCACAGCAAAAAGGTGACATTCTTTGGGAGTCACTTGATGGCGTGCACAAGCACACACAACAAACATGATGTCAGGTCTTGAGGCTGTAAGATACATCAATGATCCAATCATTGACCTATAGTGCCTAACATCCACATCCTTTCCAGCTCCAATTTTTCCCCAAGGGTGTTCCATATCCATAGGAGTGGAAGCATCATTTTCATGTGGAGAAAAACCATATTTCTTCAAGATTTCAGCTACATACTTGTCTTGGGAGATGAAGATACCATCTTCTTTCTGCTGAACTTGTAACCCTAGAAAGAAGTTCATCTCACCCATTGCACTCATCTTGAATTTATCTGTCATGAGCTTGGAAAAGTCCTCACTCATTTTTGGATCAGTAGACCCAAAAATGATGTCATCAACATAGACCTGCACAAGCAACACATGTTTTCCTTTCTTCTTTGTAAATAGTGTCTGATCTATGGTGCCCCTCTTGAATCCATTGTCCACCAAATATGTAGACAAGGTACCATACCATGCTCTTGGGGCCTGATGAAGTCCATACATTGCTTTCTTCACTCTATAGACCTTGTCTGGATTTTCAGGATCTTCAAAACCAGGAGGTTGCATAACGTATACTTCCTCAACAATTGTCCCATAGAGGAAAGCACTCTTCACATCCATTTGGTAAACAGTAAAATTCATACAAGAGGCATAAGCTAAGAAAATTCTTATAGCTTCAATTCTTGCAACAGGAGCAAAAAATTCTTCATAATCTATACCTTCCTCTTGTGTATATCCTTGAGCTACCAAACGTGCCTTGTTTCTGACCACAATACCTCTTTCATCCTTCTTGTTCCTTAGAACCCATCTTGTCCCAATTGGTCTCACATATCTAGGACAATCAACCAGCTCCCAAACATCCTGTATAGCAAATTGATGAAGCTCATCCTGCATTGCTTCCACCCAACTAGGTTCTTTGAGAGCATCAAAAATCTTCTTGGGTTCTTCCTGTGACAGAAAACAGGCAAACAAACATGCTTGTACAAGAGGGGTATCAACCTTCTTGTGTATATTGGCAATAAATCCACCAAGACTTTGATGGGATCTTCTTGTCTGAACTGGAGCCATAACATCACCAATAATCTGAGATGAGGGGTGATCCTTTGCTATGGAAGTGAGAACTCCTCCTTCAAAAAGTCTGGTGTCCTCAACTTCACGCTCCATGTTGCCAATATCTTCTTCATCAGACTCTCCTTGATCAACAGAAATCTCTTCATGGACATTGGAAGGTCCACCCTGTTCAAAATGGGAAGAGAAAAGATGTGCAAAGGTGTTGTCAAAGTCTGATCCTTGTTTGTCAGCGCTTGGGCTAACAACGCTTGAACTGTTGGTGTCAGCGTCTGATCCATCAGCGTCTGAATTGCTCTTGTCAGCGCTTGATTTTCCTTTGTCAGCGCCTGAAGAACCATGCATGTTAGTATTTGGTGGTATTTGAAAACCACCATTATCCTTTCTAGCAGCAGCAGCAGCAGCATAATACTCATCTGTCCATATAGGAAGTGTAACATATTCTTGTGTGGGAGATGATTCAACTGCTGGTGGTCCATCTTCCTTAGCAACCTGTATACCTGAACCATTACCAATTCTCTTTTCCAAAACACTTGAAGTTACCTTCACAATGTCTGGATCAGTAACAGGCATATAATTTAAAGCTCTAGATAAAGGTTCTAAGTCAAACAACCAATTTGGACCACTTTCAGGATCACTAGGTTTACTTTCTAAAAACCTAACATGTACTTTTTCAAGTATACGTTTTTCCTTTTTAATGTAAACCCTATATCCTTTGCTCTGCACTGAATAACCCATGAAGTAGCCTTCATCACCTTTTGAATCAAATTTACCTAGGGCCTCACTAGTTTCTAGAACAACTACATGACATCCAAAAGGCTTGAGAAAGCCAATATTTGGCTTCCTTCCCCAAAGTAACTCATAAGGTGTCTTATTATGTATTTTGTTGACCAATGCCCTATTTTGAACATAACAAGCTGTGTTAACAGCCTCAGCCCAAAAGGCTATAGGAAAGTGGGCATCAGCCAACATGGTTCTGGCTGCTTCAATAAGGGTTCTATTCTTCCTTTCAGCAACCCCATTTTGCTGTGGGGTTCTAGCTATGCTAAACTGCCTAGTAATCCCTTTCTTGGCACAAAAATCATCTAACAACTGATTTCTAAACTCACCCCCATTGTCACTTCTAATAATTTTGACCTCATTACCATTTTTCTTTTCAATCTGGGTAATGAAATTAATCAGACTTTGGGCAGTTTCACTTTTCTTGGCTAAAAAGAAAGTCCATGTAAACCTGGAAAAATCATCAGTGATAACAAAACAATATGATTTACCCTTCAAACTTTCTATATTAGTTGGACCAAAGAGGTCCATATGCAATAAGTGAAGTGGTTTAGAACTAGAGTGCACCTGTTTAGACCTGAATGAGACCTTGTGCTGCTTGCCCTTAAGACATGCAACACAAGTGTGGTCATTGTGGAAAGCCTTTTCAGGCAAACCATCAACTAAACCAAGCCTCACAAGTCTATTGATATTCTTAAAGTTTATGTGCCCCAATCTCCTGTGCCAAAGATTACTTTCATCTACTGAGGCTTTAGCATAAAGACATGACATCATTTTATTATTTACCTTAATTCCATTAAGATTCACATTATATATGTCTTTATGCCTTGGTGTTCTAAAATCTATGTATTTTTCCTCAGGGAGCTTATAATCTTTGCTTAACACCAAGCACTCAGTATCTGTGAAAAGAACCTTATTTTTGTTATCACACACTTGTGATACACTAAACAAATTATAATCCAGTTCTTTTACCAAGAAGACATTCTCAAACCGTAGATTGTTGGTGACAAGGGTTCCTTTTACAGTGATGGTGCCGTAGCCCCCTCCAAAGTATACCTTATCACCATCTTGAATAGGATGAAGTTTGTCAGATAGTCTTCCTTTCCTGTCATGTGCCTTGAGCATCCACTATCCCAGTATCCATAATCATTGATCTTCTTCTGAATGCCCTGCACATAAAGAAAACACATTAGTTTTCTTTGGGAACCCAAGCCTTGGAAGACTTGGATTCATCTGGTTGTTCAACAAGAACAGACTTGGTTCTCAAAACAACCCCATTTTCATCCCTTTTTGAATGAAATTCCCAGTTAACCCCAATTGGTGTTGACATTGCTTTTGAAATATAATGAAACCTGTTGCATGTCATAGAAACACCAGTAGAATTAGAGTTTTGGTCTTGTTTTGGTCTCCATGTTAAGCTAGTAGAAGCTTTAGACCTATTTCCCTGTGGTTGCAAATACCTAGGTTTGGCAGTGTGTCTGTCAGCGCTGAAATTGCTCTTGTCAGCGCCCCGATTGCCTTTATAAGCGTTGAACCTAGGGTTTGCTACAGGAACCCATTGCCTATTGGACCAAGTGTTTGACTTTTGGAAAGGTCTTAGGCCTTATGTATTAGACCCTCTAGAAAAGAATGGGGCTGGTCTAACAACTTGTGATCTTTTGTTCACAAAGGTATTGGGTCTGACAGTGTTTGACCTATGTTGACTTTTGTCAGCGCTGAAATGGTTCCCATCAGCGTTGACATTGGAAGCGTTGACACATTTGTATGCCAAATGTGAGAAGCTACCACATGTGTAACAAGCTTTTCTAGACATAGTCTTAGGTCTAGAAGCAAAGAAGCCTGTTCCATGATTACTAACTTGGCTTTTTGGTGACCTAGTATTCCTATACATCTCTGCATACTTAACACTAGGTTTTCTAACAGTTTGTGGGCCAAGGTCAACAGCTTTGCCAGTGGTAGGGTGTGTGATCTTAATAGGTTTAGGATCATTGGACTCCACAATATTATGGCTCATGTTTGGTGTGGGCTCATTTGGACTTTCACACAACAACCCTCCCTTAACAAACAAGGTGTGGTTAGCTTTCTTCCACTCATCTAGGTCAGTCAGTTTTTGCTTGTATTCCTCAACTGGGGAAGTCACTCTAGGTGGAGGAATAAATTCCTTCTCTTGAAGTTCTGGCAAGCCAGTCCAAGATAAGTCCTTTGATTGGACACCATAGAAATCCCCAGCTGGTGGTGGAACACCAGTATAATCTTTCATCCCAATCCCACTCATATCCTTAGAGTCTCTTTGTTTACTAACACACTCTCCTAGGGATTGTGTGGCCTTATCAAATCTCTGGATTTTAAGACTCACATTATCTTTATTTTTGTTAGCCTCCTCTAACTGAGCTATCAAATCAAGATTAACCCTATTTACTATATCTTGAATATCTTTACTTTGATGTAACTCATGTTTTAAGATATTTATTTGATCCTTTAAATCAAACTCCATTTTCTTGTACTCAGCTACTGTCTTTTCTGTTTGGGTAAGAGCAATTTGATAATTAGATACTTTGCATCTTTCAGTACTTGCCTCATCTAATAATTTTACTATCTCTTGATTTAGTTTTTCAGTATTTAAACGACAACCCTTAGAACAGAAAGCATTATCATATACCTCATTATCTGATGAAGAGAGGAGTGTGCCATGAGAGCATATTCAACATGCTCTTCTTTAACTTCAGCAACCAAAGCTCTGTCCTCTTCCTCATCCTTAGCCATAAAGTTCCAGCTCCAGTCCCATCCTCCAGCACCATCAATTTGTTGAACAGCAACCATGGCCTTGGGATCTTGGCTCTTAACCATTTGGCTTGAAGGCTTACCAGCATCAGATCTTCTTGGAGATCTACATTCCCTCATAAAGTGCCCCATCCTATGACAGTTGTAGCACTCAACCTTGGACTTGTCAAATCCAGCAACATCCTTAGCATTAAAGGTCATCTTCTTCTTGAACCTTTTATTAAACCTGTTTGCTCTTAAACTTACAAGAGCCATAGTCCACTTGATGTCCATCTCTTCCAATTGCTCATCGCTTATCTGCTCAAGATCTTCATATGTAATCCTTGAGTCACTGGGCAAAGAAGCAATGAATGCACACACAGTATCTAGATCTAAACCAGCAGGCTTAATTCTATCAGCGCCAAAGTTGTGTGTGTCAGCGCTTGAGTATAAAGCGTTGACAGGATATGATCCAGCGCTGACAGACTGAGATCCAGCGTTGACACATTGAGATCCAGTGGCTGGATGTCCATAGAAGTTCATGGAATCAAATTGGCCTTCACTTTGTGAGAAGAAGGCCATGTTACTACTGGAAGATTTATTATCACTATCCAAAAGCCATTCATTCTCCAACAGTCTTAGTTTGTTGAAGATGTCATCAAACCTGGAGGTCTTGTGGGTGTTGTTGACAAGAATGGATCTTGTCTCAATCTTCCATACATCACCAAGGCTTTTGAGAAAAGTAGCATTCAATTCAGGGTCATCAATCTGTGTTCCCATGAAGGAAAGTTGACTTGTGATGTCAAGAAGTCTACTTCTCACACTGCTGAGATTCTCATTGGGTTGAGCTTTAAAGACAGCATACTCATGCAAGAGTTGCTTCTTCTTTTCTTCTTTTGTGTCAGCATTGCCACCATGTGCTACTTCAAGAGCTTCCCAAAGCTCTTTTGCAGACTCAAAGCGTTTGTACTTGTGCTGATTCTCATGACCTAGGGCGTGTTTCATGATGTTCAAGATTTTCATGTCCACCCTCTTCTTGGCTATATCTTCAACAGATACAGCTCTTCCATCTCCAGGCTTTTCCTTCTTATCAGCTTCAGGACAATTAGGAACAGCTGTCCTTGTGGCAATAGCAGCAGCAATCTTTTGTGCTTTGTCGAATGTGTTCCCATATTCAACAATCTCCCAAAGAGTGTAGTCATGAATAGCTATATATTGCTCAAAATTGGACTTCCAAAGCTCGAAGTTCCTGGCATCAAACATGGGAATTTTGATACTAGGATTTGTGGAGTTGTTTTGTAGCAAAGCAGCAGGTTGATCTGTGCCAGACATGATGTTTTTAGGGTTTTGAGAATTTTAGGGTTTTTAGGGTTTTTGGTGTTTTAGGGTTCTTGCGTTACTTAAAGATCAAAAAGTTTCTCAACAAGCTCTGATACCACTTATTGATCCCAAACTTAGATCGATTAAGCTTTGTGTATACGAGATTAGATCAAGTACTACACGTAGAGAAACCTTTGCTTATGAATAAAGTAACAAAGTGTTATGCGGAATTAACACTTGATCTAAAACACAAAGATGTTAAACAAACTTTCACTTGTATTAGAATAATCAAACTTGATTACAATGAAAGAGGTTTAACTTGCGAATACTTATGAAAAACTGATTATTTAACATTAACCTAAAAGATCTTCTTTTATAGATTAAGAAGTCTTGTTCAATAAGCTACGAATCAACTATTCTAGGTAAAGATAAACATAGAAAATACATTGTCGTCTCTATCCTTACTAGAAGTATTCTAGAATATAATAAACGTGTAGCTCACATCTTCCATCAGTGCTTGTCTTCAATCTGTCAACGCTTGACTTTAACTTGTCAACGCTTATGCTATCAGCGCTCACTTTGCTCTTGTCAACGCTTGAGTTGTTCTTGTCAGCGTTCAAGTGATCTGGCCTTAATTTATTCCCAACAACTTATGTCTCCAAATGTCTTACCTGCCAGCAGGTTAAGATCGAGCATCAACGATCTGGCGCTCTTCTACACCGTTAGATATTCCAGAGTGGAAGTGGGACAAGATCACCATGGATTTTGTTACGGGTCTTCCGCAGACAAAGAGGAGGCATGATGCGATTTGGGTTATCGTTGATCGACTTATAAAGTCAGCTCATTTCTTACCGATCCACAAGGAAGATTCGGTCAGTAAACTCGCAGATACTTACAAGAAGGAGATCATGAGACTTTATGGTGCTCCATCCAGCATCGTCTTGGACAGAGATCCTCGTTTCACTTCGCGATTTTGGAGGAGTCTGCAGAAAGCTTGGGGTACAAAACATAAGCTTAGCACGGCTTTTCATCCTCAAACAGACGGGCAATCGGAGCGAACGATTCAGACATTAGAAGACATATTGAGGTCATGTGCGTTAGAATGGACGGGAGATTGGGACGATTACATCTGTCTGGTAGAGTTTTCATACAACAACAATTGGCACGCAAGTATTAAGTGCGCTCCATTCGAGATATGTTATGGCAGAAAGTGTCGTGCCCCAATCTGCTGGGATCAGGTTGGTGAGCGAACACTTGGAGGACCAGAAATGATAGAGTTGACCAACGAGAAGGTCGCAGTAGCTAAGCAGAAATTGCAAGAAGCACGGCCATGTCAGAAGAGTTATGCCGACAAGCATCGTAGGGACTCACATTTCAACATAGGAGATCACGTCTTCCTTAAGGTATCACCGATACGTGGTGTTAGACGTTTGGGAATCAAATGGAAGCTCAGTCCTCGACTCATCAGACCGTTTGATGTCATTGAGCGAGTCGGTGAAGTATCTTATCGTTTAGCGTTACGTCCACAGCTTTCTCATGTTCACGATGTTTTCCATGTGTCCTTACTCAGAGGGTACAAGTATCATCCCCTTCACATGGTTCAGTATCCACTGGAACATATTCGTGAAGACCTTACCTTCATCGAGGAACCCAAACGAGTTCTTGATAGGCAAGAACGAGTCATGAGAAAGAAGACGATTCCATTCGTCAAAATCCTTTGGATGGATCATACCGAGCGGGAAGCCACTTGGGAGACCAAGGAGTCTATTCATACTTCTTACCCTCATTTCAAGTTTTGAATTCGGGTATGTTCCTCTTTTTCCAGTTACGTTATCTATAATTCGGTGACGAATTATTCTTTTTAGGGGGGAGAGTTGTAAAACCCGCATGCTTTTACCATGAATAGTACCCTCATAATCGTACGTACATGATTAAAACTTTCCTTTTATAACATGTTTACGTTTCACAAATATTAATTACAAGAATTACGTACGTGTTATTACACGATAAGTATGTAAAGCATATTAATACACGATAATTATTATCAACAATAATTATAATCACGAACATGAAATCATGAACGTAAATAATCACAAGCATATTATTATGTAGCTACGTAATTATTATTGCGATTACATATAAGTATATATTATAACACGAACAATTAAGTAATAATGTCACGTAAATACGAACAGTAGAACACGTAATATTTTAGAACATGATTAAGTGACGGGTTTTCCTTTTGTGGACCCTAAAAGCCGTGGCTAGAAAAGAGAGGAGAGGCTAGCCCATGTTTAATTTTACCAAAATACATATTTAGTAAATATTCATTCCCTGTCGAATTTTCATAAAAACAAAAACCCTAAAACCCTTCTCTCTCTCTCCTTGGCCGGCGGCTACTTCAAGAAACAAGGGTGGTGGTTTGATTTTGATTAGCAAATCATTAGTACGTGTTCGTGTGTTCATTCCTTATTGATTCCACGTGTTTTGGTAATCCAAAAACCTTCTTTTTGTTTTCCTTCTATGTTTATTGCATGTGTGATCATGGGGGTTTAATAAAACAAAATTAAAAACAAGTAAAATCATGGTGGGGTAAATTGTTTGGTTTGTTTTTAGGTTTTGGTGTTTGGCCGCCACACAAACCGAGAGTCTCATGACTCTCGGTGTCGTTTGGATCGCTTCAACACACGAGACAAGGGTCTCGATGGTGTTGGTGTTTGGTCGGCAGCAAGGGCAAGGCACCCCAACATGAGTCGGGGGTGTCCTTGTGTTCGGTTTGTCTCGGCAGCAACAGCCCCACCACCGGCTTAAGCCGGTGGCTATTCTAGGCAAGCAGGGGGAACCCACCACATCCAGCAGGGGGAACCACCGACACATAGTCGGTGGGAACCCGGTGTGGTCAGCGGCTCGACCGAGAAGGACAAGACCAACGGCGCACAGCCGGTGGAAATGAACCGAAGGCAGGGGAAACAGGCATAGGTCGGTTTGCCACTATTTTCGGTGGGGTTTGATACGGGCCAGTTCATGGGTTCACGGGTCCGGTTCACGACATGTTTTTAATAAAATAATACATGGGTTCGTTTTATTATTTTATTTTACAAGTTTAATTATTTTACATGTGCATTTATTTCTTTTACAAGTAATTAAATTAATTTAACATGGTACTTAATTAATTTAATTAAAACATGACTTAGGTTTATTATTATTATTAATAATACATGATTTTAACTTAAGTATTTAATCATGAAATTTAGACTATAATAATTAATTAATTATTAAAACATGACATATAATTAATTAATTTTCATGACTTAGGTTATATTAATATAAATATTAATACATGTTGTAACATAAGTATTATATACACTTTAATTTAATTAAATCATGTTATACTTAATTAAATCTTATAACATATAGTTTATTTAATTTACATGTATTAATTAATAAACTATATTATTAATCACATGACTTAGAATATTAATTAGTAAAACTTAAGCTTATTTTATTAGCTTAATAATTCAGCTTATTTCTCAATATGGAAACTTTCTGTTTTTGGAAACCTATCTTTTTTAAGCAGTTAATCTATTTATGGAAACTTTCTATTTTTATAAACTTATTTATTTTAAGCAGCTAATCTATTTTTGGAAACTTTCTATTTTTGGGAACTTTCTATTTTTGGAAACTTTCTATTTTTGCAAACTTTCTATTTTAGGAAACCTGCTATTTTTAGAAAGTTACTTATTATTACACAACAAGTATAATAATACAAGAAATACAAGTAATACTTAACCAGAATATCCAGAATACATGATAAACACAGCATAACCATAAAATCAGTAAAACAAGACATGAACATATAAAACAAGCTAAGACATGATATAGAACCAATTACGTACACGGTAATCAGAACACTTATACACGTATATTATTTATGTAGCCAACTGTCTTCCAGTATATGTTTTATACGTTTTGATTTTCTTATGTTTAATTAAATGCCTAAGCCATATACATGCATGACCAGTTTCATATAGTTATGGAGGTACCATAACCATAAAACTAGAGGCACCGGTGTTATGACTTCACCACAACGGAGTGATAGATCGTGGCGTCCCTGTTGATCCCAAACTTAGATCGATTTAGCTTTATGTATACGAGATTAGATCAAGTTATACACGTAGAGAAACCTTTGTATATGTATAAAGTAATCTAAGTGTTATGCGGAATTAACACTTAAACAAGAACACACAAAGATGTAAACAATCTTTCACTTGATTGATAATAACAAACTTGCTTACAATGAAAGTGTTTAACGTATGAAAACTTATATTGAACAATAACCTAAAGGTCTTCTTTTATAGACATAAGAAGCCTTGTACAAGAGTCTACGTATCAACTATTCTAGGTAAAGATAATTACAGAAAATACAATGTTGAACTTATCTTTACTAGAAACAAACTAGAAACAATATACGCGTAGACGAAATCTTTCCATCAGTACTTGTCTTCAACCTATCAACGCTTGACTTCTTCTTGTCAACGCTTGATCTGTCAGCGTTTGTTTTCTTCCTATCAACGCTTGTTTTCCTCTTGTCAGCGCTCAAGTAGACTGGCTATATTTTATTCCTAACAATCCTCCCCTAAACTTGATATCTACTCTAGTAATCAAGTTTCTGAATAAACATTAAGAACTAGGAGGAATCTTACAAACTTGTTCATACTGGTAATAAATATGTCTGATCAAATCTTTGGCCACGTCACTTAAATAATCAATCTCCAGCTGTGTTGTCTTCATCTACTCCAAGACATCCTTGGACATGGAATACTAAGCATCTACAAGAAGATATTCAGCAAACTTTGTAGAACTCAAGTAATATACACCAGCAGCTTAATACAAACGCCTTTGAAGACCACTGAGGTCATATTCAAGATCCTTCCAAATAGCAGGATCTTCATCTCTTGGTCCACACATTCTCTTAAATGTTGACCACAGTTTTATTGCATTGACTGAAGTAGGAGCTCCAGGTTCATACTTGGCCTCTAACAACCTCCAAAGGTCTACCAATTATTCTCTATCAAAAATTGCAAACAAAGATATAAGTGTAGTAAAAGTGTGAACCTCTTTCCCATACATGCCAATCTTCCAAAACCCACATTCATCTTCTTCATAGCTTATAATAGGGTTTCTGGAATCAAGAGGTAACACTTGTACCATATCTGAAGCTTCCAATGGTGAGAGCTTGAGGCTCCTTCATATAGCAGGTTCACTTGGATTCAACCTATCTATATCTTTAGGAAACTCAAGAGGGACTCCCTTCTTTAAAGGTCTGGGAACAATCGTTGCCTTCTTAAGCTCCATCTCTTCTGCAAGTTCTTCTTTCCTTTCATCAGAAAGAAGTCTTATAGTGTTTTCTTCCTGCACTCTTGCCCAAATGAGATAAGCCTTGAACTCCAACTCTTCAAAGGATAATCCAATCAATTTCTTGTAGGTCCATCCTGTTCCATGGCATCTGAGTAGCATGTAGTACAGCTCCCTTCTATCCCTTTTCAACATTGAGAGAATATTGTTAGCTCTGTGTTTCAGAATTACCTTGCAGTCCTTTTGTACTCTTAGAAGAATCATCAAACCCCATATCTGGTCTGAAATAGTCAAATCTGGATTCTCTATACACCTATCTTCCCAAGCATGGTACATCTGAACAACTTCTGGCATATCAAAATCTACTTGCAATTTCAACTCATTCAACTTCTCTCTTGCCAAATCATCACCATACTCAAGTCTTTCTGGTTGTTCTATAATCATCACACT